>CM057009.1:63210444-63695444 GCA_029891345.1 Dryococelus australis | reverse complement strand
CGCGTCTATCGCTGACATCTTTGTTTTGTATCATAGTTTGTTGCACGCCAGCGTACGGTACTAGATGTTCTAGGTTTAAGTCCCGCGCAAAGCGTGGATGTATTAATTTTTTCAGCTACACGTCTTTAAAAACTGCATTGGCATGCATCCGAAATTATTACGAAGGTGAGCGGGGATAACATTAATATCATAGTCAGTACTAGAAATTAATAAGTCATATTTTTGCTCAGTTTGGCAAAATGTTTTATTTAGTACCAAGTGCTACCAACAAAAAGCAATTTAACATAAATAAAGTAGTTTCACTGTAATTGCATGGTTTTACTTAATCTACGCATTAAGATTAAGAACCAGTAAACGAAACAATTGGTCGAAAGTATGGTTTGCAGGCGTTGATGATACAATCGATAGACATATCGTTACGAAGTTAATTAACTTATTTGTTCGCCAGAGTTAGTAGACTATTCCGAAAAGCGGAACTAAAAATAGTCTACATATAATTTAAATCTTTAAGTTTCAAAAACCCACTGAGTTAAAGTTTCAAGCAATCTTACTGTATGTAATTTTGTTATTTTCTCTTTACTTTTTACTAGCGCAGTAAGTAAATGTTTGCCTTTTGTACCGCTGAAGTACAGCAAATATGCATAAATTTCAATACACAAATACAAAACCCGTTGTAATTATATCTTAAATATATGTACAAACTAATTGGTAATGTGAACTGCCAGACTCTAAAGTATTATGACACACGATGATTGATTGAGTGGCCGAGACGTTTGGACGAGTCCTAGCATAAGAGGACTTCAGAGCCAATGTGGTGGCGATGAATTGAGATGGACATGGAGCAGCGCCTGAACGCAATGTTGAGGGCAACGGGAGACTCCCGAGATAACCCACCAAAACACAATTGCCCCACACAAAGGTCCCGGTTTGCATAGCCAGGAACCGAACCCGGATCGCAGTGGTGGCAGGCGAACGCTCTGACACTGCCTCAAACGCGGCCCTCGACATGCTGTGATGACAGAACTAATACTTTTTTCAAGAAGCTGCTTCCAGAAGTCAAACCAACGAAAATAATTTTTTAATAACATGAATAGTTATCAACACTAATTTACAAATGTTATACTGAAATCTTGAAAATTACTCGCCATACATTGAATAGTCAAAGGACGATGAATAAAAATAAAGAAATCATTAATCTCCAAAACCTAACACTTAAAAATTGCAGTGACATAATCAGTTAACAACAACCAAAGTAATTAACAATTGAATATATTTTGATTGTATATTTTTAGGATATGATATTAGTACTTAACAATAAAAGATTCAAGATTATGATGTGACAAATGAGCATAAAATGAAAAATACTGAGGTACAAGTATTCAGTTGTAACCAAGATGTGAGCGTACGATGTTACGGTACACAGTGACTATGAGAATAACCAGTCATACCAAAATTATGGTGTGGGGAATAAAAAGTCAAAATAAAGGAAAATATACTGAAATGTTCAGCTTAAATTTTTTATTTACAAGTATTTAGAATTAAAACTATTAGTTGGTCAAATGACATCATGTAACATTCATGATTCCAGTTGCTTTGTCAAAAAGGATTTATGTAATAGTATAAGTAAAAATAAAAGAAAAATAATGTATGCAATAGTATAAGTAGAAACAAAAGTGGATAGTAATTTTACAAATTGATAACACATACTACGGATATGTCTACACATAGCATTGTTAACGTTTATTAACTGTTGCTGAAGAAGCTTAGCGAAAAGTAAAACTATTCCTAGCTCACTAATTAAAAAATGATTAAGCAAAACAAATTGATGACACTATAGAGTACATGTATCAGTAAGATAGAATCTAATTTCAATATTTACAATGGCTGAGCTAAGCAAGAGATGTTGCTATCACATTCACTAAAAATTTCTTGCTCACTGCAGCTGTCATGGTGTCTCATCACTGTCACTGTCCAGTTTGATTAAGAATTCATCTACTGCTAACTCAATGAGGCAGTCGTTCTTCCAGTACTCTTATTCAATTCCTTCAACGTGTCTGCAATATCCCACCCAGTTTTCCTTTGTTACAGCTTTTACGACTTCTGTTGTTAGCATCTGTAATACTTGCAGTGATACATTTCCAGTTGTGTTGTGAGCTCTGACATGACGTTTAATCTTAGCCCAGGCTTGTTCTATGCCATTGAAATTGCACATATAAATGGTCAATCTAGGTACAGTATAGCCATGTTTCTGGAATACCCTGTCAACGCCCAATATTTTCTCTCTTGGTCGATGTTTTTCAAGCAATTCAATGAGAGCAGCTTTTCTCATTGTTTCGTCGCAAGATACCCCTTTTCCTTGTAGCCACGCTATTATGCCAAATTTACAATTTTTTAAAATAAAATCCGTTGAATGGTTTGTTTGACTGAAAATAATACTAGCATATTTCTGAAAAGTCACGGATGACTATTTACTATTGGTGCAATGTTTTAAAAGCATACTAGTTCAGTCAAGAAAATAAACCTTGCTTTTGATGCTGTTACGTTAGGAATATATCTTCATCTGTCAAAGTGACTGAAAATGAACACAAATTCATCACATTGCAGATGTAATAAGGGCTCCAACTGGCTGGCGCATGAAGTTTATTACAAGGGTTTGGTACAAAATACATGATTCCAAAACAGTTGGATATTTTGTAATGGCGTCCAAACACCATGTTTTCATCCAAACTCCAAGAATTATTTTATGATGTAAGAATGGCTAAGACGGGTGCTTTCAGAAACAGTTTCAGCCACAGATTTTTTTATTCGAAAACTTAAGAATTGTCTTGAGAAACATATCGTTTTTCTTTCTTTTTAGTGTGCCTTTAAAATATAAATAGGTTGACTGCTGAAAGTCATGCGTAGGCGAGTCGCCGGCAGAGAGACAGCGTGCAAGTTGAGCGCCTTGTGGGTACAGATGACGAAGCTATTGAGGAGTTAGCCGCCTTAGAGTCCGCATGTTTCGAGGACTCGATTGCACAAAATAATTGAAGATACGGTGACCAGTGTAAGCATTATGTACTTGCCTTCGCTTTCCTGTGGAGTTGTTTGAGGCTCGCCAAGTCTCTCTCTCTGCTTTGTTTGCGAATTCTATTAATAGGCGCTGTACTTGCTCCTATGTACTTTACAGCTCTCTCTCTGTAGCTTAGTTGATAGGAACCAACACGTATGTATTCCTTGCCTCTTCATCACAAGTTTCTACAACACTCCTGATGACTTATTTTTCCTTGCTGTGTATAACTTGTTTATACCTCTTGGGCCGCGTGCTACTCGCCATTGTTCACAGTCCGTCACTACTGCGAGGAACGAGGGGTAATGTGTTTTGTACGGTAGGTGGTAGCATGGCGCGGAGGCGTGGCCACTTTCTTCCTAAACCCCTAACCCCCCTTGACTTGGACCTTCCTCACCCCCGCGCAACGAACCGTCACGAATCTTGGCGATGACAGTATAGTATGTTGATTTAAAAGAGGAGAAAAGCAGATCTTTAAGCATGTCTTTCAAAAGTTCTCAGTTAATGGCCTATGTATAGCATGTTGATGTAAACAAAACATCTGATGTAAACAAGACATCTCGGGGAACAACGTGAGAAGTTTGAGGGTATGGCAAGTCGGCGGTAGGCGTTCCCGTGGGGGCAGGGAGGGTTGCAGGTCCGTCGTTCGACCCCAGCCACGAGAAGCCATCTGCGTCGCCTGCCAGGCCACGCCCCCCGCACGCACGCAGGCCGCGTGTGCGTGAGCCACCCCTCCCGGTCAGCGTGCAGAGTCATAAAAAAAAAAGTTCGAAGGGGGAGGGAAAGTGCATAGTGGAGGGGCAATGACATTTGCCCGCTGCACGCGGGTTGAAAAGAGAGGGGGTGGGAAGGGGCTCGTGTGGTGGGGGGATGGGAGGGAGTGTTAGGGCAGATGCGTCACCATTGAGATAAGATCAATAAATGGTCATAGCTGAGTTACAATGCATCATCATCGCTGCAACCATCGCAATCATCCGCGGTCAAAATTATTGAAAACAACTCTTTTTTTATCCCCGTTTAATTTCAACACGGTTGGTCGAAACCACTTCATTCGCCTGTTTTACCGTTACTTTTTTTTTTTTGTTTTATGGAGCGACGGTGTCCCTTACTCGTTCGCCAACAATAACAATCGCAACTGATGTTCATTCCATGACTAGGAAGTGAGTTTTGTGTTGAGAGTAGAGAAGTCTGTGGTACAGATGCTGTCTACTTTGGCACACCATTCGATTCGGTAGGAAAACTTGCAACAAGTGCTCCTCACACACACAACGGGCATGTCTACGGGTAGCCAATTGCTGCACATAACGCGACGTGTGTTAGCGATTCGTAACAGATGAACGAGATTCTTGCTCTCTCCGCAATGTCAATTTTTATGGCCATTTTATGCGTGTTACTGCAAAACACGTTAAGGTTGAACTGAAGCAACTGGCTATGGAGCATTGGAGCTGACTGTACAATGTGAAGAACTCATAAAATTAGTAGACACCGTAAAAATTGTCAGAAAAGTGTGATTCATGCTGTATATGAAAGAAGAATGTATATATTTTGCAACATTATAAAATATTTTACACAAATATACTTTTTAAATTAAAAAAATTAATCGATCTCTAAAGTCCGCCTTTTTTAACCAAATTTAAGCGCATTTCCGTTTTGAATGCTTCGGAAAGTAGAATTTGAAAGAAAATCCTCTTCAAGAAAGATCGTATCATAACATTTAATGTGATCATGTGTAGTAAAATCATGATAATAATGTATCATATCAATTTTATAATTAATTACCTTTATTTGCGTCAGTTTCAGCAATACATGTTTGTGACAAATGGACACGCATAAAATCAATTATAATAATTATTCCATACATTGTTATTACAATTTTCTTACACATAATCATAGTAAACATTATGACGATATTCCACGACGAAGATTTTCTTGCAAGTTCTGCTTTCTGAAGCATCCAGAATTGAAATATGCTTAAATTTTGTAAAAAAAATACGGACAAATTTAATCGATAATTTTTTTACATTTAAAAAGCATATTCCAGTAAAATATTTTATGATGTTGCAAAATATATACATTCTTCTTTCATATGTACAGCATAATTCACACTTTTCTGACAACTTTTATGGTGTATGTACTAATTTTTTTTTATGAGTTCTTCACGTTGTAAAGTCGGGTGCAGTGCTCTATAGACAGTTGCTTTACTTCAACTATAAGTTCTCTGAGTGAATTCAGACACTGTTATTTAACATGTTCAGCATTGCTGTAAGTAGCCTAGGTGCTAAGAGGCTAATTATATTTCTGTGAACCAACTTTTAACCATCCGAATCACCATAGTTGAATATGACATTTTAATCATTCATAACAATTTTTTGCTGACCGGATTTGACAAAGCAGGATTTCATACACCCTCGGAATATAAATCGTTCATCAGAATGTTGTTTTTTTTTTATAACGGAAGTATAATTTCATCTTTACCGATGTTCATATTAAGACGTTGCAGTAAATTTAAAAAAAGTATGAACTGAAATGCAGAGATAGGAAAAACTAAATGAAGTAAAATAAAATAATTAGTATTTTTCTCTTTCTTATATTGGCCAACTTAAAGATTAATTACAAAATGTTGGCCAAAGAATGACAGAAAATGTATAATTTAAAGAATGTGTTCGTGGGTGAATAATAACGAATTAAGATCAATATATTTCAAGCATGACTTTTAAAAAGTAGCCCATAGCAGCAATTTTAAATACATTTGTTAAACTTCTTTGTACTCTACTTATAGAGGTGTATATTTGTTACAATATAAGGTAGACTACTGCATTAATACATTCTAGCACCAGTGAGTGCGTAACTATCACTAAGAGTAAATTTGTTAAACTTCTTTGTACTCTACTTATAGAGGTGTATATTTGTTACAATATAAGGTAGACTACTGCATTAATACATTCTAGCACCAGTGAGTGCGTAACTATCACTAAGAGTAAATTTGTTAAACTTCTTTGTACTCTACTTATAGAGGTGTATATTTGTTACAATATAAGGTAGACTACTTCATTAATACATTCTAGCACCAGTGAGTGCGTAACTATCACTAAGAGTAAATTTGTTAAACTTCTTTGTACTCTACTTATAGAGGTGTATATTTGTTACAATATAAGGTAGACTACTGCATTAATACATTCTAGCACCAGTGAGTGCGTAACTATCACTAAGAGTAAATTTGTTAAACTTCTTTGTACTCTACTTATAGAGGTGTATATTTGTTACAATATAAGGTAGACTACTGCATTAATACATTCTAGCACCAGTGAGTGCGTAACTATCACTAAGAGTAAATTTGTTAAACTTCTTTGTACTCTACTTATAGAGGTGTATATTTGTTACAATATAAGGTAGACTACTGCATTAATACATTCTAGCACCAGTGAGTGCGTAACTATCACTAAGAGTAAATTTTATACAAGATGTGAGAATACATAATTCTTACAAATTTGCGAATGAAGCTAGAAGTAATATACTAAAAATAATGCAACATTATCCCAACTAAGTAATTATATTCCTGATTATCATTAAAATAAATTAATTGGGTTACTATACATTTCGCACAATTTATATAATTATATATATATATATGTACACTACACACTCTCTTTGTAAATAAATGTATCCTTCTACCGTGATTTCAGTAATTTCGCTTGGTTAAAATAAGATCTATTACAGTTTATATCGTCAGAATACTGACAACATGACTTAAGGGCAACTCTTCGAAAAAAAAAAAAAAAAAAGGCCCTGGAGTGTTTTATATAGGGTCGTTAACTTTTCTGAGGTACACCTGTCCCTGTTAATCAGTCTTCAGATTTTAGCGCGTGTATGCGTGTAAACTATCTTTTAATGGCTCCTCGAGAATGAATATCGTGAATTATTCCATACGTCTAGGTAAACTAAGTTAGTACGATCCAATGCATGGAATTATTTATATAAATCTAGAAGCACGACTTGCATTTTTTCTGACTACCAATATTAACACATACAGTATATCCATTGTCTGTTACACAAACGCAGTTGCGGCTCTCAAAAAAATTATATTGCAAATAAAACTTATGTAAAATCATTTATTTGCGTCAGTAAATGACAGGCCACAGCATATCAAAAATCCTGTACTTTTCAATGACTATCACATCAAATTAACGCTCATCCAAACCCAAGAAAGGAAACGTTCTTACATCGAGATAGGCCGCTCTTGCGTTTCTCAATGCTCAATTGCAACAAAACAGCTTACTCTGAACATGCCCTACAGATATGACTGGTTCTTTTTACGAACGTGTCCTGTCTGAATCCAATCATTACGCTATCTCACGATTTCATTAACTTATTAACAAACTAAAGTAATATCTGCTTTCCTCCGACTACTAACTTTGTAATTTTTGATACGCGCATTATTTTTCTGTTTGCAATGTACGTACGACTAAAAGTGATATGTCCTTTTGAAAAATCTTTAGTGTTTCTGTAACGACCACGGAAGAAAGTTTTACGAACAGTAAAATAATGCGCATCTCAGAAAATAAGAAAATTAGCGGGGCTGGAATTCCGCGTGGTCTGCAGTTTGCTTAAACAACTCACAAGTTTTTTTTTTTTCCTTTTTTTTTTATTGCGATATAATATTTTAAGAGCCGTTGCTTTGTTAGTCTAGAAAGAAAATTCTTTACAGCCCCCTTAGAGACTATCCAGATATGGCGATAATATTTAACAACGCTCGTCTAGTGAACAATCAACAACTGCCAGATTTGCATTATTTCTCTCTTCCCTTCTTTTATTTCCAAACGCCGCAGCTCGAAGAAAGTGTAAAATGGAAACATGCTTTTACGTGGTTTCCCCGTTCCTTGATACGCACTTACGGGAACAAACGATCTGGAAAAGACTGCCACTTCAATGCCTACTATCAAAACAAATTTTCTTTCTTTCCTACGCGTGTCATTTATTTTTCCTATATTTTCCTTGCTTATTACGGAAGTATTTGCGGCAATTCCTTCTTGAAGATGATCATTTTATACGAGCGGGAAAAAAAGGTACATAGTAGTAAAGTTTAATATCTCTTTCTCAACTTTACTGCCAACCTAACAAAATGTCGTGTAACTGGCAACTTACTTAAATAAAAACACAAATGTATCTTGGTCACTTTTAAAAATTTAAACAGTGCAAGCTGGGAGTATTCTTGGAAATAGAACATCTCTATGATACAGCGAACTGCAGGACAAGTTTACATTAAAGATAATTTCTTTTTAATAGTAAAAATCACATTTAATTAAAAATGAAATTATTTATTTTACAAGAACAGTTCTACGGTTGAACATAAAATAAATGTTCAGTTCTTAAGTATTCTAAAGGCAGATTGAGCCTAAAATACGTATCATTATTGCTTAATACACCTACCCGCCGATGGCCTAGTGACATATAAACAGAAGTATGGAGCACTAAGTCCTCGATACAATCGTATGTGTAACTCATATAATACGTTGGGTAAACAGAGTGGCTGTTGTGCTCATGGAGAACATATCAGAAGCTGTAATGTAAAATGAAAATAATAAAAAGTTATTTACTCCATAAAACTAAATCTGTATGAAAACCGTAGCAATATGGAATTCTCTAGCTACATTGTCTTTTCGCTAAAAAATACTTTACAAAATGTACGATAACGGCATCAAATATGACCGTTTTGCCTATTTAATGTGCTCATTAATATTTTGGAGTGAGGAGATTCGTACAGGTTGTTTCTTTTTATTGCAGTTATTTCTCGCAGATTTTTTTTGGGTTAGGGATACTGAGTAAATTATTTCTCCGAAATCGAAAACAATAAACCCAAATTAATAGAGATGGGTACGGAAACTGAGGAACATGCGTAAGATGGGAAGACAAACATGTTGGGCTGCAAGTTTTCTCAACATTGAAAGGCTTTATAGATTTGGAAGGCAGGAGAAGAAGCTTACACACACAAATATTGAACAAGTACATGGGTGAGACTGATCGCAAATGTCTTTCATCGCAGCAAAGCCTCCGTGTGGAGGAATTTTATTTTTCACACTGGAATGCGTATTAACTGATATAGTTAAAGGCTGTTCACGGTAAAGTGAGCACTTTTTAAGGCCCTTCTAAGTTTTTCCTTTTATCCAATATCCATCTCCCTGCTGCTTTCTAAGATAAACATTGCAATGTGACCAATAAATACAGTGTATAGGTTTCACCACCCTCAACATTTAATGCCTGAGGCTGCAATAAGATATATTTATTAGTGGTTAAAGCCCGTTGGGAGGTCCTTAAAATGTGCTCACTTTACCGCGAACAGACTATAGTAAATTTGTTGATTTATTGTTTTCGAAAAAAAATTATTTCACTTATTTCACCAAAACCATGATAGTCGGATGCCTGTAGAGAAAGTAGCTTTAATTAAGATCAGATTGTGGACATTAAATGTACTCCATCTAGTACCCAGAATAATATCAGGTATCAGGGAGAAAGAAACTTAAATGTATTAATTTAACCTACAAATAAAAATAAACACAATACACAAAAGTTTTCGAACTAATGTTCTCCTGTGCTGTAGTCAAGTACTACGGCTAACACAGAGGGAGCACGTCATTCTATACCATTTATTACTAATACACGGAGATAATATTATACTAGCATCCTTAAGAAAGGAAGTTGGTAACAGTATTCGAAGTTGAGAAATGGGCGCGGTGAAAAATATATTTTTTCCTACTGTAGGACGTACACGATTTTCTATTGCCTGTGTCGTAGTTCGTACTCCAATCCATCATTCTACGCCGAATGAAGCAGTTTCAAATGTATTAGAAATCAAGTGTTCAACAACGTTACTTATGGACTAGAAAACTTTGAATATATGAGTGTCAAAACTTTATACATGTAGAAAAAAAATTAACGCGGAACATTGGCGAATATAGGTTTGTCAAAAAATAATAATCAAGAACACATGTTCATAAGTATGGATTCCATGCAAATATAACTGAAATTATTTAAGTTTAGGGCAACAGGTGCCCCGATAATGTATTGGCAAACAACGATCTACAAACGTTGCGCAATTGCAAACCATGTCATTACTATCAAATAAATAATTCTGAAAAACTCCGGTCGCCATTATTATTTAGCATTAAATTATGTGAAATGAGACCATAACTGTACTTAAACAAGTATTAGTAATTATGGTAAAAATTTTTACATTTTTTAATTGTCATTGCCCAGATGTTTTTGCTGTTAGAGAATTCACGCATAAATTTGCCAAGAAAAACCACAAATGTAGACTAAGTCATTCGATTGTAATGTTGACAGTTTGCTGACTTTTTATAATAGTTGGTGCTTTTATGTTGACACGAACAAAACTGCATTGGAGACAAAAATAGGTAAGATAATAAGTTTCGCAAATATAAATTAATGACACTTGAAAGCGAACGATAATTTAAGAAAGGAAGGAAAGGGTACAGAAGTAAGAATTAAAACCAAGGATTATTCTTGCGATTTATTTTGTCTCACTGATAAAAAGTAACGACGAATAAAAAAGGACCTTAATTTACAAACAGATTAAAAAATGCGAATACTCGTAAAATATTCAATGGCAGAATGTTATTTCTCTCATCCCCCACCCCCCCTTCCCACTCGCTATTCTGACCCTCTCAGGACAGATTGAAAGTTAAGATGCCAGCGCAGAGAGTCTTTTTGACGTTAAAGTCTCTTCTGTAAAAAAAATAATTTGACTCGAATATTCAGGAGGAATATGATATTTCATACATGAGACAAAACTTACGATACTGAAACTCAATAAATTTTCATGCATTAAACAGTCGAATTGTGGTCATCAGCTTCGTTTACATTAAATTATGACCATCCTTTAATTCCTTTAAATTATTTAAAATACATCTTATACATTCTGAAATACATGACATCAAGCGCTGCAGGTTAGCGTGCTCCGACTGTGTTCATGTGCTTAAGTGCGGCCGTATAGTGCATGTGAAACGTTTTCAGCCCAGAAGAAAATATGTTACATGTCACAATCTTGTCACGACCACATGCGACTGAATTTCGTTTATAGTCGGAAACTGTGTGTCAATAGTGTGACTTTGTGGCTCCAGGCCCTCAAAGGTCCAGTGTGATATTTGAGGATTTGGGTGAGATACCTCGGACTTCGGCCACGATGGATAGGTGTCTAGTTCCTAATTACTGACGTTTCGGTTTTACCAAGACGGTTATTGGTAGCAGATGCAAAGGGGAAGTACAAAATTCAAGAAATAAAAACGAGTGAGTGAAGAGAGATGGGCGGCTCATAACATCAAGGTCTTCAGAGCCGATGAGGGTAAAGTGAGGTGACTATTGAGCAGTGCCGGAATGAAAGGGCGGGGGAAACGGGAGATCTCCGAGAAAACCCACCGACCAGTGGCATCATCGGGCACGATTCCAACTTGCGAAAATTCGGAGTGAACCAGCCGGGGATTGAATCCCTTTCGCCTTGGTGGGATGCGAGCAGTCTAACCGCTTAGCCAACGTGGCCCCTAACAAAGAAGAAGATTGTTATGGTTTGATGTTTTGGAAGTGGGATTTTTAAAGTAATCGTCATTTTCTGCCATACTGTAATACACTTTTACGTTAACGGAAGCATAAAACGCTTACGATACATGGCATATTTAGGAAACTACAAAACACGTCCCAAGTGGAGTGATTTTTCGAAGGTTCGATTCAAAAAGTGTGAAGAAACAGCGAATAGACTATACATATGTAGCTACTATTAGACCTCGATAGTCCCGCCTTAATTCAAAACTGGAGGTTGAATTGAACATTTGGTTATGACGGTCGACACATCAGTTTTCTTGGCAGCACTTTGGTCCGCCCTGCTCTGCCGGCTTCATGTCGAGAGAATAACCTGTTCAAGGTGTTCCATGACATTTACTGTCTCTGGGCCTGGCACAATCGTACCCTGTTTTCCATTTCGGCGAAGTGGATTCCTGCTGTTTCAACCAGCAGGCTTGGTAAATACTATCAAAGTAATATCTGCTGCCCTCTGGCTTGATTCACTTCTGTGTGCGGTAGCACGCAGGCAGGCCGTTCAATTAAGACCTGACCATGCCATCATAACCATATGCTAAAGCAAAAAGACCAAGAGACACCTACTGATCCTCTTTTACCGCAGGTGTCTGGCCAGACTCACTGGAGGAGTCACAAATATTTCAGCCATCACCAAGCTTGCATCCAGTGAGCACAGACAGCTACATGAAGCTCAGTGTCATAACCGCTGTAGAAAACCCGTTGTGATGAGTAAAAATAAAAGTGTAATTCCTCGATTCCACGAGAATGGCAGCCTGGACCTGGCAAATGGTTACGAAGTTCCTCTACTGGTAGGAAGGCCAAATATATATTCTCTACGCCGATGCCCGCTAACGAATCTAGATTTCGAACTGCACACGCGGACACTAAAAAACGCCACCGGTTTTGCTGGCGCCAGGACCGGTACTGGATGAGATGAACACATCTACCTTAAGTCGGAAATAACAGCGATGGTTTTTTTTTTACCACAAATGTCGCGCATGAAAATTCTTATAACATATTCGACTGAAAGGACGCTGTTCGACAGACCGGACGGTATGGAGTAATCGTTGCATCACCTGCAACATATTGAACATCAGCTGTGCTGCCTTAACCTTTACTGGTAACTTGATCGAAGAAATATATCGACGGTTAAACCTAACTTGCAGGGTAACAACGAATATTTGGGGGGGGGGGGGCACTGTCTACAACCTGGCATCACCCTGTGATGAAAATTGTAATGTTGTCGCAGCCCCCCGAGAGATTACATAAAGTCAACTACATGTTTGTTGCCTGTTTGTCCCTTTAAAGTACCAAGTAATATCGTCACGTCAATTGGCGTGTTACCTGACACCACAATGTAGCTGAGAAGTTCTTAGGAAGAACAACATTTGTTACTGTCATCATAACTATATATTTAAATAGTGCCAAACAATTATTTTGTTTGTGTAATTAAATATAACATTTCAAACAAAGTTGTGTTACGGCATATATTTATCAGTAGTTTCACACAAACAAAGCAGTTTTGTTGTTCCAAACAATTATTTTTTTAAAGAAAGAAATGACGGTGGGAACATTTTTCATAGCCATTATGTAAATTAATCACAGTTTTCGTTATGCTAGAGTTTGCAAAATCATTATATGCTGTTCAGTAAATCTGAAAATCCAAATGGCACTTCTATAAGTACAACCTGAAGCATTTGGCTAGAAAGTCTGACTTTTAATTCACCGACCTACCAGTAGCCCATTAAATATCGATTATGTATTGGTAACTATTTTGTAATACGTTCTAACATACATTCCCATTTATATTATTTATTTTTGGTTTCGCTTGAATTGATACTATCGAAATTGTTTATACCATCATTACGCTTTATCAGCCATATGGGGAGCACTACTGATATACTAACCGTCACACAAATGGCATACAAACACTTGAATTGATACTATCGAAATTGTTTATACCATCATTACGCTTTATCAGCCATATGGGAAGCACTACTGATATACTAACCGTCACACAAATGGCATACAAACACTTGAAATGTGTTTCCGAACAAAGGATTCTAAATAATTCGATGACAGTGCAGCCAAACAAATGGAGGCCAAAAATGTAACCATTTGATTTTGTTGTTACAACAGATCGAAGTATTAACCATGCCAGATTGTTCCGACGAACATGATACATGCGCAGTTTTAACAAACTAGAGATCTGAATCTACCATGAGCTATATTAAACTGAAAGCAATAAATTATATGTAGACCATGCACTCGTGAAAAGTTATGCTTAATATATACTTGCTAATGATGTTGAAACAACTTAAGGGGCGTTTGGCATAAAACCTTCTTTTTTAATACATTATTGAATTCTAGGGGACATATGCTGATGTCTCGAACAAGATCAGTTTTGGTGCATAAAAAATATTTTTCTACGTTAACAGGCACTTTTAAAGTAAATTTATTTGGTACCAGCTTATAAATATGCAGCGAGGCGACACAATGGTAAACTTTTGGACTTACATTTGGAAGAACCTGTTTCGATTCCCGGTGCTGCCATCTTGAATTCAATTTTCCACAGTTTGCTGAATTACTCCAGGTGAATGGTGGAATGATTCATTATTACTGGCCACGGCCGATTCCTTCCCAGTTCCTGCTTCTCTAAGCAACTTGCTTCGTTTCTAACGACCTTGTTATCGCTGAGATGTTACGCCCTATCTACCTGCCTATCAGTAACAAAATCTTTTTCTCAGTGCTCCACCATCGAGATTCGAACCAGAGACTTCGTCGCTGCCGCCGCTCGGTGCATGGCACACCCACTCGTTTGTTTGCCCCTGGAATACGGCGCCGTCAACAGGGACCCTTGTCTGGAACTCTGCAGTGACCGCTAGGGCTGGAGTTGGGCTGGGAGCCTCATGGATTGTCAACTAACACGGCTCATCAACAGCACGAACCACACATACAAATTGTTTCAGCGTCAGTTAAAACAATATGGATATAGAGCAGAGTATTGTAAATGATGATGGGAAATATGATGGATTTTTAGGTAATTTATCATTTTTTAAGCAGCGCATTTTTTAAAATTCATTATATAATGTATCAAATTTGCACTGCCAATTTTTTTTTAATGGTGTTGGCGGATAAATAGTAGGTGTAGAAATATTTCGAGGTCAGTGTCGTTAGTGAAATTACTGGAAGGCAGTGTTCATTATGGTGTATCGAGTGTGATAAATAGGAGGTATAGAAATATTTCGATGACAGTGTCGTTAGTGAAATTACTGGAGGGCAGTGTTCATTATGGTGTATCGAGTGTGATAAATTATTTCTTATATTTGTAGAACCTGACCACGTAAACTACTTTTGGACAATTGAAGAAAACATACATATGCGCAAAAATCAAATTAAATAAGTGAATGTTTTGAGATGTTCCCCTACATCTATTATGTTAAATAATTTTGAAAAGTTACAATTCTTTAAAAGCATTTTGGCATAAGCACGGGAAAAATTCAAACGTGATTTGATACGATACACTAACTGATAGGACGCTGTGCCATTCTGTACTGACGGCTCAATATCCTGACTGTTAAACAGAACTTTGGGGGTTTGCAATTTTCATCAGAACGCATTAAGTGAAAAGAATAAAAATAAAAAAGAACACACAGTGTAAATTGACACATGTAATATAATGGAACGTGAAAACCAGAAATTCAAATTTCTATACAAACTTATACGTATACTTGAGCCAACATTAAACTGCAACAAACATAGTCGGCATATTACTATTGAATAACGACAAAGAGAGAAACAGTCTTGTTTAATGGACGTGGTTAATACAGATTGAACACTAGGCTATAACAAACTACGGACAAAAGCGGAACAATTTCACAGCTATGTGAATACACACATTTACGCATGTGAATATCATACCAGACGATGCCGCGGGTTTTCTCGGGATCTCTCGTTTCCGCCGCCCTTCCATTCCGGTGCCGCTCCACACTCACTTTGACCACCCTCATCGGCTCTCAAGACCTCGCTGTTAAGAGCCGCCCAAATCTCTTCACTCCCTCATGTAAAATTTAACTTAATTTATTCCGTTTTGCAGTAATGCATGGCCCAAATCGCGTTAAGAGAAAATGCGACAGCTAAGACTTGGTCCTGAATATGTAAATTACCACAGTTACGAAAAAGTAGCTCCTTCAGGAATTACGAACGTTCCAACACTTTCTGTTATAAATTTCAAATATGATTTTGGTTATGATCTTAGAGACACTGCCAATGAGATCCGACAGTTTTGGCGTCTACTACACATTCTTCATGTACATTACAGATTTGGGACCAATAAATTAGTTGATAGCAGACTAAATTAAGTAATGCTGGTTTATGATCAGCATTTTTGGACTCTCACGCAAATATCTTCGACTCCTAGGATAACAAATATGTGGGGTTATGGAGAAAAGAAAGGTCAATTCTTTATGACTGTGATGGATGAACAAGTCCTTGCGATTAAAGACTGACGAAATGAGAGAGTTTCCCACTCATATCTTGATGAAGAATTTGATCAAATAAACCAAGACTTTGTGTAAGTTGTTATCCGCAGTAATTTTCCATAAGATAAGATTGGGAGGCTATGTGCAACACACTCTGGGCCGAAACACGTTTGTAGATAAAACATTCCTGCGCGACACCTACTCATATTAGCCGATTCACAAGGTAGCGGTGCCCTTTATTTCAAAAGTGTTGTTCCCAGTCGTGAGCGAGAGATTGTAGAGATTTGGGCGACTCTTAAGATCGAGGGCTTGAGAGCCGATTTAATAGTCGTGCTAGGATGAGTCGCCCTTGTCCCTTAAGGGCTCAGGCACTTCACGTCTACCTCACTTGCCGTAACCCCCACGGAGCGATTATTACACATCAAGGCACAAGTAGCACTCGTCTTCAACAAAAACCCCTTATGTCTTTTCATCCCTATGAATATATTTAAATTAAATATATATACTATAAGGCAATTGTACTCTGGCAAAAAAATGCGTTCATTACTTTGTGAAATGTTTTTAAAAGAAGGTATACGCAGGATCAGCGACACTATCAATTGATAATTTACGCAAGTAACGTTTGGGTTCATTTATTTCCGATCACTGGAAAAAAATTTTATACGAAACTTTGCGTTCCTTTGAATACATGCTGAACACTCGGCTTAATCCTGTAGTAAATATATGGCACCGTAAGAAAAATTAATGAATCACGCACTGGTGCTAAAAGCCAACATTTAACATTAAAATGATTAAGAATAACACAGTTTGCAAACAAAAAAAGTGGTCGCCGCTTCTGGGCCGCGCGAGTGAAACCTGACAGTCAAAATTGGGGAAACTTTCAGTCCTAACCGCCCGCGATGTTCTCGGACGAAATTATCGAGCACACAGTACCTTAATTTCTGTTGATTTATTAATCCGTGTATGCAAACTCCAGGTATACACGAAGAATACACGTCGTTCTTAGCAGCTGCAATCCCGGTAGGCTAGAAAGCCTCCTGTCGAACTTAATCCTAATGGGACAGTCTGCTGGGCTGACGTCGGCTGCACGCCGCCTGGTGTAGCGAAGAATAATTCCCAACAAATTGCCACTCTTATTCAGAAACACAATTTACATGCTTTGTTTCCAGCAGTCTACTCACGCACACGTAAAAATTATTACGAACGTGATATGTCGGATAGGACAGTGTACTGCCACTAACACTGCAGAAAAACACACAAAAGTTAATGCAAATTTAGTGGAGGCTCTCGGCGCAAAAACTTAACAAAAACGTATTCAACCAACATGTGAACATCTTCAGCACCGTTCATATACTTGTAACAGCCGAAGCCTCGTTACGCGGCAGGCAAAATGTACCATTACCATCCTTTCGATCATGCTCAGCAAAAAACAGCTGACATCGCTAGCACATACTTGGTGCCTCCACAAGGCTAGACAGCTGGTGAACTTCTATCCTGACCTATCGCAAGGGAAAACTCCGTTACCCGCGCGCCACTACCGACAACCACGAGAACTACGTACTAAAAAGCAAAGAGTTTCAACGGCCATGCTCAGCTGGACGGCGAAAAATAACAAGTGCAAACATTAATATAAAAAGCAGCTGAGAAATAAAAGCGATATAAAATACATGACAGTGATCCCAATATTAATGCCTAATAAAATATATATATAATATATTATAATAATAATAATCAATATAAAAATACAAATTAAAAAATGCAAAGAGTTTAGTGCAAACCATAGTTCGTGCACACAGAGCTACCAACTTTTGAAACATGCCACTAAAAACAAACTAGTGACGATTCAATCGTCACAAGGAAATTTCTGCAGAGTATATGTAACAAGTTAAAATATGCTCATCTCACGCGGGTCTGGGAAGGACTGAAAGCATATGCCAAAAACTGACGATTGGCGCCCATGATCTAAGATGTATAGGTCGTCGATGATTGAAACATACACTCATGTGATGGGCAGTTGAATTTGAGACATACAGCGTGTTGGCGAAATGGCGCTGTGATCCCCCTCCCCCTCACTGAATGGAATAATGACCAACCACTCATGACTAGGGTGCCGTGAGAAATTATATAGTCTATTCGCGATGTCCTCGCACGTTTAGAATCAAACCTTTGAAAAAACATCCCATGTAAGACGTGCGTTGTTGTTTCCTAAATATATCATGATTCACAGGCATTTTATACATACATTAACATAAAAATGCCTTACTTTGGTTAAATTTGACTTTTACATATAA
Source organism: Dryococelus australis (assembly GCA_029891345.1). Classification (NCBI taxonomy): domain Eukaryota; kingdom Metazoa; phylum Arthropoda; class Insecta; order Phasmatodea; family Phasmatidae; genus Dryococelus; species Dryococelus australis. The sequence goes on along the minus strand of CM057009.1, from coordinate 63,677,040 downwards.
ATTACTTTTCATATAAATTACCATATTGTATGATTAATATGAATAAAACAGGGGTGAAAAAATGTGTTTGTAATGCCTAGTAAACAATAGTTCTTATGCAAAATATTATTACACTGAGTGTGCACTAATTTAGTGCATTGCCCATTGGCGTGATTTTTAGACTTCGTTAAATTTTGTTTGCATGAGGCGGTGCAATATCCTGGAAATAGAACTCCAACATGTCTTTAGAAATTTGGAAGCAACCACGAATTGACAACAATGACTTACAGTTGAGCACAGGAAGGGAAAGAATCAAGATCTAAGCACATTTTATCAAGGCCAGATTGTTAGGGCCAGACGTATGGGGCATTCCATCTCCGACGTTGTGCAGGCACTGGGATTTCCACGGTCCACTGTGTCAAGAGTGTACCGTGAGTTCATGGAGTGGAGGCGGTAAAACCACCGCCACCAGGGACAACTTACGTGGCGTAACTCGTATTGGAAACAGAAGTCGCCTTCAGCTAGCTCAGTTCGTAACAGTGGATCGACATGCCACAATGCAAGATTTCACTCGCCGATTCAGTGCTCCATCACAACGACCTGTAAGCATCCATAAGATCCAGAAATATCTCCTCTCTATGAGTAGAGAAGCCACTGCCCCACCATGTTATCTCTGCTTACTCCACATCACAAGCCCCAACGATTAGCGTATGCACGGTAACACCGACAATGGATCCTCAACGCATGGAGGAATACTGCCTGGGCGGATGAGTCCATGTACATGCTGGTACACGCCGATGGCAGGGTACGAGTGTGTCGCCGAGCACATGAGGCGATGGATCCCTTTATGTCAGCAGAGTAAGGTTCAGGACGGTGGAATTTATGGGGGCTGTTTACGTATGATTTAATAGGTTCTCTGGTAGACGCGCCAACGTATCTCACCGGCGAACTATACAGGTACCTGCTGCATATCACGGAGGTTTATTTCTGTGCCTATAGCACTCTGCAGGAGACCTGTACTCACAGCAAGAACACGCACCAGACCACCGCTCCCGAACAGTGGACGAGTGGTTGGGTGAACAAACCACGGACTTGAGGTTGCTTGTATGACATCCGACGTCACACCGACCTCGAGAAAGATGTGCGCACCGTGGATCCTGATCCTACCGATCTCCGTGCATTGTGGGACGCTGTGCAACGGCCATGAATCAGTATAGATCCCAACCGCCTCCCATGCCATGTGGATTCCGCGCCACACTGCAACACCGCCGTCAGCAGGGCAAAAAAAAAGGGGCGCTACAAGCTACTAGGCAGGTATCTCTAATTCAACAGCCCATGAGTGTAATTTCAAGCAGTTCCAAACACGTGAATAAACCGCCAGAAGAGCGTGCTTTCCCACCTACATGCCTTACCGTGGCTCCAGGTTCAATGAATCATAAATATTTATGCATCCGGCGTATCAGATAAAGGTGTTCTATGGTTATTTCAGACGGAATTCATTATCAGCAAACTACACGTAACTCAGAGTGACTGCCTATTAAATGTTTTTTATAACCCAATATGCAAAAATGTGGGGAGGGGTGGGGAAGAATTGGCGGCGCCTAACTTCTGAGATGTTAAACGTTAATGAGAGTGAAGTAAGGATGGAGCAGTTGAGAAATGTAACGACGCGAGGATGAGAGTGTCTCAGGAAAACCAAACGACCAACTGCAATATCCGCCACGCTTTCCACATGCGCAAACCCACCAGGAATATAACCCTTTTCTCCGCGGTTGGAGGGGATTAGCCGGTCCACTACACTATCGCGCCCACATTCCAATCTACGTATTCAGTTCACCTTTTAACCCCACCAGAAGCCCACATGCCATCTGGACTATTTACGTAGGGTTGTTTCTTAGGCAATAGCGTGCTTACAGAGTGAACGCTACACATGTGTACACGTCCAGCGAGGGTTCCAGCAGCTAAAGACTATTCACGATAAAATTTCCACTTTTGAAATCAACTTTAGAAAATGTCACTACCCCTTCCTGCATATATTTGAACGGGCGCACTAAGTGCATGCCCAGTAAAGTTGGTAACAATAGAACGTAAGTAGTTCCATATATAACGTCGAATTAAAAGTCCTAGGTAACCATTTATAATCACGTAAATTATTTCTTTCGTTTTCGGTTTTTTTATTCATCGAAGTGCAAACATGAGCAGATTTGTAACATATTTACTTTCTAATAATTTCGCAGTTTCCCTTTACCGACGCATGAGTGATGAGGCACATAACAGCGTTAATTTTGCATAAGGCGGAAGAGTACACAACTTGCATACAAGTAGATCCTAAACAAGGATTTTATTAGTGTTAATTTTATCGTGAATAGGCTATACACACTCGCATCGCAGTGGCGAGAACAAGGGCGTTTTGCGCGGGAACATCGCAGCCACCTTATATCTTCTGTTTAAAGTCCCGTGTGCAATTTCCTCTTGCAAGAAGCTTATATGTAAAATAGTTTACGTGTGTTACTGCGGGGGCGTGTTCATCGCCATACACTTTTTTTTTTTTTTTTTTTTTTTTTTTCCACTACCGAAGGGTGCTGCGGTGGTGGAGTGATCATGGCATTCGCCTATCATCGCAATTAACAGGGTTCGGGTCCTGGTGAGGTCACGGCCGGATTTTCGTCTGTGAGAAAAGCGATCGACTTTGCCGTTGGTCGGTAACCTTAATCGGTAGAGCGCTGGAGGCCCCCAGTTGTTAAGCGCCGCTCCAGTTCCTCTCACTGTTCATTACCAAGGATCAACTCTTGTTTGAATCTGAACGTGTGATGACTAAATGAATGTTAACTGACTTCACGTAGTCCACCTCGGTGTTATAGTATTCACGTTAGATTCTGTTGTAAAAGAGTTTTGGTTCGAATCTCCGGTAAAGTATGTGCATGTGTTGTTCAAAACGATACGCTGGAGTTATTTTAAGGGCACGCCGTCCACCGGTGTTCAACCGAAACGCCGAAAAAAGAACACAAATTAATACGCACGAATGAAACATTTAGTGGTAAATGTTAAATATTTAGAATAATTCAGCGCACAAAGCCGCCAGATTACTATATGCTTCATCTTTCGAAAGAGCAAAATGACTGTGTGTAACATTTCTCTTTTGCATTTCGAGAATCTTAAAAACCTGGGCTGGGAGAGCTGATCTTTGCACTGCCGTGAAGAAGCAAGAGTCACGTCCTTTATCTAGTCTTGTCTCCCTTTTCTGTTCCAGTCACTTCTATGGCCGTCTTCTGTATTTAAAACTTTCCGCTTGCCCCAGCAATATTTTCTTTCCTTCTCTGAACTTCGCCTGCCTTTTTTATTTGTTTGTCTTCTTGTTCCACCTTAGCATACAGTCCAACACCTCTAATAATTAAAAAAATCTTATTTCGAATTCCTTCCTATTTTATGAACCTTCGAAATTGGAACGGTTTGCAAATATTGACTACCACGATTTTCCGCCAACACACTAATGCATATTTCTGTTGATCTATAAGATATTACTTGACAATTAAAATCCGTTTGCATGAATATAGCGATTTAATTGCCTAAGAAAGAGAAAACTTCTTCTGAATAAAGTAATTAATATTTTTGCACCTATATGAGTCCCGGAAATTCTGTCACAAAAGTAATGGTTTTAATTTCCATATTTTTTTTAAAGGGCATTTAATGTAATATGTGAAGAACCGAGAAGAAATATTTTTTATTGTCACAAAAATGTGAGTAAAGCAGGCATACTCGTTGTAAAGTTGGGAGTACTGGAATCCACTAAATTAGGGAAATAAGGTATGGCTATGCATGACCCACCACATATGATAAGTAAATCCTGACTTAAAATACTACAAGTAATATTTTTTATTGTCACAAAAATGTGAGTAAAGCAGGCATACTCGTTGTAAAGTTGGGAGTACTGGAATCCACTAAATCAGGGAAATAAGGTATGGCTATGCATGACCCACCACATATGATAAGTAAATCCTGACTTAAAATACTACAAGTAATATTTTTTATTGTCACAAAAATGTGAGTAAAGCAGGCATACTCGTTGTGAAGTTGGGAGTACTGGAATCCACTAAATCAGGGAAATAAGGTATGGCTATGCATGACCCACCACACATGATAAGTAAATCCTGACTTAAAATACTACAAGTAATATATTGACACAATTGCACTTTAGTTGTTGATATAAACCTTTTGAACAGTATAACTGATATTTTACGAATAAGCTTGTATAAAGACTTTTATAAATGATACCGCTTTACTTGTATATGCGAATATTCAACGTGAAAACATTGCAATGTTTCCAATTAAATCGGTGTTTTGTCATACTTTTAACACTCAAAAGCGGAATTGGTAGAAAAAGGGGAGTTAATGGAAGAAAAGAGACAAGCGTAGAGCTTACCTTCGAGTCTTCGTTGAAAGTTTTTTACCTCTGTATTCTTTTCTTACACTAAAAATCTTTTAATTCCATTGTACCTTACTTTTAAAAGTTTTAAATTAAAAACAGAACTTCAAACAATTTTCCTTCAGTTCTTGAATTTATTCGAAGCTTTTTCAAACACTAGAGAAACAAAAATTGTACCCTCATCTGAAATTGATTTACTTGGAAAAAAAAAAAAAGATATTCGGGGAAAATACTTCCAGACAAAACTAAACAATGGAATAACTTCTCGTTTTGTACTTTGTGTGAAATTGTTTTTATCAGCCCCTTTGTTAAGTTGAATTATAGAGAAAAATTGAGCTACTTTACAGATATTTTAATAACAAAGTGCAATATTATAACTTACATTGACGGCTTTATAAAAGTATTTATTTATGTATACAACAATAGCACTCTCCCAATGAAAGCGTCATTTTCTTTAGTTATGATGCTTCATCAATCAAATGTTAAACTCAAGGTACTTATGATTTCTGAATCTTTATTGGCAGCTGAATGATTTTTGGGTTCACTACGGGATCAAATACTGTAACATGTGAAGATTTACGTATACTTGCGTATTTTATTAACTTACGTAATTAGTTAAAATCTCTACTATCGATACAATTTTTTTTTTACAATAACTCACAGAGGGTGAGTTATATTATTTTTTCCAACGTGAGCAAATTTTCAAAATATGTAACCAACATGTGTACCGACTAAACTGCTTAAACATAGAACTTTAGTGGGCGTCTGTTGTAAAACATTTGTTAAAAATCAATACTTAATACGCAATACTTAACATCGTGTTAAATCTGAACACTTAAATAAGCCTTGAAATCCTTTCTTTTTTTTTTTTTTTTGCGCAATTTTACGCGTATAAAATAAATCGCAATATATAAAATCAAATAACAAATAGGTGTTAATATTTATCTTTTCAGCCATTTACCAGGAAACAATACCCCCCCCCCCCAAAAATATATTGTTATACTTTTAGAAGTGAAACATACAATTCTGTTTTCGGATTAGCTTCATTTCATAACCCATGATTTAAAATCACCACAATTTATAGCGCGGCAATTTCTGCTACTCCTAAGGATATTACTAAAACATCATGATCCAAACGCCTACATCATAGTTTGCAGATGTTTAATAAATAATTGCAGTGTATAAACTTTTTTCGTATGCTTTACCAGCGGCAGTAATTTATTTTAATACTAAAATCTCCAAAATCGCTTAGTAAACTAATCAGAAATCTTCGACCATATGTTCTGGAAAAAAAAAAAAAAAAACAAGAGAAAGCAACTATCGCATGTGATATATTGCTATGAAAAACAATTCTGGTATCACTCACACGGTGTTATATTTACGTAAGTGTGGGCTTAAAATATGGTTTAATCAAAAGTAAAATATTTTTATAAGCTATATAAATTTGTTTAAAAAATCAGTATCTATTATTTATATTTTAATGCAATTGTCGGCGTACACTAAATTCCATTATGCATTATACTAAACTCATTAAAACCGTAATTTTCAGGATCATGAATTTTCCACGGTGAAACAGTGTACATCCAGAAAGTCATCACCTTGCAACATCACCGCCTAATGTACTTATGTCACAGTAACAGTAGACATCGGTGCTTGTAGTGCTTCTTTAATAACAGATTTTCTTTACTCAGAAATGAGCAAACACGTAGCAAAAAAAAAAAAAATGGTCGCGTTTCTACAGCCTCTCTTAATATCCCGCTGCAATTTTATTCTTTTCTTATTTCGAAAGAGATTTAACGAATTAAGGAAAATTGGTCCGTCTAACCTTTAGCCAGATCTATTATTGAATTTTATCTTCCTTTTCTCTGCTTCCACTTGAAGTAATATATGAATTAAAAAAATTATTGACAGAAATTAATCATTCGGAAAACGACTTAAAATACAGAATTCTCCTCTCGCCCCACTGTTCATTCTCCGACTCCTTTTTTTTTCTCCAGTGAGCTTTTCGGAAAATCAACTTGTTAATGACTGGAAGGAATTCAAACGAATATAATTCTTCCCAGCTTTGGAAATATTAAGCTCAAGTCAAATGGAACAAAGCAAAGGAAAGAAATTTATTAACATAATTTTAATAACTATTTGGGTTTCTGCTATCTCACCTCCAGTGTTGCAGCGGCAGAACGCGCTTCAGACTTCAGTCCATAATTTTAACCAAACTGTACGTCACGCGTTTACATACTGGCTTACTTAAAATTATAAATGTATCGTTTAACACTCTTTTCAGCACAAAAGGTTAAGTAAGTCTTCCGAGATAATAGGTACTAAAATATAATGGTAGCATATTCTCAAATATTTCCTAATGATGAAGAATCAGATCAATAAAATTTCTCAGAGGCTACGATTAATCGAATTGGGAAAAGTACGACAAAATATCCAATAAATATTAAATTTATAATAGGAGTTCGTGTTTCAGTTTTCTTTTCGCATACCAATATTATTAAAATCGTATTTTCTGAAATGAAAAATTCCCTGAGACAATGTTGATTTGGGACAATTAATTCGTGAGTTAAAAATAAAATTTATTGTAAAATTAAAAATAAGAAACCACAGCTACACGAACAATGTTTTTTTTTGTGCAAAAATTTAACTTGTTTATTTATATCTGAATATTGTGATCATTACTGGCAATTAGTTCCTGTTAAGAATTTTCATTTTGTCACTCAAAGTGTTTTCGAAGTTAAACTTTGGGGCAAGTTAACTAACTTGAAAGCAACACTGACTTAGAAGGTCTTCTGGACTCTAAACCTTAAACAGTGAGAATTGAGCCAAATCATTAAAAACCAGTTAAGATTTAACTACTGATAATCAATGGCATATAAACCATTATTATGATGGCTGAATTTCCAAATTTTTTTACGGTTCCCACTGCATTTCGAGAATTACACCCCCGTAAGTCACTTGCTCTCAGTTAATTTCCTTGCTTTGTCATTTGGCATCAACTGACATTCAGTGAATGTTATTTCACTGATTGATGTCACTGATTCGGGGTTTAGAGTGTGGATCAACTAAATAACGTTGTGTTCGAATCCAGAGCGTTGCTCGATATATTGACAGTGCTGGCACAAACTATATGACAGTGCTGGCACAAACTATATGGCGTTACTTATTATTTTTAGTACTGGACATTAGCAAAAAAAAAAAAAAAAAAAAAAAAAAAGTAAATCTTGAAAATTTCGGAAAAATATGCTTTTGGATTACTCACGTAATGTGATCCAGTTATTTTAAGGTATTAATTTTTACAATTTAGGGTGTTCGGTGATTACAGTAATGAAATCCATCGGCGGAATAAACTTCAAGTAGAATTACCGTACAGTACAACGAATACCATCGTAAAGAGCCATAAGTAAGGAATAAAATTGCAGAAATATCGTTACCACAAACTTCATAGTTCACTGAAGTAAAAGTAACCTAAAAAAAATAGAAAACTAATAAAGTATATATAAATACATCATAAGCACACTAAACATAGCGATATAAGTTCTCCGAGCCGTCTGTGTGCTTATTTCTGTGTCTCTTTATAGGTTATTGCGTTTCTCCTCAAAACTTCTGAACCCTTATACCGCATTATAACTTGGTGCCTACTGGGGATTGAGCCATCAATTTATAAATATACATTTTTTTTTCATAAATTAACGCGTCAAAAAGTTTGGGGCGTGTATTTCATATGTAAGATTCACTGAAATGAATCATTATAAATCTTCAGTAAACAATGAAAGTATTAAATTGATCAAAAATTAATTTCTCAGTATCCATTTTTGGATAGTGTCTTCTGACAAACGAAGTTTCATTTATTGATCTTCGAAATTATTCATCCGATTGTCACTAATTTGGTCTATAGAACGTTATTTAAGATGTGCTTAATATACGTGGAATATTAAAAATGACACATATTTTCAAAATGGCAGCTTGAGAATTTGTGAATTTTCTGTAACAATTTAACAATTTATTATGTGTACAATGACTAGTAACCGCTAAGATTACTGCTTATTTTTAAGTGATAAACTCAATTTCTTACTATTATGAGAGATAATAGGCCTACCAGCAGGAAAACAGTTCGTATAGAATATAACTCAGAAGAATTTAGACGTATTATCACTACATTTTGTATACAAGTTTCTTTCTCTGTGGTATGCTATTTATTATAATGCGTTATTAATGTCTGTAGAAGTTTTTCCTTAAAATATGGCATGTTACATTCTGAATTTTTGAAGAGAAATATTTCATTTCCAAAAACACTTAATTTCTGACACAACTTACATGCATGCAAATCTGATTCTTCAAGCTCTTTTCTCTCCTCATTTTCGAAAACACTGCTACCTGAATATATTACTGAATGCATTAAAGATTCAAAGAATAATTTAAACTTCAATAGTAGGGAAAAGTCGGTTTATACTCAGGATTCCAGGCTGGGGATTCGGGATTTTGGACGCCATCTTAGATTCCGCCATTTTGGAATTGCCTCTCAAAATATCTTGTTTTTGCCCAAAAATGACATGTTTTTACACAAAAATCACTTCATAAATATATTATTTTACCCAAAAATATGTCTTTTCCCTTAAAATATTTCCCATTCTGCCCAGCTGCAAAAAGGACTCCCCCAGAAATTGCCTTCAGGGATTTTTGGCAGCCATATTGAATTTCTAATTTTTCGCACAACAGTCATTTTCACCTTGAAATCAGTCTTTTACCCTAAACATTTCCCTAAAAATTCACTGTTTTCCTTTAAACAAATTCTACAAAACACCAAACAATTATTTAAAAAATTGATAAAAAATATATTTAAAAAAAACTTAAATTTCCAGATGTCACTCACACCACCAATGATTCACATTGTTTAATTAGTCGGCAGGCCTCCACCAATTACTCAAATTCGTTCGACCCCCCTCGCCAAAACTACTTATTCTATTGCATGCAGGCATTGAGACATCACGTGCATGGACCGGCAGCAGGCTGACATTGTCAAAGTTTTAAAAAAAACTGTGCTTGCTTGGCAAGAGCAGTGTTAGTAGGTCCGCACCTGCACGGTGTCAGGTGACTGGAGTCTGCACATGTACGTGCTTACAGGTCGTTGTTACACAGACTGGTGTCGGATAGCATAAGTCAGCACATAGCAATTTTAGCGGGTCTGCGCCTGCACAGAGCTAGCTTTCTCCAATCCCCTAGTGTTGTGTTTAAAGACAGGCAAGCACAAAATGCAATAGTGCACTCCAGGTAGGACCTTGTAAATAATATGCGAATGTTAATACTTGTTCTGTTCGAAAAAATAATATTTAATTTGAAAAAAGTGGCATTCATATATGCGATCTCCGGATCTACATACCACCATTTCTCTACAATACAGAGAAGAGCTCACGGCAGTGCCGAATGCAGCCAAGCGCGCCTGCTGCTGCTTATCACGAAGGCAAGGCAAGTGTGGTAGTACGCTGGCTCTAAGTGTTGAGTGCGTGTAATGGTAACAGCCAGCGGCTGCACAGAGGCATCCCGTGGTCCAACTCGGCCTTGGCTTGCTTAAACGCTCGCATCGCCATTCCTTACGTATTAAAATGTTGCATGTCTGTAAAACCAAATTCGATTTGGCTTATACACGTAATCATGCATGTTTATTCGTTTTTGATAATTATTGAGAACGAGAGAAATATTACTGGCTTCTCAGTGTCACCTAAGCGACACTATATTTAAAAAACGCTGGCATAAATTCGGAATAATTGTTTGGTGTTATACAAATTTTGGACACAGCATAAACATGATATAGAGTTTTATTGGGACCCCAGTTCGAATACCGACCTGGACATAGGATAATTTTTTACGAACTTTGCACGTGATTTTCTGTCTGTTTACATGCTTATACACACCACATATATAATGATCTAAGCGATCTCCAAAGGTGAGGTTTGGAGTAGGGCCCTAATTTCCAAACCTGAAAATATAAAGAATATAAATTTTCTATCGGACTTAGAAAAAATTCATAGACAGTTTTATGAACTTATAATAGAGGCGAAACTATGGTTGTAGCTATCGGATATACGGATCAGAGTAGGATAAATAGTTCGCTATTCGATTAATGATGCAAATTTTTAAAGGTTATCAGCTAGGTTCGCGTGAGAACTTCTGGCTGATGACATAGACCCAATATAAAAGTTTATGCAATATCCACAATTTAAGCATTGCGCAGGGGCCATAATTCGAGACCCGAAACTATTTGAAATAATCATTTTCTACGAACTTACAAAACGTTTGGTAATTTTACCCAGTGATGGGGGTAATATATAAGGAAGGCTAAACGCAATAATCCTGTACTCGGGATGAAATGCAAGGTTTGTAATTTTATTAATAGCGCAGGTTTGTCTAAGCTTATTATCGCAGTTCGTGCAGTGTTTAGTATTCATGCGCAACTCGTACAAACTTCTAGGCAATCTGTAACTGTTAGGTATGGAGTAGGGGCCCAAGTTCGAAGCCCGAAACTATTGACACTATGTTCATTTTCTCTTGGTCTTAGAAAATATCGGACGGTGTTTTACTAGTGATGGTAGAATTTACATATGGAGCAGTGATGCATGCCGATACCTTAGTTGTTGTTCAGACATTGGGAAGTTAACATCGATTTGGAAGCATTCTCTCGCTATACAGTGAAGTTGAATTGCGAATACGAAGCCCTGCCGTTGACCTCGACGACCACTGAGCTAACTGGTTGTCGCCAGTGCCTCACTTAACAGCAATGTTTCAATATTTCGCAATCAGCACTGCAACCAAGGGACATTATGGGTTAATGGGTTATGGGTCATTGCCAATGGGTCATGGGTTAATGGGTCAATGGTTCATGTGTCATTGGGTCATGGGTCAATGGGTCATGGGTCAGTGGGTCATGGGTCAATATGAGTCATTATGGGTAATTTATAGGTCGTTATGGGTTGTTATGGGTCGTTTATGGGTCGTTATGGATCATTTATGGGCGGTTGTGTCATTTTGGGTTCATTTAGAGGCTATGGTGTAGATTGGCAGAGCAGATGGAATGGGTGTTAAGTTAGGGCTGGCCTGAGCTGTATAGTTGCTTGGTACACTTGAACTATGATGGATATTGTGCTTGGTGTACTGGGTGGTGCGGTTGAATTGAATTTTTCTTTCTTTATAGGAGATGGGGTGTTGGGTGGTCTGGTATGACTTGGGTTATAATGGATGGTTGGTTGGTATGGTGGTATAGTGACTAGTATATATTTGGCTGGTGTCGACCAGTAGAGCAGAAAGTATGAGCAGTAAGTACATTTTTGGTAAGTCAGTGTGGACTAAATTGTTCAGGTATGTATGAGTTATAGTAAGAGATATGAATGATGAGTATATTTCGTCTGGTGTTAGATGGTAGAGAAGATAGCAGGGATATTTGTGTTTTGGCTGGTCTGAACTCTATAGTTTCTGTAAACTTGAGTTATGGTGGGTGGAACACTGAATGTCAAGGTGCCTGCTTTCGAGTATATAAGCAGCCAGGTTCCAGTTAGGATGCTTAGTTTGACAGTGGCGGTCGTGAAAGACACTTTGTCTCAGCTCATGTAGGCAACTGAAATATATAATGGAGCCAAATGTTGCTGGTCCACAAATGCCTGAGTTTGGCACAGTGCTATCCACTTCTTCACGAGTGGTACCAGCAGCGCCATCAACCACTTTGGCTGAGGTACCTCGAACACCAATGCCGACAGTATTTACTTCTTTAGCTCTAGCATCTACATCTCCAACAGGTATATCCAAGTCTGTGCCTGAACCATTACATCGTAACCAGTGTCTCTTCTGTGAAAAGATCTTCAACTAAAACTGCTATGCTGAGTGGCATTAGAGAATAGTCTGTACGAAGATACCATTTCGCGCGATGAAGCATTACAACATTGGTCCCATGCAGTTTGTGCAAGGTGGTACAATGATTGAACACATCGAGATCTGGAAGGGTTTATCTACTGGAAGCCAGCCAGCGATGTCGCCAATATCACCTGCTACATTGATGGGTACTGTGTCCGAAAATGCTTATGATGGGGCAGTTATTGCTAAAGATGGAATGAGTGACTTACAGTGAGCAGTAGAGTCGGTTTGGGCAAAATATATACTTGCAAGGTGTGCGCGTGAAGTCGACAAACTTAAAAATAAACGACCTTCAGCTCTTGATGAACATACACCTCCTACAAAGAACAGCAAATTTTCATAGAACACAAAACAGGAAGTGGAGATGACCATGAAGAGAGCATTGATGATGATTATGATGATAGTGATAGTGTTGAAGACGATGATGATTCCCTTGACGTTTGCACACATTTCACCAACGAGTTTCCTTCGACAAGTGGTGTGTATAAGGCGAAAGATGCTGAGAATACTGACTACGTATTTCCCGAAGACCCGAATGAACTTGTAGACAGATTCAGAATTTTGATCGCTAAGAAAAGAGGTGGGGATTACTCATACATGGAAGAGGTATGTTCTATCGTTAGAGAACTTAAGGATGTGATTAACTGCTTTCTTCTGAGAATGTAATAACAAAATAATAATAAACTATTTAAAACAAATTGTTTTTCTTTATTTTTGTGCCGTATCCTTCTATCCCTCAAAACTTTAAAACGGTTCTATGAGCACTCGACTATTTACAGAGATATCTGCATACAGAATGTTTATTAAATTATTTAATTTTAAAAAATTCATACAAAACAGTTAATTCTGTGAACATGTATAAATTTTGGAGACAGTTGGTGAATATTTCTTTTTTTATATGTGTGTGAATAGACAGAGACAACAAACCCATGGATTGAATATGTATATGCGGATTGATGGCCAAGAAGATCATGTCAGTTAAGACTGTTTATCACCCTCGTACATTCCAAGTCTCAAGGGCCTTTGGGTTCGTAAACATAGACAACTATGCTTTTAAAAGTGTTGGTATTTTCTAAACCATACCATGATTATAACATACTAGTACATATGGTCGCTACACATATGATGGCACTTGGTTTGGTCACATAAACATACATTAAAAAAATCCCGAGTAGCATACTTTTATTCATACAAAACCTTCGAGATAATGAATAAATAACAGATACCGACATTGTGTAATAATTAGACTTCAAGAGAGGAAATTGTAAATTAAGTTGAGAGAACTTTTTGCAGAGTTCCACAATATTCTTAAGTACAACTTAAAAGATTAGATAAATTTTAAAATTGGATAGCAAAAATTTTAATAAAAATTATTAAAAAATATACTGAAAAAAATAAATATTGCTGGACAGTCAAAAAATTTTATGTAAATAAAAATGTAATAAAATATTCTTAAAAAATTATATATATATACTGATAAATAAATGTCTTTAATGAAAAACAAATATTGATATGGTTTTTATAATAACCACGACAAGATATTTATTCGTCCCAATACACATCACATACTTCTTTTAAACTCTTTCCCAGTACATGTCCCGATACCCGAGTGGTCTAAGGTTTTGGATTTAAACTCTGGTTCCCTGTACGGGGAGCGAAAATATATTTATATTTTCTCATCCGTCTTGATATACTTGTGGATACCCCGACAATAGATAAGGACTTTGAGTGGGCGAAAAGCGAGGGTATATACGCAGACGAACGAGCTCTCTGGCTCATTCGTAGATCGTTTGTCGTTCGAGTAAGTGTACTCTTTCTCCAACTGACTTAGAGTAACTTAAGAGTTAGCTTCATAATTTTAGATCTATAAAAGCAGCATGTACGCTACTACAAATCATCCAAAACTTATTTCGCTTGTTGTGAGGGCCCAGTGAAAGTGATGGCAACAGTCAGGAGATTTTATCAGCTATTGTGGCTTATGGAAAGCTTAAATCACTCGCAGCACTCGACAAAACAACTGAGCTCGCATACCTGCCCAAAGAATTCCTTCTGACGTATGCACGACATAAAATACGATGTGTCTACAAACATCTACCTGCTTATGCAACAGGATGAAGAGATTCTTGGCTGTCTCAAGTGTATAGAATGTTTTCAAAGACGTGGTACTGTTACGGACACACTGCATTCAAAGAGTTGATGTAATGAATGTCGGAAGAGTGCTGAAGTAGCAAGAGAGAAAAAGGTGCAATCCAACACTGAAAGATGTAAAAGTGTAAAGAAGAATATATATGGCCAAGGGTTCTGGTTGGACGCTTGCTAGCATAGTCTGTCTTGAGCTGCGCAAGATGGCGAATCTTTACGACGACCAGCATCAGCAGGTCTGCGACAGCTCAGAAACTGACTGAGCACGCAAATGGAGGAATGCACAGCTGCTGCACAAATGGCGTACCTCGTCCTTGGACAGTGAATCTGCTGCCTTCGACTAGAAACAATTTTTTTTCGATTGCGTATATTTTATTATGTGTACAATAAATTGCATGTAAAAATATTTTGCTGTGGTTTATTTAGTTTATAAAAATCCTCTCCGCTTAACATAAAAAAATATTTTTTTAATAAAAACACTTGTATTAGGTATAAAAAATTTAATATGTCAGTTCGCATACTTTGCACGAATGGTCAATGTCATCATTCGGTACAGGCCGATAGCAGGCGGCATAATTGACACATTTATGTGTTGAAAATAGAATCGAATATTGAGGTGATTGAGCAAAAGTGAGCAATTAGCCATCTCGAGAGATTGGTAGGTGCTGCCAGTGCAACCTATACTTAAAAAAAGTAAACAAATACGACTGTTACCTTGCAGGAGTCGAACGAAGATGAGTAATTAGTGCAACCTAGGTGATGAAAAACACATTAAATCCAAGATTATTTGAGCGCATGTGGAAGACAAACGAAAAAAACCAAGATGGTGGCATGCGATAGCATGAGTATAGGTGAGTGCGGTCGAACAAATGTAATTGGTAGAAGCCTACCGACTAATGAACCAATGAAAAACATTGGTGGTGGTGAGCGGGGTGGAGCGAATTCGACTTATTGCCTCCGGAAATTTAAGTTTAAAAAAAAATTTATATATATATATATATATTTTTTTTTTTATTTTTTTATAAATTTTTGGGCAAAGGTAGATTTTTTTTAGAGGAAAACTGATTTCAAGGTGAAAATGACCGATTTTGTACGAAAAACGGGAAATTCAAGCTGGCAGCCAGAAACCCCTGAAGGCAGTATTTCTTTGGAGTAATTTCTTGCAGCTGGGCAAAACGGGAATTTTTTTAGGAAAAAAAAACGATTTTTGGTAATATAATATATTTATGAAGTGACTTTGGGTAAAAACAAGTAATTGTTGGGTACAAACAAGCGATTTTGAGAGAAAAATCTAAAAATGGCGGAATCCAATATGGCGGCCAAAATCCCGAATCCCCATCATGGAATCCTGCGCATGAACCGACTTTGCCCTTATACTACCTTATTTACACTAAATTTTGATATCAAAACAGTGCAGCAAAGCATGATAAGACATTTATTTTTCACGTTGATATTTTTCTAAACAATCGCAATTTAAACGTTGAAATGCAGTAAGTCGTATCTTTGGAAACACTGCACTGATTAAGGCGTAGTTTTATGGTTGATGCTAAGTACAAACTCATTATAGTAGTTATAATTTATGTCATGTTAGAAGACATAGTCACTCGAGGAAAGAAGTGCTACATATCGGGATTACAACTGATTGCCACTAACGACGGGGACTACAATAGCGGCGGCTAGTGAAAAAAAAGAAAATATATATTAAAATAAAAAAAGACTAGACAGTCATACCGGTGGATACAACTATCTGATGTATATCAAACTTTTAATATAAGCACTTACTAAGAATTTCTTCAAAATTTTTAAAGCTTTTTGTTTAGATCATTAGCTATACTTGGAGGTAGAGTATACCGTTTTTAAAATTTGCTGGAGTGCTTATTTGCTACATAAATTACTAAACAGTTAGTAATTAACGCGGATAAAAAATTAAGTTATTTTTAAAGACCACTGATCAAATTTCCTTAAAAAACTTGTCTTCTAAAGATAAAATTTTCTTCTATAATACATATCGAATAGGTGCTTATAACTGAAGGCATCAGCATCAGTAACGTAGGATGCAAAGTATCTGTAACCGTCATTTTCAAAAAGTAAAAAAAAACGATAATTGGCATAAAATAAATTAATTTAAAAAATTTGTTGGAATAGTTACAATGCTATGGTTAGAGTTTTTGCAAAAAAAAAAAAAAAATATGTAGAACGCGCTGTAATAATAACTTGCGATATGCATAAGAACGCAAATTTCGGCACGACCAAAAATTTTTTTAGCTTCCGCACTTAACAAAATGTCACAATTCGTACGACGGGGACGCCCCTTTCGAGCATTTTATCACAAAGTCTTAAGACACCGGCGCGAAATTGTCCGTTCAATTTATTTTTATTTTCCGTGAAGCCAACGGGGAAGACGGGCGAGGGTGAAAAATGTCGGGCGGCGGGGGTGGTGTTAAATGAGTGTAAAAATACCGGGGACGTATTCAGCGCACGTCTTATTGATAGAGAGGGTAATGTGGTGACAGGCTGGGGGTTCGCCCAGGAAGGGCTCCCGGGGAGGGTGCAGCGGGTGAAGGAGGCGCGGTCGCCGGCCACATTCCCAACACGTGCTGCTATCAGTCACGAATCGACAGGGATTTTGGCCTCGAGGCGCGTTGGGGCGCCATCGTGCTCTCGACAATGACGTCAGTACCGGCTATTTCCGTCGAACAAACGCCGGCCGGCCGTGGAAATGCCGCGTTCACGCTATCAGGATTGCCCCGTCGAACTGCTTCCGAGATCGGTCAAATGAACTTGGACAGTTATTACGTCGTCGAACTGCTTCCGAGATCGGTCAAATGAACTTGGACAGTTATTACGTCGTCGAACTGCTTCCGAGATCGGTCAAATGAACTTGGACAGTTATTACGTCGTCGAACTGCTTCCGAGATCGGTCAAATGAACTTGGACAGTTACTACGTCATCGAAACGTCACATACGCCGCCATATTTGTCCGAGGAAGTTGGATAGCTTCAGTGTCCATTAAACATTTGAAGATTGAACCGGTTTTAAAATGGCTATTGTGTTTGACGGTCTCAGCCAATCAGGATCGTGCACGACAAAAATGGACGTCAAGAAACTTTAAAACTACTAACTTTGCTGGAAACGAAGTAGGTTATGAAAATAATTAATTTATGTAGAAGCTGTCTGGGCATAAACGCTATTTTAGGTGAAGATTGTGCATAATATTACGAACACAGAGGCATTAAATTTAATTGTGCAGGGAACATCTCTTATAAATAAAATTTGAATTTAGTAAAGAAGCGAAAATATAATACCGCGCTCACATTTCTTCCTGTAATGGACTGCACGGAAAAACAAAAGCAATAACTCACTATGAAAATAATTTTTAAATAAAAATTCAAATTGGAATTTCCCAGTAAACAATTTTGACAGTGTTACCCATTTTCAAATACATTCAAGATGATTTCATAAAATTTGTTGGAAGAAAAAATTTTATGACCGTAGAACTATTATGTCTATTTTGTCTTTAAATGTTATTGTCAAATATAGTTGAAGGACAATATTTGACAGTGTGACAGGGGCTTAAGTTTACTTCCACTACAGATTGGGAAGATCAATGTTAAAAGTTTGTCAACAAAAAAATTTCGCCGCTAGGTAAGCGCTAGTGTCGCATGTGTACCAGATTTTCTCTATTTTGTACGTTTAAAAAAATAGGATAATTGCAATCACCATAAATCAAACACAAAATAACTTCGTATCTAAGTGAAATCTTTCTGTTTTATAATTCACGTAGCTTAAATGTTTAATAAGAAATTACCATTTGGAACACTGCGCACCTATCGGCGGAAATGTTCCCTACGTGAACCTCTGCCATAAGAAATCTCGTTCTGTTCCTAACCTGAGATGAATCAACGTCAGCCGTGGAAGCTACACACACTGAGCGAAGGCTGCCATCAGCCCTAGGCGGGGCGAAACCATACTTTAAAGATGAGGTAGACCGATCTCGCTGGCTGCACACAACCAATCTCCGGGTCCCAACATTGAACTGCTTTTCTGCCAACACGTCTAGCAAAAATGGCGTGGATTGGGTTTGAGGTTAGAACACTGTTTAGCAAACAAGTTCTTTTGAGGTGTTTTTATACTTCCTCTAATCACTTTGTAATGTTTTTTAATTACATTCAAACTGGTCAAAGTGGGCTACTTTATTAATGAAACAGTGCTTGTCATTTATAAATTAAGATATAAACAAACACGTTCATCACTGTTGACAATGTGACTTGGGGGTATGTCAATGTTGGATAAATGCGCAGAAGACCACTAAGCGGGCTACCTCATCTTTAATCTATGGGCGAAACAAGACAGCGCAGGGGGACAAGATTTAAAAAAAAAAACATCTCGTAAGCTTCTTAAACTCTAATTGAAGTTATTTACCTATAGGTGTATGGGAATAATACCACACATTAGCCTGCAAATATAAAAATGTTGAGCGTCCATACGGTACAAAGTTGCCAAATTCCCTACGCATTTGACGGTGGTGTAGGGGTCAGAATACTCACCTGCCGCCTAAGCAAACCGGGATCGATTCCCGGGGTCGCTCCCGGATTTTCGCATGTTCGGACGATGCCGCTGGTCAGAGGGTTTTCCTCGGCGTTCTCCCGTTTTTTCCCCCCGCCCTTGCATTCCGGCGCTGCTACATACTCACGTCACTTCACTCCTCATCGGCTCTCAAGACCTCGATGTTCAGAGCCGGGCAAATCTCTCCACTCCACTAGTCTTCCGTTAGCAATTGTAGTAACGCTTTCTCCCTATAAGTGTACACTGATATGGCGAATTTACGAGTAATTTCTTAAAATCACTCGAACGTTCGTATGAGAATAATTCCAGAGTGGTCAGTTTCGTAGACGAACATCCGTGTTATGTAATTGGTATGCTCCGCTGCTTCATATATAGTAGAAGAACTCACTATTCGAACACATTTCGGTTCTCAGTTGTTTCTCACGCGTGATTTGCGATTTTCGCGGGGAAAAGTCAATAATAAAATTGGCTTGTGTCGTTATTTTGAGCGGAGTGCCAAATTTGTCAGGTAGTCAGCATTCTGCATATTCACGGGGGTGTATATATATATATATATATATATATATATATATATATATATATATATATATATATATATATAATTGTTTTATTTTCGTTGCCGCAAAGCTGTTCACGAATTTGTAATGATAGCCGCGATGAAGTTACGAGAAAAGACACTGTGCAGTAAATGAGTATGGAGACTGTAGTGCTTATATTTCTGTAGGCCTATAAAACTTATTTTTGCTTGCAAAGTAGAAATTTGAATTCTCCACAGTTGGTCCAGTCTGGTGGATTGCAAAGTTCGTTCGTTCTCGACCACACGAAAAAGGTTCATACACGAATCTCGTATGCGAAGGCGCAACTGGTTTATGAGGGGCCCTAAGCTCGAACTGCACTCGTATACGAAATCTTCGAATTGCGGCTGTAACTCGCACGAGTTTAGAAAACGATAAGATCGAACCATACGAGAGCCATCGTATACGTCTCGACCGTGCAAGTGGTCACTCTCTCGATCATCGCCGTGCGAGATGTGGAGTCGTAGACGAGTACCGCATCGAAACAAACAAATTAGTAGACATAAGATGACTGTTGACGCTGTGTGAATTCAATTTACACATCATGTATGCTGTGCCGAATATATAATCGTATGCAAATTAAGAACTTGTTGAATGGACAAGAAGTAAAATGTGTGTTGAGAGAGCAAATGAGGTTATGAGTTAAAGTGTATTTTAAATAGGCCTACTACTGACGTTCATTATTGTTCAGTGACTCGTAGTTGGGTGGTTAGACGTCATACGTTATTACTTAGTCAGTCTTGCATATAACACTCTGTAAATAACATATGTTATTATTGTTGCACAAACTTTCAATTTCACAGAAACTTCTTCCCACAACCGGCTGGCATCCATGACTGTCCAGTCAGCTGTCAATTTGCCTTGGGCAAGTTTCTTGTTTCCTACAATTTGTTTTAATAGCGTAAATTAATTAAATTCAATAGCACTTCAGATTACTATACACAAACTACAGCCCACTACCCAAAATAACTGATACCTTTAATCAACGCCTGCAGTATTATTACACTAAAGTTATCTATGGACTTCACAGTTGCTCTTACTCAAACACGACGTCTAGCAAAGTGCCATGTAGCTTCTAATACTCTCCAAACGATGGGCAACTTAACATATACGATCAAATTTCATTATTTATATTGCAATGTATACATTATGGCAATGTATGATACACAATTGCGTTCTCTTAATAAAATTGTATGTAATTTCCACAGGGAAGAATTTTACTGACCAATCCCTGCCACGTAAACTATTTGAAAGGCAAAAAACAAATCTGCTGTTCCGTGTAACATTTTATGATCCATATTATTAGTTTTGAGACATATAAATATTGCATCAAGTCATGCCCCAAACAAAGAAAAACGCCTAATTTCGTTGGTATTTCTAACGTACGGAGAGGTTAAGTAAGGACAACACGAGATTTTATTATCACAATTCATTCTCTGTAAACATCATAGATGAACGGCACAACGCCATATATTCAATTACATAAGTTATACTTACCTTCTACGAATTCGAGAAGAATAAACTTCTGCTCGTTGGTTAGTTTGGTAATTTTAGCCATTTGCTTATTCAAGCGCGTACAATGTAAATAAACAAACGCACGCGATACAAGTGACGCTTCTGATTGGCTGAGTTCCGCTAGTATTTTTCCCGTCTCGCCATAGGTTCACCAATATGACAAATGTCACTAGTATACGCTTGCCTGGCACTCCCCTCTCACACTGAATACGTATGCGAGTTTCAGGGGTTGGAGCTTACAACAATTGTCTAGTATACGTTGCGGTCTGTGCGAGACGTCTAGTATATGCTCTAACTGCACTCGAACGATCTCGAGATTAGGCCCCCAGTTATGCCGAAACTGCAGGTGACTTGTTGTGGCGAGCAATTCGTATACGAATGAAAACTCCAGCTTAGGTTCCCAGAAGAGATCGGTGCGTGTGCTGCGTGAGCGAGCGAGTGAAGAGATTTGGGTGGCTCCTAACAGCGAGGTCTTGAGAGCCGATGAAGGTGATTGAGCTGAGTATGGAGCAGTGCCGGAATGAAAGGGCGGGGGAAACGTGATATCCTCAAGAAAACCCGCTGACCAACGGCATCGTACGGCACGATTCCCATCCGGTGACCCGGCCGGGGATCGAACCCGGTTTGCGTGTTTACTGAGATTTGTGACTTTCGGGGGGGGGGGGGAGCGAAGGGGAAATCCGGCCAAGGGGTACTACGTTTCCCTTCATGCTCTAATTGAAATGTATTCGAAATAGAGTCTTCGATTAGAAATGCCGGCACGTAGTCCACGCTACGGACATTTTGTGGCGGTTGTAAACAGGTGACTGGCACTGATTTTAGGCATGTCTTATAGGTCACCTTTTACAATAGCAATTTCAAATAAAAAAACGACTTGTGCCCTTTCAAGCGAAGAACCATGATGCAAGAGAGCAAGTAGGAGTAAATGAATAAAAGTTTGATTTTTTTTTTTTTTTTTGTGTTTTTGATGAGTCTATAAATATTAATTTACCAGCAATTTCTCAGGGTATTAATAATTAAAAAGAACAGTTTTGTAAGAATGTGGTTTCGGCAAAGATGGACAAAGTGTCTTTGTTCGCAATCGTTATCGTGAAAGGTGGCCGAATATTAAAATAATTAAACATGTAAAACGCTTTACTTTCACAGAAAAAAAGTATAATGTTGAAATGAAAAATTGCTATTAAAGCATTTCTTTAAACCTTCATGTTTTGTAGTAAAATTAATAACGCTGTGACAAAGTTAATAATGTTAACCACTTGCAAAGTCTTATATTACTATAATGCAGATATATTGTTGAGGTGTTACCGATAATCAAGACTCTAAGTAAAGTTGCCGCAAATGAACGTTGTATTACGCTAAAAATAGCAGGAAGAACAAAATATTTTGTGTTACTGTGACTCGTTCACATAAACAAAAAACTTTTTTGAATAAATGAAACCTCTGTATATATTTTATTGAAACAACCGTATATATTTGTTTGGCTACTTACGCATTTGCTTGACTTAGTTCGAAAAAAAAACTGTTAAAAAAATAAAGCTGTAGAACTTGAAATATTTATTTTCGCATGGTATCCAGTATTTGGAATGTATGTGGTTAAAAGCACTTAAGCTTTGTTTGCTATGGCGTAGTGCTCGTGCGTAGATAACTAGGTTATAATGTTGGTCGTGCTTCCAGTTTTTAGCACGTCAAACAAATATTTGTTTGGGTCAAACACATTAGAAAAGCAAAATAATTTGTTTACACTCGAATATCTTTTTGTCTCTATACAAGCAATTAATTTATTTGCGCCAAAAAAATTTTTGTTTGATTGAACGAAATATTTTTCCTCGGTCTACCTGACGGCTAAGGTTTTTAGTTGCCAAACTATCAGCACTGAGATTCCCAATCTCAGAGCAATAAACCTTTCCCTTGCACACAGATCAACTTCCATTTCGCCGAAATCGACTGGCACAGAGGGCGACAAACCAGATTCTCAATCAACACGTCGGTGATTCTACCAACACATGCTGAGACGAGAGTCCGGTTGATCACTCGTGATTTTCCATCGACGCCGTTGTTGATACATTTCCATTGCTAGGCGCATCTCAATTCCTCACTCGAAGCATCCAGGAAGTGAAGTTTATGTCCCACCGACTTCCATCGTCGACACTTTGCGGCACCTGTTTTCTCGCGAAACGATTTCACGACTAGCTGTGCTCCAAAGCACTTTAGTTCAGATCCACATAGCGAGAGGATATTACTTATTGTTTCGCATCTCAGGTGTCTGCTCGTGAATCACTCTGACTGACCCAGTTAAATAACAAAAATGTCTCCTCTCTAATACACATGGCCCATACCCACAGGAATTTCGCAAGTGCGCTAGTAGGATATTGAAATGTAGCCTAAACATTTCTTCGGAAAATATGTAGCCCTAGCTATAGTCATTCCTGACTCGATCGTGTAGTGGTTAGACTACTAGCCTCCCACCCAGGCGAAGCGGGTTCGATTCCCGGCGGGGACGTTCCCGGATTTTCGCATGCAGTAATTGTGCCAGACGATGCCGCTGGTCGACGGGTTTTCTCGGGGATCTCCCCTTTTTCCCTCGACATTTCGTTCCGGCGCTGCTCCATACTCACCTCACTTCACCCTCATCGGCTCTCAAGATCTCGATGCTAAGAGCAGCCCACATCTCTCCACTACACTTTGCGTGGTGATGCTGGTAACAATGCCTCTTTGGTTCTTGTGAGAAAACTGTACGAAGAGTCACATATCTGTGAAAAATAAATTTTCTGCCATTTCAGACCAGGTGAGGAAGTGAAAAGAATGATGACAACGCTGCGTTAAACATGCCTGACGCCCTTTTGAGTTGATAAAATATTTTTATGACGGTAATAAAAATATTCTTATGCAGCAACAATACGTTGCGAATGAAGTAGA
The DNA here is from genome assembly GCA_029891345.1 of Dryococelus australis. NCBI lineage: Eukaryota > Metazoa > Arthropoda > Insecta > Phasmatodea > Phasmatidae > Dryococelus > Dryococelus australis. Next base: position 63,653,022 of record CM057009.1, on the reverse strand, counting down.
AATTACCGTGAATTTGAAATAAAAATAGTGCCTGCGAAGCCACACTTATAAATTTATTAGTTATTGATCGTGCTGGTGACATCCAATCAATAACTAAGAAACTTTGGTCGTAACCGAAAGAGAAGAACATATTAATGGCGATAAATACAGCATTCGATGAAATAAAAAATTTTACAGAGGTTCGTGTAGACGTTTACCTTTCTATCTACTCGTTCTACCTTCTGTGTGCAGATTGAGAGGTAGATAAATGTTAGTTAAAATATTTTATACAGATAGCAAAAATCAAAAGGGCCTTTTCAAAGTAAATAAATTAGTCCAAACTTTTTTTCGCATTATCATATTGTAAAATATATTTCAAGCGCCGAAAAATTATCACAATTTACTACTACTTAGCATAATTTTTTAAGTAAAATGTCACAATTAAACTACGAGCAATAATTATTTGAACACGCGTACATAAATAAAACTTCATGATATTTTAATATTTCTATTAACCGTAGTCTGAAAAAAGTCTGTAAAAAATATTTTAATAGTCAGTTGTAAAATGTACTAACGTTTTTCTTATATCTCTTTAATGGTAATGTAGAGATAACGTAAGAAAGCAAATTTGTTTTCATTACTTTGTCCTACGGTCAAGTACGTATAACGGGAATATTTTAATAGTCAGTTGTAAAATGTACTAACGTTTTTCTTATATCTCTTTAATGGTAATGTAGAGATAACGTAAGAAAGAAAATTTGTTTTCATTACTTTGTCCTACGGTCGAGTACGTATAACGGGAATATTTTAATAGTCAGTTGTAAAATGTACTAACGTTTTTCTTATAACTCTTTAATGGTAATGTAGAGATAACGTAAGAAAGAAAATTTGTTTTCATTACTTTGTCCTACGGTCGAGTACGTATAACGGGAATATTTTAATAGTCAGTTGTAAAATGTACTAACGTTTTTCTTATAACTCTTTAATGGTAATGTAGAGATAACGTAAGAAAGAAAATTTGTTTTCATTACTTTGTCCTACGGTCGAGTACGTATAACGGGAATATGTTCTCTAATGAGTATTGATTAATTGATTTTACAAGACAACACAATCGGTATTTTGCCACTTCTCTTGACTAATGTCATGGAAGGAAATAGACACGAATGCCTACAGAGTAACACTTTATAGGTGATGGATAAACACCCACCTCTGAAGTGGGAGACGATATTCAGACATCGCGGTTGTGAAAACTCGTCACGTTAACAACAAACGTAACTAGCGTATTTGAAACAGAACGCATTGTGAACTATTCATGAAAATAAATTATCGGAATGATAAAGGCACAACTGTTTATATATTTGATCTTCGTCGATTCCTGCCTTTGCATAGACACTCTACCGTCACGTAAACACACCAATTTTAAATAGTTTACTGCCTGAAATGAATAAAAAGACTTTTCTCTGCATACATGCGGGTATTGCATCATACGAAAAAAAAACATTTGTTCCCGAAAGAGAAATGGGAATATTTTAGATTGTAGAAGGCAAAAGACAGAATATGAGAGATAGGAGGGGAAGAGAAGGCTAAATCTACGCAACCTACTATTACAGTAATAACCGTGTGTTTGAAGGTAAAAGTATGGAATTAAGGACACATGTTTTGATGATAGAAAATTAATATGTTCATGCATGATGGAGTCGACGGAACTGGGAGAGCTGTTGTATTTTCCGTGTAATAATTGGAATATTCTGAATATGCCAGGTATATTTCAATGTAAGAAGAAGCTATTGGAGCCATTAAGCACGAGAATAATTACTTCCCGTTTACATGAATATGATGAATTTATATCGACCATATGCAGACGATTGATCATTACCTCGGAACAAAACGTATGATTTTAATAGACATAACAACATACTCGTGCGTGACAATCTAACGGAAAAGAGGCTTCCAAAATGGGAAATTCAGAAGCTAGAAACTACGGCTTTGTAATCATATTAGTGAATATTGCAGTGTTGTTTCGTCATTATGAAAATAAATTTTACTGGATTAACGTCTTTCATCAGTTGTTTTAAATTATAAGAAAATTTTGTAATACCATTGCCACGACTCAAAATTCTCATAAGTTAGTAACGTAATACAATTTTCCAGAAACGTTTCTAAAAAAAAATAAGAGTTATATAGACCTGCACTTTTTTTTTTTTTTTTTTGCCTGTGCAGTTTCCTTAAACGCCAAGAGAAAAATACAAAGATACGGACGTAGTTTAATGTGTGGGCTTTCATCGTGTATAATAAAGTCGCTGTTACAGATCTGAACTGCACAGTACAGCATCACTAGGGAAACACTGCACGCCTTGCGCGTAGGAGCGATGAGACACTAGACGTGCGTGTTACTGTCGCCCGTATTGCTCCCTCTCTTCTTGACCTTCGACGCGCAGCTCCAACTAACTCTTAAAGACCATTTAGAAACCAACTAAGATTCCTTTGACAAACGATAAACAAATCATTTAATATGGAATTGATATATAACAAAGGATGCAATTAATTGTGAAGCTGTTAAAAAAATGTTGTATCCTGTGATGTGAATTGACGAAGCGGTGCGTACTCAACTTTGTAGTATCTTATTCTCTGTGATGTATAATCTTGTGAAATAATTTCTCTGCGGCTTTAGTGTTATAATTGGTGTAGAGCATTTGCTTTACACGGCGTGAACGCTATTGTACTCATAATGTTTATGTTGCGCCCACCGCAACGCCAATAAGAACGAATGCTGACTAGTTTATATGCGCAGGGTCTGAACCAGCAACTGTAGATGTTGGAAACTGCCTTCTATGCGACTGAGTTCCTAACAGATTGCAGGCTGTTTCGGATTGCGCAGGCACGTTGTTATTCTTTTATACTGTACGCCAGTGTTGACACTTTCAGATATTAAAAACTCGTATTATGCCAATTCCGTGCACTCGCAGTTACGAGCTATCCCAAAAACCAGCCTACTCGCTCGCATTGGTCTGGGCCTAGGAATCCCACAGCGCCGCTGCACTGTGGATCATAAGACCATCTCTTTAACCTCCGTCTTATAAAAAAAAACTGAACCCCGTGTAGAATTAAAGCTTATCTGCTTCGACGAATTCCGGAACTACGCACATCCATATAAATACACGAGATGTGTGTTTAGAATGTGAAGTTCTTTCGTTAAATGCAGGTCAGTTTCATTACAAAGATTTATTTCCAGGCCCCCGATTATCTACACGAGTACTTTTAAGAATAAACGACTATCCGTTGTTCTTAATGCGATTTTAAGTCGACATTTATTACTTTTCTTTGCCTTCATTTTACATTTTTCCCCATTCTTAATCTCTCCTCCTGACCTCCCCATCTTGCCACATTTTATTCTTTTCTAAGTTTTCAACATTCTCGATTCTTCTTATATTCCGGCTCTCCGCCCCAGCTGTCCCCTCCCAACTACCCGCCGCCCTAACCCTACCCTTCTCACCCCCAGAATGAGCTTCATGTATCTCAGACGTTGGGCTCGAACGGATACACTTAAACAAGCCACGTTGATTATTACATCTGACTTCTGAAAGAAATATAAAAAAAAACTCTTCGAAATGTTTTCTACGTCAGCAATAACATCATAAATCTGAACATAACTGGAGACCAAAAAAATCTAAATTCTGGTTTGTATAATTATTTTACATGTTTCCATATCACATGGTTTATTAACAGCTGGCATGCTTATTTTTACTCGTCCTTATTAACACAAATTTTAAACTTTTTATAAAGGCTGTTCACGATAAAGTTACTGTTCATACCTGCATATATTTTAACGAACGAACTGAGTGACATGCGCCCAGTAAAGTTGGTAACCATGAATGTAAAGTAGTTCCATATCTTAACGCCGAATAAAAAGTGTCACTAAACCTTTCGTGATAACTTAAATTATTCCATTCACTTTTTTTTTTTTACTGTAATGCAGCGAAGTGTAAAAATCAGCAGATTAGCTAAATATTTACTTTGTAATAATTGTTAATTTTCACTTGACCGAAGAATTAATAAAGTGATGCAGTCCATGGCAGTGTTAATTTTTCATAATGCGGGATAATACACAACGTGTATACAATTAGATCTTACGCAGGGGTTTCAAAAGTGTTAATTTTGCCGTGACCAACATATATGTGTTTTACTGTTTGATTACATTTGACTACCATCTAGTCTACAAAAACTAATAATAAAGGAGCACACTTGCAGTATCTAACAAACATGAACTCTAATGTATAACATTTCTTCCAGAGATTAAAATGCTGATTTTTTTAGTTTGCAAGATGGCAATTTTTTAGTGTGACTACAAAGGTATCAATTGTTTTTTTTTTTTTCCAATCCAAGCTGCTAACATCAGTTAATATTTATACAGTTGCCCAAAATTGTTTTTAATCACACCGATTCCCGAGCAAACACACTCGAGTTTCGACAACAAGGCGGCAGCGTTTGTGGCGGTTTTGTTGGCAAGACACGATCTGTCCGTTCTGTGACGACTAGCAGTTGCACTAGAGATAGCACGTGATTCTGAACAGTCCTTAATTCATCATCTGAAAATGAATACTGATCATGTACGCAGTAAATAGACAAGGGATTGCGCTTTTAACGGCAACATAATATTCTTACTGCCTACAATATTAGGAAAAAATTCCGAACAATTAATTAAGTAAAAGTACTCTAGTAATACATTCTGCAGAAACTTTATTAATATGACGGAAACCTAGTATTTCAATAACCGAAATGAATTTCACAAAACTTTCCGTAATTCGTGGAACCTCTCGGTAAATGCGCTACTCGGTTTTTGTGGGAATTCGGCTTACAAAGAGAGTTTGAGAAAAAAAAACTGTTTTACTTTCAGTGCACGGGTGTTTTAAAGTGTACTAAATACAGTAATCATAAACGTTTTAAATATGTTGTTTCAGAACGAGATTTCAACAGAGGCAAAAGTGTAAACGACCTGTAACTGTAAATCGGCTATCGTGTTTTGTAAATAAAATAGAATTTTATTGTATTTTCACCATATTATCGCACTTTTTGAAACAAAACTTTGAAAAATCACCCCATACATGGCGGGTTCGGTTGCTTCCTAAATATTTTATGTAACATAATCGTTTTATAATTCCGTTTACATTTAGGTGTATTTTGTTTGGTAAAATTGAACTTTTATGTGTATTTTATCTGTAAATTATAATATTCAATTTATATTAATAGGCACATGGATAAATACAGAGAGTTAATAGATGTGGGGGCAATACTTAGTAAGAAAGACTGAAAGGAAAATTATTAATTTTTTTTAGAAATTGTTTGTAATTTTACAAACGTTCGTAACAGTACAAAAATTTCTCTTGTAAAATTACTCGTTTGTAAAACTACAATAGCCATATCTGTGATAACCCACGATGCATTTTTGTACTATACCGACCCTTATCCACGAGCTTAAGCAAAATGGCGGACACGCAACAATATAAAACCGTATATAGCTATTTGTGCAAACACTAGGGTGGGTGTGAAATTTAGTTGTCTGCAGAAGGAAATGTATTTCAAGTTCGAATAACATAAAACAATTAAAACCACTCAAATAAACATAGTAAAACGACTACAATTTTTAAAGCACGTTAAGCTATTACTCATTAACTGTTAATGTTTGTGCTTTGTTTCTAAACAGAACTCTTAAAATGGAATACATGCATTCATCTTAAACGAGTAACTTCACTATTATTTTGTTGGTATACATTGGTATATAATGCACACAAATAATCGAGCAGTTCGTAAGTCAATTTAGTCTTGTGGTTAAGGATCGCTGGTAAAAAAAGGCAAAATATGTGGGTTCTAGTCCTCGTGCTGGCAGGGTATAGAATTTTTCAAAGATCATATTTTGAAATAATTTTTCTCTTGTCCTCTGATATCAATTCATCACGTTTGTCTTCTAGAAGAAAAAATATTAATTTTAGGTGTGCACTTCTCGATAATGTAATACACCCATATCATTTGTAATGCTACAAATATGTGGTTTGCAGATTTGATAAGAAAACGGTTTGTAGTTCTACAAAGGATTTTCTTGGCAACCGGGTTGCCCAAGATTTTTTTTTTTGTAAAAGTACAAAAAAAGTTTACAGTGAAAAGTTCTTATGCGGAATATTATTCAACCGAGTACGCGCAGGAATGAGGCGTGCTGTGTCCTTTTGGTGAAATTTAGAAGACTTAGTTAAGCTTTGTTTGCACGAAGTGCAGGAATAGCCAGAAAATGAAACTTCCGCGGTCCTCCAGAAATGTTGGTAGCAACAATGCTAGGACTTTAAGTGCCACGGTAAAATGAGCACTTTCGAAGCCCTGCTTACGATCTACTTGTATACACGTGGCGTGTACACTTGGCATGGGCCTCGTCACTTTGTTCACGCGTCGGTCAGCTGAAACTGTGGTCGTATTATAAAAGGAACTATGTTACGAATCTGGAAATTTTTACACTTCGTTGCATTAAAAAAAAAAAAAACTAGTAGAAAGTGAAAGAAGTAATTTTAGTTATCGCATGTGGTTACCTAACACTTTTTATTCGACGTTAAGATATAGAACTACTTCCTATCCATCATTACCAACTTAACTGCGCTCATGCCACCCAGTGTGCTTCTTAAAACATATGTAGGTAGGGGGAGTGACTTTTTTCTAAGTTTGATTTCCAAAGTGCTCACTTTATCGTGGACAGCCTTTATCAACAAGAAGGTAACGCACGTATTTCTCTGTTTTAGTAAAGTGTGTTGCTTTTTTGATGTTCCAAATTACTGATTTAAGTGTCGTGAACACCAAAACTGCCGCAGGAAACTATAATGTTATTGCTACAATGGCGAAGAGAGCTTCGGGTAGCGTCAGCACTGTTCGTTCCTGGAACCCAAAGCTGTGGAAAATACCGAGGCGTTTCTGTATTATTTACGCACGGAGTTCAGTTCCGTTTTACGCCATTACGGAGCGAGTTTTCGTATATTATCTGTGGGTATTTTTCCGTAAATAATGACGAAACTTTTAAAAGTATAAGAACTGAACTTAAAACCAGCAAACTTAAAATATGCACATAATTCCTGCCTTCGTGCAGTTACAGCAGCGTAAAGTCGCTCCGGCAGGCCCGAAGGTTGGGAAAAGTGAGATGAGGATGGTGCGGTGGCGGAATGAGGTCGGGGGAATAAAACGGAGAACTGCGAGAGGAAACCCTCACACCATGGAACAGTGCTGCCATCATATTTTACTTGAGAGTCCCAGTTCGATAATAGCCTCCCCCCTTACCCGGCGACATACACTGTTGAATGGAAAAATGTTTTTTTTTTTTCCGCAAACAAAACAATCATAGGGGATAAAACAATTATAGGGGCAATGAAACCAAATTATTTAATTGCTCTTATTCAGTTTCCACAAAATAAAATTTGGTTTGTGCAACTGAAGATTTGTTTGGCCTACGTACACTGAACAGTTTCGGTTTATATTAAAAGGAAGTCGAAAACCCGACAGTGATTCGATCCTAGATAGGATGCGCCACAGCTCTACGCCACCGTAGCATCTCAGCTGAAGTGATAACTGGGGAATGTCTTCAAGTACATAAAATTCAAATAAAGGCTGTTTACGATAAAGTTTGAAAGAAATCAACCCTAGAAAAATGACACTGCCCCTGACTGCAAATATTTTAACGAGCGAACTGAGTGGCTTGCGCCCAGTAAAGTTGGTGACGATGAATGGAAGGTAGTTTCATATCTTACCGTCGAATAAAAAGTGTCACGTAACCATCTCTGATAACTTAAATTATTTCTTTCGCTTTTTTATCTTAACGTATCGAAGTGTAAAAATAAGCACATTTGCAAAAATATGTACTTTTGTGATCATTTCACATTTTCACTTTAACCAACACTTGTATAAAGCGATGAGGCCCATGGTAATGTTACTATTACATAAGGCGGAAGAAGACACAATGTGCATGCAAGTAGATTTTAAGCAGGGCTTTCAAAACTGCTCATTCACCGTAAATAGCCTATACTGGACAACGAGTGTAAATAAATATTTCATGTTTTACAGCTTTACATCTTAGTTTCCTGTTGAACTTGTTTTATTGTGACGTTAGTGTCATTATTAAGCACCAATAAATGCACTACCAAACACTGTTACAATCTTAGTTGTCACCAAAATTTCAAACAAACTCTCGAGCTGCATTTTTGTACAAAGGCAATCCAAACAAATATACAAAGTTGATCTAACTAAATAATTTGTTGCCAGTCCAATTTATTTTGACCCAACACAGAGGTTTCCATTATTTAAGCGTGTATTTTAATAGATGATAAAAGAATAATTTTGTTGTTTTTCAAGTTTTGTTTGCTAAAAAAAGTAATATTTTGTCTGGGCCACTAATTTTTTTTTCCTACACAAACAAGTGTTTCGTTGGCTGAAAGAAACCTTTCTCAGTGTAGGCTTGAAATTGGGCAGTGAAATCTGGTGACTAGCCATCATCCATCTGTGCATCTTCACCAGTGTGGAATTTTAATCCACATGTGGTCCCCACCTAAGGCAGGGTCACGTAAGGATGAGGGGAGGCTGGCGCTAACGGGAGCTGTCTGCACACTTGAAGGCAGGCAGCGTACACTCAGTTTTAAAATTGCGTGTAAGTAATTGTGACCGCAGTTCACACAAACGTAATTTGTGAGCTTAAAGAGAAGTAGGTACAGGTTTTGTTAGAAACCTTAAAGGCCGTGTTTCGTGTCAATTGAAAGGGCTAGTAAATTTCACTTGTCAGTAGTTCTAATTTTTTAATGTTTTTGTGCTGTTTCGAAACATTAAAGTGCGAAAAGGAGAACACACCGCCACCTGAAAAAAACTGACTAATTTAAATGTGTAATATTGTTTAAATTTCAGTTTGGTTGTAACATACTAATTTTCATTTGTGTCCTGTACGGTTGCACTATAAGCGATAACAATTCCGAAGAGTTTAGGTTTTAAACTTTTGTACCAGCCTCAAAAAATAACATTACCGGAGGCGGCAGCATTTGGCCATGCCAAAGAATTTACGAGGTGAGGCGTGATGGGGAGGTGAAGAGGGGGAGGAAACGGGACAGCCCTGAGAAAACCCCCACACCACGGACGTGTACGCCACGCTCCCCATGTGAGAGCACCCTCGGTTCGAAAGTTTCCCACCTGTTGTGACCTGGTGTCGAACCAGGGACCTCAGAAGTCGGAGGTCAATGAATAACAACCTGAGCGAGCCGTGTGTGCTGAAAGTTGGAGCCTACATAAGCTAAGAATTCCCGCTGCCATGGTTCAGTAATATTCAAATGAAGTTTGCATGGAGTTCGATGCATTAACTTAGCGTTATCATTATGTTCAGGAAACATCGCGCTGCAGAGTATTCACATTGAATTTACGATCGCGTTAACTTAATGTTTCCATCCAACAAGATGACTAAACTTCAACACATCGTAAAGTCAACCTAGTGAGGGCCAATCAGATTAGAGAAACTTTTTATTTTTTTTTTATTTTTTTAAAATTCATTTTAATTTATACCAACTTGTGTTAATGGAACACGATTACAACTGAATTTTTAGTTTTAAGTTCGTTTGTATTTGTTTGAATGATTAGTAAATTAACTATTTCAAAAACTGCATATTTAAAAAAATATATCGTGAGGGCAAATAAGTGTCAAATAATTTGAGAGCAACGGTTACAACTGGTAAAAAGACACAAATGTTTTAAATATTATTAGAGTAATTTGTCATACGTAAATTTACTGTTCCTTTATATACTAAAACATACATGTTTATATATTTTCCAGATATCAGTTGCAGAATATTTGGTAGCACTGCATTGCGATTTATTATATACGAGTCATTCTTGGCTGCATTGTCAACAGAGCTACGATTTTATAAAATATTTTGGAACAGAGTTTACGTAAATGAGCCCCATACTATCTTCAATGTAATTCGGCCTTCAAGAGCTCTGGTCACCGTAAAATTCATTATACACTGATTGAAAATGAAAAATGAACACCACTAAAGCAGTGACGTAGAAACATGCGCATGGGGCACTGATAGAAGGCAGTACGTGGAATGTTTAACAGTGCTGTGCTGTGAACAGGGTAGTAATCGCGTACGAGGCATAAATCGCTGAGCCCAATACAACTGCAGTTGACTCGGTGAAAGAGTATTCTGTTGTTTGAAGCATCGGCATGTGTGTAGTAGGCATGGTAAATATGCCACAACGGCATAGACGAGCATACTTCGTGAAATTAATGGACTTTGATCGAGGTCGTATTGTGGGCCTGAGGGAGGCTGGATGGTCCTTTCCGAAGAATCGCCCAACGCGTAGGACGTGAAGTGTCTGCTGTACATCATAGGTGGTGCCGGTTGTCCATCTATGGTGCACATCCTCGTCAACCTGGTTCCGGACGGCAGCGGCATACGGATTCCCTCCTGGACCGCCGCATCAGACGAGCAGCCATTGCTGATCGCACGGCGACCACCGCACATATTAGAGCCACTGTTGCACCCAGTATGTCAGCTAGGACCGTCCCCAACCGTTTTCTGGATGCTGGGCTACGATCAAGGGTGCCGCTTGATAGTCGTCCTCTCGCACCTCATCACCTTGCAACCCTCCTCGGATGGTGTCGCAAACGACGGAACTGAAGGCATGAATGGTGCGGAGTTGTGTTTAGTGATGAGAGCGGAGTCTGTCCCGTTTCGCAGCTGTTCCTACAACGCCAAGGAAACTTCCTCTTCCAGTAGGACAATGCCCGTGCGCACACGTCTCGTGTTACCTAACGTGCTCTCGAAGGCGGTCGCCAACTTCCCTGGCCAGCATGATCACCCGACGTGTCCCCCATTGAACATGTGTTGGACATAATGGGACGGCGTTTGGTGCGGTTTGCAATACCGGCAACAAACCTCCACCAATTGCAACAACAGGTGGAATTAGCTTGGAACACCATTCCCCAAGATGACGTCCGACACCTCTATGATCGTCTCTACGCACGACTGCACGACTGCACGACTGCATCGTCGCTGAAGGAGGCTACACAAGATACTGACAGTATTGCTCAAGACATTCTGTAGCCTCTGTCCATAGGCGTACGACCCTATGATCATTATCATATATAGTGTACAACGTGTGTAATTATTCAATTAAACCTTCATTCATTAGAGACCATTCCATCCAGGTGTCCATTTTTCATTTTCCACCAGTGTATTTCATTTACACGAAATATTGTTAAACTTGTAAACATTGCTAACAAGTACTATTTCCTAGCGGAAAAAGAAATACATTGCGTGTTTTTTTTTACATAAAGATATATAAAATTCGAATTTTTGTGTTTTAGGGATGTAGAAATAATTAAAAGTAACCCCACTTACCGAAATGAGATATTTCACAGTAAAATAAGATACCTTGAAATATTTCAAGATATATATAAAATAACATTTTTTTAAATTGCTCCAAATAAGGAAATTGTCGCTTTCATTTTTGTAAACACTCCGTGATTTTTTTAAAAATAAATTTTGCTGAATTTATACCATCAAATGAATTAAAACATGAACTTTCAGTCACCCTGGTTAAATTCTCTGTAGACGTCTTCATTTGTTATATTTCTACGTACTGAAGGGTGTGGAATTTTGATTTTGGCATGTCACAAGGCAAAAACTACGTTATAATACATTCACGATTACTTCACACTTTTCTGTAGCCCTGCTAAGGTTCTACTTCCAGGATATTCCTCTGCCCCATACAAACAAATCTTAGCCAAGTAAAGAATATTGCAACAAAGGACAGTGCATAGAATTCGTGCTCACTCAGTTGTGATGATATTTTGCATCAAAACTATTTCTTACTATGCGCTACCAACAAACATTTTTTCTCAATCGATTTAAAGTTTCAATTTGCTATCTATATGCCTATATTGTTTTAAATGCTGAGTTGCCATTTTGCGCTAGCAAAATAAATCTAAACTATATCGATTTACATGTCCTGTTTATTGTTGTCAGTAAATGTAATATGTTTTTGTATTTGGTTACGTAGATACTTTTACACTATAGTGACCTATAGAAATCACTTTTTCATTTTCGCTGAGACAAGCCAGTCGTATAAAATTCTGCTGCTTACTCTAACATATGTTTTTGACACAGATGTGAATAAAACAAAAAATTATAATGGTGCTTTATATTCTGGCATTCACGCCCATCCGCCTTCCTACAGAAATATTTTACCGAAGGTTTGCTTTAGAAAACGACCTTTTGTGTATTATAAGTTGCATTCCTTTCATATCAGCTGTGATGGGCAGCGGATAAAAATAGCAGCACGAGTGAGGGGGAAAGAAACTAAAGACGGGTCCAGGGCGTATTTTTAATTTAAAAGAATTGGCTACTCGCTCGGAAAATGAATGGACCCTTAAAGGAAGGGCAGAAAAAAAAACTGGCCAAGGGGTAAGTCATAATGAAAAACATGAATATGTAGGCTAGAAGAGAAGCTCGAGTGGCCAGCTCATCCCTCCCTCCCCCTCGCTATTAGAATCCGCAGATTTCCAATATTGAAATTGGGTCCCCAAGTGGTCATGCCGAAGAAGGACGAGGGAGCGCTTGTGTATATCGCGCCCGCTTCCCATTTCCACTAACCCACCACTCGACACGATCGAAACGAAACCTAGCATCACGTGATAACTCTGAGTCCGTTGTGTCAACGTTAAGCGCTGTCCTCAGATGGCGACTGATGACCCTTGAAAACAAAAACCAATACTGATTTAAAATAGACAATACTAGGATTCGTGCAGGCCGTTCACGGTCAAGTGAGCACTTTTGAAACCAACATTCGAAAAAAAATCACTGCCTGTTAACTGCACATGTGATACTGTACACATTTGGCATGCAGAACCCAGTTATGTTGCCAGCGAATTAAGTTAAATAGTCCTAATTCTTGATTTTGATTGTACGTGTAATATAATACTGTATTGCAGGTCATGTTGTTGTTGCAAACGGCCTTTTCACGTCCCCATGTTTTATGCTTGAGGGCTTAGCATGGTGCGGCTTACAGACTGATTTATAACCTAACTTAAATTAACACCCACGCCTTACCAGGGATTCGAACCCAGAGCATCCCGCACCCAAGATCGGTGGCGCACCAACCGACTGCGCCACGGGAGGTCGGCAGCATATTGTGCAGGTGTTTTTTTTTTCTGTGCACAAATATATATTAATGGCACATTATATTTTGTAAAAAAATTAGAAGATTTTTTTTCTTTCACTGGCGCATGAGTAAGTTCATTAGGACCACGGCAAAATAAATTCTACGTAAGATGGAAGGATACAACTTACGGAGGAAATTAGATCTTAAGCAGCTGTTTCGAAAGTGCTCACTTTTACGTGAACAGCCTATAACCAGAATTTGCTTTAACACGTGATCTCTAAAAACGTATTGTAAGGATCTTTAGATTTTATTATTTATTAAAAAATTTACTGGATGTTTTCGTGCCTCTGGGTAGCGTTGGCTAGCACACTGAGAAATTGCATACTTTTGAATCGTTTCTCAGCTACTCATGCTGGTTTACATAATAAAATTAACTTGTGTCTGAACATAGCTCTTCCATCCATAACATACTATTGATATGAAATGGAAATCTCGCTGTCTGGAAATAACATTCTAAGTTGCAAAGTAACTTTACGTACAAACAACATTTTGAAATCAACTAATTTCTTTTAGTTGCAACTTGTTGATTTTCTAAGCAATATTTTGCCTAAATACTCGTACGTACAACCAAACGCACGCCCCTTTTCAAACACGCGCCCTTTCCAGAGGCAAATGCTCCACAGATTCGGGAATCAATCAAAAATACCCACAACACAAAAAATAAACATCGCTTATGCTAAACTGATATCAAGGCGTAAGTTGCTTAATACACATTTCACTAAATTCAAAGAGGACCGAGGTGGCTGAGTGGTTAGACTGCTCGCCTCGCACCAATGCAAACCGGGCTCAGCCCCCGGCCAAGTCAGTCCGGTTTTTTTTTCGCAAGTGGGAGTCGTGCTAGACGATGCCCACTGGTCTTTGGATTTTCTCGGGGATCTCCCGTTTCTCCCGCCCTTGCATTCCGGAACTGCTCCATTCTCACCTCATTTCACTCTCATCGGCTCTCAAGACCTAGTGGTCAAGAGCCGCCCAAATCACTCAACACAACTCGACTAAATTCAGAATGACTTCATAGAACTAGATATAACTTGGAATATCTTACCTGTAAGTTCAGCTCGTTTATTTTACGAAGAAAAAATTACAATTTTGCTTTGAAAATATAAACTCTTTACGTAACGGAGATCATGTGTTTCAAGAATCAACACTTTATTATTACCTCTCTCGGAGCTAGGGAATATAAAACACAACCTGAATATGTTGCAAATGATTTTCTCGGTGTCTGTCTATCTAGAATGAATACAGTTTTATTTCGTTGATTTTGTAAATGGTTATCCTAACATCAAGGTGAAGACTTAAATTTAACACATTTACTGGAGGAATCCAGTCATGAACCACCTTCATTATGACATGGAGAATTTCATGGAAGGCAGCGGCCTGCATGATGTGATAAGATCAGTGAATAGCAATGTGGTGTAATTATTGTGAACCGCTACTGGATTTGTAGTTACTCGTCAAACCACATTGCTGCGAACTACGGATGTGTACGCTGCAAACATAATCTAGCAAAATACGTGAATATGAGAAACTTTTTTTTTTCTCTACTCTATTTACCTGAATCGGATTTCCATCACCATCAAGTGAGTGGGATGTTTAAAATATGTAATTAATTGCACTTTTTTTTTTAACGCTACCAATATCATTATCAATATTTTTAAAAATAATTTTAGTTTACATCGAAATATGTACAACACAAAAACATTTCCAAAGTATCAAACCATGCATTGAAAACCAATAAATATGCAGTAGATAAAAGGATTGTCCAAACGAAGACTGTTATTATTATTTAGTTTCCATCGAAATACGTACAACACAAAATCATTTTCAAAGTACAAAACAATTCATTGAAAACCACTTAACATGCAATCGATAAACGAATAGTCCAAAAGCATTTTTTTCTCCTCCGTTTCGCCTTAGTATATTTTTCTTCGCCTGAACGAGTGAACTAGTTTCATACCGGTTGTATCGGAATATAGTTGCATGTCACGAATATGCAGGCGTGTAGATGTATACGAAAATTAACACTTTTGTTAAGGATTTCATGCCCGGATAACTACTCCTGCCTTAAAACGTTATCGGTAGCTGTTAGCAACTCAAACACAACACATTGATGTAAAAGCTGTCGAGATTTTATTGCTGTAATGTCATATATACAAATCTATAAACATCAATTCTATGCTTTTTTAATTTTTGACATTGAACTTAAGCGTAAGAAAGAATGTAAATCATGGTTTTACTTTTCAGAGAAAGCCAGCTTATTAGTTACCGAAATAAATGTTACATTTATCATAGTAGCACATGTGGATAAGACGAGAGCACATAACTCAAGTTTATTGTGATTCATCCACACAAATATGCTCAACGTTAATCAATATCCAGAAACGTCAAGGTCGAAAAATAATAGTTGTGCAACAGTTTTATCGCCCATAGTAAATAATGCTGTAAATATGTGTATTTTTTTTTTTACGTTAGAGAATCTAAGCATCCGGGCGGCGTGTACGATAAACGACAGTAGAGGTCGTTCACGGTAAAGTGAGTGAATTTGAAACAAACCTTAGAAAAAAACATCACTTGTAACTACATGTAATGTTACTTTTACTACAGGTTGGGAAGATCAATATAAAATGTTTGGCAGACAAAAATTTTCGCCACTAGGCAAGCGCTAGTGTCGGCAACGTACCAGATTTTCTCTATTTTCAACGTCAAGAAGAGGATAATTGTAATATCATAAATCACATATTAAATAACTTCGTAACTAAGTAAGATCTTTCTCTTTTATTGTTCCTGTAGCTAAAGATATTAATTAAATGCTGCCTTTCGGATCATTGCGCACCTAGTGTTTGAAATTTACCATCTGCCTAATTCTGCTATAAGAAATCTCGTTTCGTTCCTAACCTCTGTCGAATAAAATTTTGTATGCTACATTACACACTATGGTGTGCTGGCTACACAATTAAGATATCAGCGAATTAATAACAGTATGTCGACGTTGAGTTGCGAGTGTAAGGCTTAAACCTCTAACCACTTAAGTAATTATTTCTTCCTTTATACAAATTAGAGTATTAATTACGTATTGTAGTTCATTAACGGTTACTTTCACTTTTTTTGAAGCCCTGCTAAAGTTCTACTTTCGTAATATCCATCCGCCTCGTACAAAGCTTAACTAAGTAAAGAAAAATACATCGAAGGAACAACCCATCGCGTTCGTGCGCTCTCATTGTGATAGTATTTCGCATAAGAACTATTTCTTATTATGCATTGCCAACATACCTGTTTTCCCACTGTTTTTATTCGTATTAATTATAAATTAAATATTATAATTTATATATTAAATATAAGTACAATTTCAATTTTACCAAAAATAAGGTACAACAGTATATATGTTAACAACAATATAAAACACTTGTTATACATGGCATATTTAGGACATAACCAAAAACGCCGTACTTAGGGTGATTTTTCAAAGGTTAGATTAAAAAAGTTGAAGAAACCGCGAATAGACTTTATTTGCGCATTGGTAATAATTCCTTAGACAGCGCGTGAATAAAGTGATCAGGTCTATGGTAGTGTTAATTTTATATATAGCGGGAGGAAACAAAATGATAAATGATTCGAAGCAGGGGTTTCAAAGATTCTCAGTTAACCGAACTGTCTATAGTGGTGCCAGAAATCACGTGCCTTCGAGCGTGTCTACAACTAGGGGAAAGTTTGCCAACCACAGCAGCTTCATCTTAGTTGACAACACTTTCTAGAGTGTAAGGGAAAACACTAGTAAAATTTGTGTGGAATTTATGTCTTCTGAGGCTAAAGTAACGGCGACAAACTGGCTTTGTGGCTGACAATGTAGATAGCCCACAGGTAACTGTCGTTGGCGAGGGGCCACAGTGTCCACGTGGGTAGCGCTCGCACGCCACGGCGACGCAGGGCTTTGATTCCAGGAGCGGACACTCGCGGACGTTCGCGTGTGGGAAACGTTGCAGACGTTGCCATTAGCCAGTCAACTCTTCTAAAGGCTGTTCACGATAAAGTGAGCACTTTTGAAATCAACGTTAGAAAAAAAGTCACTGCCCCTACCTGCATATATTTTAACGGGTGCACTGAGTGACATGTGCCCAGTAAAGCTGGCAACGATGGAGGGGAAAGTAGTTCCACATATTAACGTCGAACAAAAAGTCTTAGGTAACCATTTGCGACAACTTAAATTATTTCTCTCGCTTTCTGTATTTTTTTAATGCATGGAAGTGTAAAAATGAGTAGGTTTCTACAATATTTACTTTTCTAGTAATTTCTGTGTTTCCCTTGACCGACGCATGAATAAAGTGATGAGGTCCATGACAGTGTTAATTTTACATAAGGCGGAAGAACACACAACGTGTATACAAGTAGCTCTTAAGCAGGGCTTTCAAAGGTGCTCATTTTGCCGTGAACAGTATATAAGCGAACTCACGTTTCTCCTATTTCTGAATTCCGTGGTCACTCCATCATAGAATGTCACTCCATGTTACACTTTACACCTGAAAATTCCTCAACTCGAAGAGAGTTACTTCGATTTAAGGTGCAACCTAAATAAACAGTAAGCATCTCTGTTCTTTAAAAATTGTAAATCTTGATTGCAAGAAAATATTGGGAACAGTGGAACTGGATCGATATTTTGGAATGAATGTTTGTAATAAGTAATCTTTCCTACTGTTTAAAGTTGATCAACACAATTTCGGCATCTCTGTTTTCTCCAGCCTCAAGAGCATACTTGTTGATCTTCCACTCGGATGCACAATCCTTGTGGAACCCGTCAACACTTTCATTCGCTCTCAGCGTAAGATACGGGTGACTCTCATCGGACAAGTGAAGTTAACAAAAGTGAGACTCTGCCAGCATTACTGGCAACCTTACCTGCACTTTTGAGATGGTGTCAGCTGTCATAACTGCCAGTGTCTTAACTTAAGCTATACTGTTGTGTGCACTTGTGAGTGTACAGACTGGGACAGGTTCACACAAAGAGTTCGTTTGTCAACTTTCAATTTTATATGCGAATTCGGTAATTTCGTTATCAATCACATTTGTGAAATTGGTAATTATGAAGAAAAGGGGCGTTTCCGAAGAACTGAAAAAATTTTTCGGGAAAACGATGTGTATCGACAGTTAAAAAAAAAAAAGAAGCCAAATCATAACCACACAAGTGTATTGTTATATTTGCAGTACATAATAGTGATCGTGATAGTGGGGAGGGCTATGAAGATTAGGGAAACTGTGTGATGAAAGTCGTGAATGACCGGAAAAAATATCACCACGTGCGAAATAAATAAATAATGTCCACAAATGGCTCCAGAAAAGTGAATTCATGCGAATCTATACAATTCTGCTTCCCGGAGCGCGAGTGGTAGCGAGGGAAGAGGGATTGGAGACCTACGTGCTCGATGCGTTAAGACCTGCCGATTCAATTACCGTTAACACCGAGATCTAATAACATACTGAAAATGATAAATCCAAATATCATTCGTAACTCAAAATTCGGATATGTTCACACTCACATTTAACGATTCGCTAACCCCTACACGCTCGAAACTCCACTAACTGTTTAGGCATCACTTCACTCGGTGAAATACGAAAAGATCGAACACACTCACCGCGGTCCGCTCTCCCTATAATCTGCATGCACTAAAGTTGAAACGTCCTGAAATGCCTGTATAAGCTTTTCATGGGGAAGTGAGCACTTTCGAAAGCCCTCCCATAGGGAACAATAGTCAATAAATATATTTTATTTTAGCCTTAGACGTTATATTCCGAGTGCGGTGGAATATATACACTGTGTGTATTACTTGCATTACAATATTGATTTAAAAAGGTGGTTCAAGGATAAAAAAATGGCTCAAAGGAAAAAGTAACTGGAGCCTCAAAAGTGCTTACTTTACCGTGAACATCCTATACTTACTTGCATCTTTCGCTTCGCTTTTGTTCATGTCACTTTGGTATTATGCGATAAAAATAGCCTGGTAATTCATGTAGACAGCACGTTTTAATACCTGGTACGATATCAATTTTTTTTTTTTTTTCAATTCAACGTACTATAAACCTGCGGTGATTTTTCGACGTGGTAAGTTTTCGCAAAGCCAAACATGCAACATGCATACTTCTCGTACGTTCCCTTCAGATCAGCCGCGTTTCTTCACAATTACTGCGAGAGCTTGTACAGTGTACGCACTAACCAGGGCTCACAACCATCCGTCGCACCCGTCAGTCGCCCGTCCGTCAGTTGAAAGCGACTCACAACAATCCGCCGTCCGTCGATCCTTCTGTCCGGCAAAATCTCAGCGTGACAACTTAACATCGCGATCTTTCTTTCGTAGAAGGTATATTTCGGTTGGAAATTCATTTTCAAGAGACAAAACATTTTGGAGAAATGATTTTTTTTTGCGTGATAAGAATGCCAACTGAATTATTGTTTACGTTTTAAATTCCTGAATTTACCGCCAAGATAAATAAACACATATCCACCGCCTTGCATTTTATTTCAAAGCGCGTATTCGCGTCTACAGACTGTCCTCAGCAGGCGGTGGCCCATCTGTAGGTCCGTCGGAAGTTAAAGTTTGAGATCTATTTGACGGATTGACGGATAGGAAAAAAAAGTTCCCCCGCGATTGGTCGACGATCACGTGACCGCCTGACGGACGCACGCCTGAAGAATGCGACGGACGGTTGCGAGTCCACCTTCAGTATAACCACTGTGATTGGTGGAATTGATACTTACCGGTGTGCAGGCGCGTGTGCTGCTGGACGTGGCTCAGCTGCTTGAACCTGCGGTCGCAGTAGGAGCATTTGTAAGGTTTTTCCCCCGTGTGCACACGGATGTGCTGCACCAACTGGTGGTTCGAGGAGAAGGACTTCAGGCACTGCTGGCATTGATGTGGCTTCACTTCGGTCCGGTGGGCTACTTCGCGTGCATGCATTTGCATGGCTGACTTGTGCATGAAGATCTGTAAGGAAGAAGAGCAGCCAACGAAATGAGCATCGCGTCCACATCTGGCCTTGAGGCAGTGCAAGATGGGAACAGGACTCGGGCAGAGGACAGTGCAGTTTAGGCGTCACTTGAATAGTGTGCATGTCCAACTGAAATTAGTAAAATAATAATAATAATAAACCTTCAAATGAACGTATCCAGTAATGATGACTAGGGACTAGGAAACCGAAAATAATGTATAACGGAAGAATACAAAATAAAATACAAACATCTGAAGTTGGACTCTGGGAAGAAAAGAAATTAAAATTGAAAAAGTCAGTCACAGGTATAGGAGCCATATACAACATTTATCACATGTCGCGCACCGCCTTTCAATGTTTCCTAAAAAAAAGAAGCACAAAGTAGCAATTTGCTGCAAATGACCAACACGAAAAGAAAATTATTAATAACAAGTCGACTGCTCCAACTGCTACTGCTTCTTCTTTGTTGCTTTAACCTACAATTAAAATAATTAATGCAGCAACACAACGACAAACCATGAAGGGTGTATTTGTGGTGTTTATGAATCCTTTCCTGTAAAAAAATACTTGGGAATGTATTTATACCCATGCATGCACGTACTGCGTAAGAGTAAATTTTTAATTTGTTCTGGGAAGAATAAATTTTTCTGAGGACTAAAAAAAAATAATAAATTAAATACTGCTTGAAATTGTTTCCGTGTAAAAAATTTGATGCAAACAATGAAAAATAAGAAAGGAAAGTGTCCTAAGCTGAAAATTATTTAGAAAGTACGGTAGCTGTACAAAATTTGTTTGAAACGCGTCTACACGACCTCTCCACCAGACAATAGTCCTTCGGAGAAGTAAATGTCGCAATTGGCGCTACATCCACGATCTCCTATTTTCCCATTCTCTCCTATTAGTCATCCGCGAATATGGAACAGACTATCACGAAATGCAGTAACTACGATGGCGTAAACGAACGCAAACAACTGGTTTTTGAGCAAAAGAAATCACGTAACATTCCTTAACAGTTTTGTAACTGTAAATTCTCGTAAAAGAACCTGTACTCTTTCAAATATTTCCAGCTGAAGAAGTAGCACTGCCTCCTATTCCAATGTAATGTTTAAGACTAGCTTTAGCACCAGAAAATCTTCGCTCCTGGGAAACTGCAGCTTGCGCTGTGTTGTACGGCGACGCGCGGTAAACCGCGAGACCGCATTCAATGAGAGAGTTGTTACTACAACGGAATTTGAACCAATGAGCTATTGCCTCAACGCTCAACTTCAGAGTTATGCTGCGAGTTCAGAGCCATCGCCTCCTGAGCAAAAGTCCGTAGAAGTCACGGTCATGTAGGACACGATAGCAGTGAGGCTAATGCGATGAAGACAGTTGAAATTTTCAGGCTCGGGAGAGTTTATTGAAGCCAGGGGAATTTAGTGTGATCTCTATCCGTAAAGATTAAATGTTCTTACAGGTAAGTATTGCTGATTCTAAACCCAATAAACTAATTTCGTTTTCGGAAATACCGTGATATGTTGATAAAGTTTGGGCCCTGCTATTAAGAAGCTGTCTGTATTGTACACATTCGTCACCGCATCCTCGTGAAACCAATTTAAAACGAAAAACAATTTTTAAAACGTATTTACTAAAGCCTGTACCTAAATAATTACTAATATACGTGTAGAAATAAGAAATGTTGCTTATAATTTTTAATCAGAATCTCATAACATTGTAACTTTAAATACTTGATAAGGGCATACATACTTCAGTTTCAGTGACATATCGTGGACATTTATAAATTATATTTTATGTCCCAGCAACAAAATATTTTCAAAGGTATTACAGTACTTATAAAGTTGTCATGAGTACTATATTCACATTTTAAGTTTTATCTTCAAAAGTTTGATGAACGGTCGTTCGTTAGTTGTATAATATATTTTAATACGACATTATCAAGATATATCTAAAATTCAGATACGAAATTTCACCTCAGTTTCCTAAATATTGACCAGTAATTGACATGTAGGGTCTGTAGTGTTAACACAGTATAAAAGCATAATTATTTAATACCTGCACCTTACCACCTCTCCTGTTAGTAATAAAATCGTGTTCTGTTTATAATCATTTCTGTAGACTTTATCCAAGAGAGTAAAATAAATGCTTCTCAGTGAAATTTTGCGCATGGATCAATGAGTGAAAATTGTGTGCAACTGAATGATAAGATTTGCTCAATATGATGAACAATATACCTGGTTAAAACTTGCGCAGTGTGAGAAAAATAGCAAATAGAATATTTACATTTATATGAAATAGAACCACACTTTGGACTAATGTCATGAAATTGATCTATAAAAAGTGATTGATTTTAGAGAAATTTAATATTTAATCTCATTTGCTAATTTTCTCTTAAAAGGAGAATGTATCATGAGCATATTAATGACACATGAATCATTAATTTTAAGGGACAATTTACACACTAGCGTATAACTACTAAACAAAATATATGACAGCTATTGTCGAACCAAAGATAACTTGTTTTGAAAGGAAAGTTATTCCTGTGATTTTACCCTAAAAGCATCTTAGCTGCTTTAAATTCAAACGCGCTACAGCTAAGTGGGTTGATGAGTTTTTATTGCAGTTGCATCATAGATCAATGGAATCCAACGATTTCATACAACTTCAGGTGCCGGCAAGTACTAACCTAAGCCATCTCCAACCTCATGTGACGAAGGCGGAATAGTAATGCTACTTTGTTTCCAAGCATAAGACGAACTTTGAGAAAAGTGCAGCAATTTTGCAAAATACTTCCACACAACGTTAGTATTGGTCAGGACAAACCCCTGTATTTAAAACTAAAATTTGAAGAATTGATTGACGTGCGCTGCGTTTGCATCGCAAGTATGTGAAATTTCTCGCGCTAAATAACACATTTGAAGATACAACCGATTTAGATTTCGTGCTGTTTGCCGTGCAGCATCAACATCTCGCGTGACTTTTACTCCTCGCGAATTACGCATCTCACAACAAACGCCTTGAAAGATAGCGCTACAGACGAAGAAGTGGACACTAAGGCGTAACATCTCTGAGAATACTGTATGTGTTTCAAATTACGTCCACAACTTTTGATTGGATTTGCACTCCAGTAAAGGCACTGCTGTTAACGCATAGGTGGTTTTATTGGAAACCGCCACTTATTCTCCGGAACCGAATTATATATTTGCGCCAAACAGATGCAACGTACAAAATAATCTGTACGACAGTTGTATTTTATGGGAATGTACAAGCCTGCCAATGACCAATACGTCTGCGGCATGGCTAAATGTAGCCCAGAACAAGAGCTGGTGCAGTGCGGAACGAACATCCGCCAGAGAAGCAAGCAACGTGCAGAAACTGCTGTTGTGAATCTTTACCTATGCGTTACACAGGAAAACAGTATTGGAACTGCTGTTGTAAATCTTTAACTATGCGTTACACAGGAAAACAGAATTGGAACTGCTGTTGTAAATCTTTACCTATGCGTTACACAGGAAAACAGTATTGGAACTGCTGTTGTAAATCTTTAACTATGCGTTATACAGGAAAACAGTATTGGAACTGCTGTTGTAAATCTTTAACTATGCGTTACACAGGAAAACAGTATTGGAACTGCGATGGATTATCTTAAAAATAAAATATGTTTCTTGTGAACACGACAAACATTTGCCAGCTAACTTATATTTTTTTAGAGCACGACTGTGATGAACCGAAAAAATTTGAACCTAGGATGAACGTTATTTATGAGTGGGTTGGGAAGGGGGGTAATGCATAATGAAATAAATTGGAAATTTTATTTGTTTGTATTTAAGAATACATATTAAGTAATGTAGAATACGTATATTAAGGAAAAAAAAATTTTGTTGTCCATCCGCGCTGGTGTTTCCAATACGGCTATCAGCCATAACTGTACACGGCTCCCACCCCTTAAAAAGAATGGAAATTGAGTCGTGTGGAGGAAACTAGCCTGAGCAGTTTTTTTTTTTTTGCAGGCGCTTCCGCAATAATGCTCGTCTTTTTCTTCTGCGCCCCTTAGTCCTCTCTTCGCTCCCCTAACCCTGCGTCGCCCGGCCGGATGGATTTTGCGGCATGAAAGGGTTGAATCCAGAGGGTGGAAAGAAGGGCGAGATTTAGAGGCAAGACAAGGTCAGGGAATGAGGAGGGGGTGGGGTGTGGGGGGGGTGGGGTGTGGCGAGGAAACACACCACTCATGTTTCTGTCACTGTCGTCGTTTTCTGCGGCCAAACAAACACTCCTACAGATGCACGCGCATCTTAAAAGCAAGCATTTTCCTTGCGATGGCAGAAAAAAAAAAATATACAGGCCTGAACATGACCATTACGAACGCGGGCGTTTTAAAACTTCAGTGCAAAACCCGAATTCGAAGCACATCTTTCCAACTGAATCAACTTCGACTGTAAAGTTATTGATTTGTCGCAGGTAACACGCGCATTAAACCCGGGTAGTTCGGTGCAACGACAAACAAACGGGCAGTTTATTTCCTCCCCACTGGGTCGAGACAGTGATTTAAATTTTAAATTACTGGCAGAAGCAGGAATGATGATTAACTGGTTTTGCGCATTAAGTTTGCAGTATTATAAAAAATACGCACATTTTAAATTGCAGTTTTTGTACAATGAACTTTATAAAATTATAATGCACGTGAGTACATGGGCAAAGCAGCTAAAAGAGGTTGTGTTGTTAAAGTGACTCAACTTCTCAGATTACTTGCGATGAAATAGACATGATTAATGTCATGCGCATACGCTAAATTCGGTATAATCAAGTAGGCATGGCGATCAGAAGCCACTGAAAGTCGAGTACAATACAGAATGAAAGCAATAAATCATGAACGTCATTCTAAAATATTTCGTAATAAACAAACAATTTAACCGGTTATGTTGAACGGAAATGTGTCAGTAAACAGACGAGAAAACAAGAATATACATTGGCTTCTCATGATAGGGATTTTGGAAGTGATTATTATTTATCATTTGCAATTAATTTATGTTTTTTTAAATTTTGTTATTCGTTACATCTTAGTTCTCTTGCAACCTGCATGGTACAGTTGGCTGCAACATTGGCCACCGAAACAAAGAGTTCAAATTTCGAGTAAGGCATAGCTTGAGTTTGGCTTGTAAGACGCGTCTCTTTCTCCCGTCGTTCTTGATCAAACCTTTTTGCAAGTAACGGAGGCGCTGAAAAGTTACTACCTCAATTACTATATGTCAGTTCTCAAGATAATCGGGATAACATGTATACTGTATGCGACGCTAAGCATCGGAGGCAGATTTAACATGTTACTGAATCCGGTTAATATCCTTTATTTTTACACCGGATATGCTTACCTATTATAAACATATATAAACCAGAATTACGTAGGTAAAATGCGATGGAAACCAGTGGTCAAGATGGTTAGAACAGTGAAGTCATATAAATATATATTTTTTAATCAGCGTTTGTTACTACAAAAGCATTCGAAAATATAGTTTCTCTGGGTTGGTAAAACGGATGTTTATTTTAGTCAGTTTGGGTTTCTTGTTTCTAATTATGTCCATAATATGTTCAATGGAACAGCACAGAAGTAATAAATTTCAATATGTTAGAGAAAATAACGATGAATTCTGCGTCAGTATCTACTAGAAAAACCCTAAGTTCAATTTGATAATGTTTCATCGATTTAGTCAATGTTGAATGTCCAAATACCGAAAGTATTACGTGCAAACAGGAACCAGGCACGAGATTGACGCCTAGCTAATGAACAAAAATACTAAAACCTTTCAGATGTTAGTGATATTCAGACGATGCAATCATAATCACATAAAATTTACAAAAATATTGATGAAAGGAGCACATAGCTCTTGGGTATTTACATAAAAATCGGAAATTCGGGAGGAAATATTACTTTGAATTTTGTCATAAATTGATTATTTTTCGACATACGGTATTATGGAATAAATACCGTCAGTTATTTTATTCCAATAGAAGCAGTGATGATGCCTTATAAAAAAGTTAAGCTTCACTATATATTGTGACGGCGTAAATAACTAATTCTAGGAATTGTGTAAGTACCTTTTCGAACTATGGTCTATCTTATAGTACTTTATCATTTCTGTGTCAACAATTTATTTAAAATTTGAGAAAATTTTTTTCAAAACAGCTGATATGCTGCTCGTGTGATAAATAATCGAGCCTAAAACATTATTCAGGACCAGTGGTATCGTTATTCGAATTGGATTCTTAACACAAAATATCAGTTTTCTACTATTGTGTGTTTTCGAATAACTTTGTTTTTTGTTAATTTATCACATAATGTAATGGATAAGCGCTCACTAAATATAAAAACCACCATAATGTACTCTTTCGAGCTAAAGTATGCGTGAAAGTTTTTCGCGACAAATTCAGATGATTATAGTAATTTATTTTAAAATTAAAATAAAGGACAGGAGAAACAGAACGCGTTTTATTTATTTTATATGCAAAATTTGATATCATAGAGAGGGAATTCCACCTAATTAAAATAACTTTTAAAAATATTAATAGGATTGGATGCGATTCTTGCAATATTTAACTACGTCGCCCTACTGCAATAAGGGCTAATCAGTTTGCAAAATGTGAATAGTTTTAAAATAAGCCATGCTTATGTATCACTTCAAGTACTAGAGACGTTTGTGGTTGAACGACAACCCGATGTACAGACTTTATCTGAGCACCATTGTTCAATTTCTTCTTTAGACATTGTCTTTTAAACGTTTTTTTGACCTCACAATGCCAACCATAAATTGACTTTACCCTGAAATCTTCCAATATACGAACAGGAATACAAATAAACCTAGAATGAATAAAGCATTAGTGTTTTAGTGTTATCTTTGATTACCTTATAACATTATTTAATTTCCAGACAGGAAAAAAATTTTGGTAATACGAGAAGAAAAATGTGAAAACAATATATTTTGGTTTTTGAAAGACTACAAATGCAAAAACTGTGATTAGTACTGGCTATTTTATTTTAATACCGCCTTTTTCTACACCTCATAAATATGGACATTGTGTAAGATACATCAAGATTTCTTGTACTTCAGCATTCTTGGCGTCTTGGTTTTTCCCCCAGAACTGCTCCTAGAAAATTTCTTTGCGTTTTTCGCTGCTCTTGCAAGCTTCCACGCGACTGTTATCAATTTATCCCGTTATCTGCTCACGTCGCCAACATGGCCGCATCGCGTCCTTCCTTCAGCAGCGAACGGGTTGGTTTTTTGCTCTGCAGCCAACAGCCGACTATAACTTTCACTTGAAATTTCCTTCCTCCTGCGTGCACAAAACGTGGGTAATTTTATAAAATAAATGGATTTTTAAAACAGTGTGCTGGGATGAGAGAACAGCATGGCACAAAATTTGTTTTTACGCTCTTGATATATTTGTCGCAGTGGTATACAAACCCTAGCATCCCCCCTCGCAGCGCAATCAAGTCTCTTGCTACCCCCCCCCCCCCACCAACACTTCCCTTAAGTCTCGCCTTTTTTTTAAATGCATAACTGCATCATTCAAACTCCACTCATAATAAAGTCACAATTTCTTACTCGCTGGGATCTTGGCGTTTCCTCTGAAACTCAACGAATATCACTCGGTACTGTGGCAGCACGTGTTGGCTCACAGCATACCTAGTTCAAAAATATCGATATATCCTAATTCGGGAGACACGTGTGTACATCAAATGCGGGTCAAATCTTTATTCCAGTGCGTGTCGCGTGTCAGAAAAATGCCAACTCTTGAGTCACTTACTCCACTGATGACGATGTTTTTTTTTAAAACAAAACTTTTGGTTAGCAAGCGTATTATTTGTTGTTGATTATGAACGTAATAAATTGATGTATTAACTAAACCTATTTTCATCGTATTTTACCAAAGTAACAAAACGTAGTTCTATATTATACTTATTTACTGAATTGTATTTATCGACTGTTGGGATACGCCTATTTAAATAGTAGGTTATTGGTTAATTACAGTATTAGTTTTCTACACTTAAACAATCTACGATGTAGACCATAAACAAATTTATTAAAAGTGATCTAAGAAATCTAAAATACCTTTTAAAATAATTACAGGAAATCATTAGCACAGGTCCTTTTCAAACGATTTATCTTTAGAGACATAAAGTAAAAGAACGGCATTGCTGTTCAATACCGTCATATTAATAAATTATTGAGTTATCTAAGTATTATAATGTTAAAGTATTGTAGCCAATACTTATGAAGGGATGCTACTGGTATCCAATTGTTGAAATATCAGTTGCAATATCTGAGTAATGCGTCCTTCAGGACTGTATGCAAGCGCTACTACGTACGAGAATTAAAAAAAAAAAAGTCTCTAATATACATAGATACTGTAAAAGTGGAACTAGATCTATCGAGAAGTGGACATGTGGACTATCACCCCAAGCTTTATTTATGCAATTCTACTCTATTTTGCAGGATGTGCGCCCGAGTATACGTGAGCGCGTATTAATTTCATTAAATTGTAACTTATTCATTAGATAACGAGACTAATCAATGTAATTAATTGTGGGAGAGTTTTACGCGAAAATTAAATTTTTCATTAAAAATCAAATCTAGTAAATATAATTTTTGTGTTCAATTATGCAATGTAGTATTTGTATATTGTTTAAATTTGTGTTGAACATGTCTCAACTAAATCATATATTGTTGGTTTCCTAACAATTTCATGTTCTCGGTATTTAAAAAAAACTTAAATTGAATTCGATTATGAATACTTACGAAAACTGTACATTTTTAAAGAACTAGGTAGAATTTTCTGTAAACCACAATAATTTTAGCGCGCTTATAGAAATATTAAAGAGAAATAGATGTGAAAAATTAACAACTTATAGTTTTCATTACATACCAAATTACGACTAATAAAATACTCGGCGAATCCAGTGTCTGTCTTTGTTTCCACTTAAGTCCAGATTTAAATAAACTTTCCAATAAGTTATTCTACCAATCACTGCTTGATTTTTCCTCGAAAAGTTTTAATATTCTTCATCTTTAAATGTAAGAGTATCCTTCCCTTTTATTCATTTTATTTCTCAAGTTCTATCTTTTCTCTTTCCGTCATTCGTTAAGACCCGAGGAGCGAGAGAGTTTTAAGTAGAAGGAAATAATTTCTTTCTGTCAGTATCCCCATCTCTTTCTCTTTGCCTTCCTTTTCCTTTCTTCTTCCCTGTATCCAGTTCTCCAACCAGCTTCAGTCGGCAGTAGGCACTGGGTCCACCTACTCAAACACCAACGAAATGAATAATCGACTTCACTTGCTACAATATTCCCCTTAATTGCCGCTCAAATATTAAGCGACTTCTTGAATCATTTGAGATTACGAACAGTTATGCACGAAAATCAAACCTTTCTCTTGCTCACAGAAACAAATATCTAAACATGAATGGCGATATAAGCGGAAAATTTCCACTCTTATCGAATGGCATGTCGAACGGGTTGCATAGTTCGAAGGCGTGCGACACTTAATTATTTCATACGCAGCATCACGAGCCTACTTACAGACTGTTCACGGTAAAATTAGCACTTTTGAGAGCTCTGCTTAAGATATACTTGTATGCACATTGTGTAGTCTTCCGCCTTATGTAAAATTAACATTTTTATTGGCTTCGTCACTTTATTCATGCGTCGGTGAAGGAAATTCTGAAATTATTAGGAAAATAAATATTTTATAAATTTGGTCATTTTTACATTTCGAAGCAGCAAAAAAAAAACAGAAAGCGAAATAAATAATTTAAATTATAACAAAAGGTTACGTGACACTTTTTATTCGACGGGAAGATACGGAACTACTTTCCGTCCATCGTTACGAACTTTACTGGGCGCATGTCACTCAGTGCGCCCTTTAAAATATACGCAGGCAGGGTGAGTGACTTTTTTCTAAGCTTTAATTCAAAAGTGCTCACTTTATTGTGAACAGCCTTTACTGTGCAACTTGTCATGCAGGCGTTGTACGCCGCAACTTGATTATTTGATATAAAATTACGTTCCCTGGTATAAGAGTGCCGGGATTTTTTTATTACTATTGGTCCGAAGAAACTATGTGAGGAGTTTGGTTATGAAGGCAGTCCAAGAAACGTATTATGTATGTGGGAGGACAACAAACTGTTGGAAAATTGCCCTCGGGGACAGTGCTACGGAAGGAAGCATACGATACAGCGGAAACTCCTGAACGCACCGCTCTGCGATCAGTGCTACCTTCGACCACAAGGAAGGACCGAGATTCATAGAAGATTGCTCCCCACGCAATGATGCCAACTACTTGGGAAGATGGCGCCACATGAAAACAACTTGTTTAACTATGCCGTGTGTTTGAATCTACAGTAGTTCCCCACTGATTCGCGGTGAAATTCAACTACTCGAATCAGTGGAAATGGCTCCGCTTAGAACCGGTTAGAAAAATACTGATTGTTTCAGTGAAAAAATTTCACTGATTGAATTAGTTATGTGAAATAATTTAACTGATTGAATAAGTGACGGCCGAGTGCGGTGGCGAGTTAAATATTGTTTTTACTGAATTTGGCCAGATATTAGGTGAAATGAACATCTTCGCGATAGTTTACTATTTATATTGCGCAATTTACCGCAATTTAAAAAAAGTAAAAAAAAAATTCGGAGGTGGCCGGGATGGAACTCACACACCATATCGACTTCACTTTGACGTCATTTCCTTCCCATCGGTGCTCCCAAGCCAAGTTGGAAAATAAGAGAAATATATATGTCTTATATTTCCTAACGAAATAGTGAGGATTTAAATTGTACGGCCTTACTTATCGCTTTAGGTTTAATTGGTACCGTCAAGATTGTTAAAACGAATAGTACATATGAATGCACTCTCTTCACCAAATGATATGCAGTTTAAACCTTCAAATAAAGCGCTGTGATGATTACATTAAAAACGGAATGAAAGGCTGAGTATTCACATTACGTCGTAAAATGTTATTTTGAAAGAATAAACACTTTTTAGAAAGTATTTGGTATTGGTTTTATTAGTTTATTCGCTGTTATTTCACTTGTTACATGTTGTTTAGCGGCTATTTTAAACGTTCGTAAACAGCCATTTCATACGCCGTTTAATTGATCCATTAGTTAAAAATAAACCATTGGATAAACAGTGACAAAAATGACTGATGAGTCAGTGAAAAAGTCACTGAATCAATAAGTGAAGGAAATATGGAATTTTTTCCCTGGCTCATCAGTTAAATTCACTAGTGTGACTGTTGAATCAGTCAGATATACTTGACTGATTGAAACAGTGAAATTCTCACTGATTCAAATTTAGAGTGTGGTGTAAGGAATTGTGTTTCCAGTAGCTCCTGGCAGACGGAAGAGTTCTCGTATGGCAAAAACACCATGGATCAACGAATAGCACGTGTCAACAAAGGACTCCGTAATGTGTGTTACGTGTTTGGTTGGTACTTACGATGACCCATCTCACTTCTACTAGCTTCTACGACCTGCGAACCACATGCGAGCATTATTTCGGACGCGTTACACTCATTCGTTCCCTGCTTTCATCCTGACATGTTTGGAGTCTTCTAACAGAACCGGGCATCTACACACACGTCCAGAACCGCAAATCTACGGTTGGCAGAGCATTCATCGGAAATTTGGGGGTCACGCCACATCATTTTAGTTCACATATATGTTAGATGATATCAAACACAAAGTTTAAATCAGTCGTCCACAGCCTCGCACCGTTCTCTAGGAGGTGTGGTCTTCGTTGTATGCAGACTACACAATGCTTGTGACGTCCATGTCCAGCCATGTTTACCTGTTTATAGTATCCACAGGTGGTTTCTACAAGATATTATAGAGGTATTCATACATCTATGTCTCTTTGGTAACGAATATCACTAATACAGATTGCAGCAAAACTGTGTTTTAACAATGATTACTGAACTTACACTCCGTCTTCTCGTCGATAGCGCGCCTCTATGAGACTCAGCTGTGACCGTATAATTTTATGCCAGAATACTACAGCCAAAATTGTGATGCACTTGTGTATAACATTTTAAATATTATGTACCAGCATGTTCGTACTTAACAAGATGTTACTGATATAACTAATGAGCTTATTTTTTTTCCATCTAAGTTCAAATAATTTTTAAAGAATTTCTTAAAAGGCAGTTTCCGAGATATCACATAAAAACTTTATTTAAGAAGTGTTATCTTCCAAAATTGCGGACCAACAACAATAAACGCCTCTAAAGGCTGTTCACGATACAGTGAGCACTTTTGAAATCAACCTTAGAAAAAAGTCACTATTCCTACCTGCATATATTTTGACGGGCGAACTGAGTGACATGCGTCCAGTACAGTTGGTAGCGATGGAGGGAAAGTAGCTCCATATCTTAACGTCGAATAAAAATGGCTGGGTAACAAATTGTGACAACATAAATTATCTCATTCGCTTTCTGTTTTTTTCTATGCAGCGAAGTGTAAAAATGAGCAGATATGTACAATATTCACTTTTCTAATAATTTCACAGTTTCACTTGACCGATGCATGAATAAAGTGATGAGGTCCATGGCAATGTTCATTTTACACAAGGCGGGAGAATACACAACGTGAATCCAAGTTGATATTAAGTAGGGCTAACCAAAGTGCTCAGTTTACCGTGAATACAAGTTGATATTAAGTAGGGCTAACCAAAGTGCTCAGTTTACCGTGAATCCAAGTTGATATTAAGTAGGGCTAACCAAAGTGCTCAGTTTACCGTGAACAACTTGTAATTTCTATTCTTACATGTTGCACTTCTAACATGCGAAACATTGTTCAAAGCGTTTAAATGATATCGCACACTAAATTTTAGAAATGGCCGCCATTTTTAAAGTAAGGAACCAGCGTTTTCGAAAACCATTTAAGTCGGATGTTTTATGTTCTTTGCTAAGTACTTTGCATGTACCGAGTTTGGCGAAATCCGGTTCACGCGTCCAAAAGTTTTTAAGGGGAACACAAGCAGACGCGCACGCACACACACACACCTACGCGCGCGCACACACACACACACGCACACGCAGGAACGTGATCTCGTAAGTCTTTCTTGACTTCGGGAAATAGGCTAAGAATGACCGCGAAAATAGCCGATTTCGCCATTTTCACTCGCGAAAAAATTGACTTTGTAGATACATGGGGAACCTGACTCTGGTAAAAAAAAACACGTTCAAAGATTCTTGAATGCTGTTCCTAGGCAGACATCGGCCAATCACGCTGAGCAGTTTCGTAAGACGACGTTTTCTACAGAAGTTCTGCACAAATTTTGAGTTCTGGGAAGGCTGCTACATTAAGTAGCTGCCTACATTTTTTTTTTGAGCGAAAGGGTAAGGTTTAACATTTTAAATCATTAAATTATTTTGGGCGTTTCTGGGCCAATTTTCATGATATCTCTTTCAAACAAAAAACATATTTTGTGACCTTTGAAGAAAATAACCATGCCACAACAGAGCAAGTAGAAGTACATTAATTACAGTTTGGGTATTTGCTACGTATAAATCTTAATTTACCCCGCAGTAGGGTATTTAACAAAAAAAATATTTTGTAGAAATGTATCCCGGAAAATTGTGGACAAATAGTTTTTTTTTTATCGACATCGTGAAAGGTTGGTGAAACACGCCTAAAGGCTATTCACAATAAAGTGAGCACTTTTGAAGAAAAAAACATTTGAAAATATCACTGCCCATATCTACATATATTTTATCGGTCATACAGTATGGTACGCCCTCAGTAAAGTTTGTAACGACCAAGCGTATATAGTGCCATGACTTAAAGTTGAATTAAAAGTGTTAGTTAAACATTTGTGAGTACTGAAGTTATTTATTTTGCTTTCCGTTTTTTTAATGGACGTGTGTGAGATGTAGTAAATTTGTAAAATAATAGCTTTTATAGTATAATTTTACATGTTTACTTGGCTGAAGCATTAATAATTTGATGAGGCCCACGGCAATGTTGACTTTACATATAGTGGAAGAATACGCGATGTGTATACAAGTAGATCTTAAGCAGGGCTTTTTGAAAGTACTCAGTTTACCGTGAACAGCCGATGGCATAATTTAACATGTAAAGCCCTGTATTTTCACTCGGCCAGTCCCACACTAGGCCGCCGCGTTAAGACAGAAGATATGAGATTGAAATGCTGGAACGAGTAAGCTGTATTCATCTCTCTTGAAAATGTGTTACAGGCCGACATACGATTCATGATTATATGAGTATTTACAGGCCTATTTGAACACGTGAATGGCAAGTTTTTTTTTTTTTTTTTTTTTCGTGGAACTCCTCGTAGAAGAGAAAGCTTTTAATATAATGGCTGCCGTAAAAAATGAAAACTGGTGCGTGATATTCCCCATGGGAAATGAGACTTGGATTTTCCGCAATCTTTCAGTCTCGGTAGCGCCTGAGGTACCGCTGTAGAAGTGTAGACTAGCCATTTGTTATGTAGAAAAAAATTTTCATCCTGTTTCAACTTGCACATATATATATATTTTTTATCTCTTGTAGAGCGAAGTAGTCACATTCATGTCTCGCGCGCAAACATACAATGTCATTTAAATTGAGTTTTCCAAATCATCAATTCAAGCAAGTGGTACTTATGTTCAGTAACCTGTTTCAACTTTCACTACGAACAGACAACATGCTCTGCTAAACAAAATCTCCTGATCTAGCCGCGTGGCGTGTTTATTTCGTTTATAAATTTTGTTCTGTCTGACGGAGATAGAGCCGAAATAAGTTTCCAGGTATCACATTCCATCAGATTTCGCTCCAGGTCACAAAATTCTGTTGTGCTTGGCTTGTTTGTGTAAAACTATTTCATTCAACTTTGGAGCTCGATATCATTCCCGTATCCGGAAATGTAAACATTGTGATTTAACGGATGTTTTCCACCTGTCAACATTTCATGGACATGTCTCTTACCCGTTCGGTGACGTTGATGATGAACTCATCCACAGCAGGGTAGAAAATTTGTGTTTGCAGTTTTTTTTTTAAGTTCAAACGCTCCTGTCGCAATCTCAAAAATTTTATATTCAAATGTATTCTACAATGCAAATTGAAAAAAAAAATATGGCCAACAGTTTTCCATCAAATAAATTTGCTCAAATAATCTGGGATGTGTCTTAAAATGGGTCACACTGTCAAACTGTTTTATTTGTCTAACCTAGTGGGGTTTTTATTTCAAAATAATTTTCGTATCAGGATACAGCTTTTGCTAATGCCATGTAGCCCGGTGAAGTGGAGAAATTTTGGAATGTGGTGACTTATCTGTGCTTTAAAAAAAATAAGTTCAATTTTATTTATCATACATATTCGCTGAGCGCTGAAATGTATTGCCTACTTCCAACGATATACAGGTCCAGGCAGATTATATCCAGCACGATCTAGTTTCGTTTCTAGTTATCGATCGTCATTTCAAAGTTCTAGTTGCTGTCGTGCACATTTCTAGTTGGAGTAACTCGTCGAGCATCAAAGAAATGTTCAAACCGATACAGGATGTAAAATTGTCGATGGAAACTGGAGCAATCAACTTTTACAGACACACATGGAGGCGCTAACGACGTGTCGATGACGCGACACTTTAAAAACTTACTTTGACCTACTTTGAAGTCTTTTGACGGGAAATTTTTAGTCTGACAGGGGTTTAAGGTTTCTTTCAGTAAATATTCCCAGTGCAAGATGTAATATATGTCCGTTTATTATTCAGAACGCGACGTCTGCTCATTTTGGAAGTTTCTGCTCTTAAAAGGATATGGCGTTAATTTAGTTTTCCATGAAGACTGGAATATTGTATGCTCTACCTCCTGTGGCACAGTCGGTTGGTGCGCCACCGATCTGGGGTGCGGAAGGCTCTGGGTTCGAAACTCGGGTAAGGCGTGGGTGTTAATATAAGTTAGGTGATAAGTCAGTTTTTAAGTCGTCTGCTGCTAAGCTTGCAAGCATAGAACCGGGGGACGTTAAAAAGCCCTATACAATACACTTATATTTAACTATATATTTCCAATCTTCCTGAAGGACATTAGCAGCTAATTTTCTGTTCAGCATTCGCTCCTATAACTAAGCCTATCACTTGATTGAATGTTATCTGTGACCAAGATTATTTACCTCTACCGAAAAATACACTCTTACACTGACAGATTATCTATACACAGTATAAAACAAAGTCGCCCGTCCACGTGCGTGCGTGTATTCGGCTAAGGCTTCTATACTACGTGGTGGATATTGATGCAGTTTTCCCCATCATTTAGAGAATTTCTTGAGGAAGGTTTTGGTATATAGTATTATTTAATGTAAGGATAATACAGAAATGTCGATGTTTTCTAATCAAGTCGGGCAAAGCCGCTTTTCGGGCGCTTCCATGTCATACGCTGACTAAACCATAAGAGATACACCAAATAAATGTACTACAGAATTGTAGATCTCAAAAAAGTAAAAACAAAAAAAAATTCGCAACAGCATATGTTTATCTTTTAAGGATGGCCCATAGTAACAATTTTTTTTTAGGGGTTCACTTACAAAGCTTTTGTGAACAACACAGTATTGATCGTATGTTAGTTACCTTAAGCATTTAGTGTAAATATATACTTGCTGTAAACCTAAACAGCACCATATTTGTAAATCGCTCCCGAGAGAGGCCGAGGCGGGTCGCTAGTAAAGTATAATAACAACTCGAAAAGCTTTGTTTGGAAAAATCACCACAAATTCACTTTTGGTGAATGAAGTCTCGAGATGCTCAAGAGAGTTTGCAGGCGTTTGTCACTGTCATCTGGCAATTGTTGCGGTATTCACCGTTAGAAATTTCCGTACACTCACGGAAACGTTTGCGGAAGTGTGCCGTTAATAAACGGAAACGCGAACCGAAATGGCGAAAAACCGGAGCTGATCTCCGTACATACCAATTACGGAACGCTTCCGTGTTCCGTACAGCTTCGGGTCACGGGAAGGAATAACGCCCAGTCCACTCTAGCTTTCTTCGTCACAATTACCAGAAGATTATCATTTTGTGGCAGTTACGACCAGAGACTAAAGATGAGGTCGACCACTTATGCGTCGTCTGCGCATATACCCAACATTGACCTACCCCAAAAGAACACAACTGTCAAATTCACTTGGTCAACAGTGATGAAAGTGTTTATATATATATATATATATAATATAACTATTTATATATATAACTATTTAATTCATATAATAGTGATTGTCATTTAAACATTAAGATATATATATATATCTTAATGTTTAAATGACAATCACTATTATATGAATTAAATAGTTCTACCGATTTTAATTTAATCGTACTGCATTATAACTTGGTTGGAGGAAATATACGCACATCTCAAAGTGTTTGTTTACAAATCAGTTTTCTAACCTAAAATCCAACCCATGCCGTGTTTGCTCGAAGGTGTTGGCAGAAAAGCAGTTCAATATTGCGACACGGAGATCGGCTGCGCGGAGAAAGCGAGATCGGTCTACCTCATCTTTAGTCTATGGTTACAACATTCTCGCCGCCACTTCAACATAATTCCTTCAATATCATAAAGTATCAGCAGCCACGTGCAAGGGTTAGCAGCACTTCACACAAACAAACATCACTTTAAACTAGAAACTTTAAAAGTGTGTCAAATATATAGAGACGATCTATTCTTGAAAATGAAAACAGAACCTCTGCTCTGCCGCAAAAATGTGGTAGGCCTACGTGAGTTTTAAGAGTCACAGGTTCTGTATTTTTTCATTCGTGTCCAAATTTCGATCTAGATTAAAATACGTCAGTATATTCCTAAATTAATTTACCTATATACACAGCGAATCAAGCGCACATCGAAAATTAAAGATGCTCTTTTAATCAAATTTTTTACAAACAGGATCTACAGAAAAATAAAAAAATTTACGGAGATGTTGCGTCAATACACGGGAATTTCTCTGAGATTTTCGGAATGTCCGTAATTTTACGGAGTGTTCTGGAGAAAACTTTACCGGCAATTTTCCGTAAAGTAAGGGAACATTTTGCAACAGTGTTGCGTAACTTCGTCTTTCGTAGGAGTGGCTGGAGAAAAGCAGTTTAAATACATGAAATTATAATTATAACTAAGGGCTGTTCACTATAAAGTGAGCGCATTTGAAATGAACCTTTGAAAAATGTCACTGCCCTGCCCGCTTAAATATTAATGCGCGCACCGAGTGACCTTCGCTCAGTAAAGTTGGTGGCGATAGAGGGAAAGTAGTTCCATATCTTAAATATTAATGCGCGCACCGAGTGACCTTCGCTCAGTAAAGTTGGTGGCGATAGAGGGAAAGTAGTTCCATATCTTAAAGTCGAATAAAATGTTTTAGGTAAACATTTGCAATAATTTAAATTATTTCTTTCGCGTTCTGTTTTTTTTTAAGCATCGAAGTGTAAAAATGAGTAGATTGGTAAAATATTTGCTATTCTAATAATTTCACAATTTTATTCGACAGAAGTATGAATATAGTGAAGAGGTACTTGGCAATGTTAATTTTACGTAAGCTGGAATAATACATAGCGTTCATACAAGTAGATCGTAAGCAGGGCTTTCAAATGTGCTCATTTTGCCGTGAATAGCATTTATGTTCAATTATTTCCTTGAACGGTTTTCCTGTGAGGCATAACTGCTAAACTTCACTGCGACGATTTTTTTTTTTTTTTTTACCTCTGCGTGTATACTGGATGAAATATCAAGGTCGGGACGATATCCGTGAGGGTGGCAATGAGAACTGAAGTATTTTTAACGCATCCTCTAAATTAAGCTCTGGCGCTATGGCGTAAAATCGTAACGTCTGCATAAAATCCGTGGAATTTATGTATACCGTATTTCTTCTCGCGCTGTTATATTTTGGCCGTGGGCACGCGTGGTTTATTTCTGTGAATCTGGATGTCGCACAGCTTGGCAGTATCTGAAGCGAGAAATTGCATCTATATATCAGTTGGAAGCATCGTTGTTCTATGAACACGTACTTGATGAGTGGCACACAATGAGTTTCTGTCTACACGCTGTCTCTGCACATCGACGTCTAGTATCATGACGGTGCCTGTTAACCTTTCCATCAGTGTTTCACGCAAATATCTGAGAAGAGAGTAATTCCAAGATTTCAGGGATTTCAGCTTGATTTTCTTGGTAATGTATTATATACCGTACACCAAATGGAACTCACGTTTTTGAAGTGGATCTAAACTTAAAGTACATGAAAGACAGTTTGTATTAAGAACTACGCCATTCTGTAACTGTCATTTTATATAGTTGCCAATAAATGCATGTAAAAAAAACTTTTTCAATAAATAGCCAAAAAAATTGTCTCTAAAATTACTGAAAATAAATAAAAAAATAAAAATATACAAAAATAAAAATATAATTCGCATAATAGAGTTGAGAGAGATGGCTATAAGCAGAAAACTTCCTATAGGGACATTACAAAAATTTAAAAAAATGCGCCGTGTAAAATAAATTGCTTATCCAAATGTATAAAATCTTTGCTGTTGATTTCGTAATCGCTTTTAACTGGTTATCACAGGGAAGCTTAAAGCCGTCACCATAAATTCCGTAGTTCGTAATATCATTGCACGAATCATAGCTCGGTGGACTTGCTGCACAAGCCAGCATGTTACATCTGAGGCAAATCTGTAACTTATATTAGGTTGGAAAATTTCCCCGGCCATAAGCTTTTAAAGCTATAGGGATGATGGCTTACGTACTAATATACAAACTTACTTAAGGTAACAATTGCTTTGGAAACAGTGAATACTGTGCCCATGGTATGACCCAGCTTAACATTCGAGTAGACGAGAAGTCGGAGCCAAACAAGCCAGTAAATATGGTTATAAATGAACTGTGCTATTGCCACAAAACACAATATAACGAAGCAAACAACGTAAAATATCTAAAGAAAATATTGCAGGAAATTTTCTTTTAAGTTGAATAATTCAGCAATCAATGAGAAAACTGATTTCGTTAAATAATTTACTGCAGGGCTTGTGGAAATTACAGCAAAATACTTCAATAAAAAGGTAGAGATATAAGTTGAGATTTGAAACCAGTTTTCAGTATTTATTTTCACTCACTATGCTGATTATTATTTTTTCATGTTGTAATCAAGCAGTTTTTGGGTACTGAAGAGTCTGCAAAATTTATCACCTTAGTCAACATACTTTCAATAAAATAGTTCACAGAATGTGAATTTGTAGTGAGTACACATCCATTACAGAACTCAAAATAATTTGCCTTTGCCGATTTTCAAGTTCAACACGGAGAAATCACATCGCGCAAAACATACAGAGCATTATCTTCGAAATAAACTTCTCAGAACATTTGACTATATAAGTACTGTGCAGTCGTGTGTTAGATAAATTAATCACTTAAGGCTGTTGCCTGGTGGAGTATTTGGTATAGGGAAGTACACAAATCAATCACATTATAATCACCATCTGCTGGTATCCTGAGTATCTACACTTCACAGCATGGGCAGCATCTAGACGAGCTGTCAGTGACTCAGTCAGGTGCTGATAGGTCTCCACGTTTATCTGGAGCCATGTTGTCTGCAGTGCATCCCACAACTGTTGAACGGTGCTTGGCGGATGAGACAGACCGCGAGCACGATGATCGAGTTGGTCCTGCAGATGTTCAGTTGGATTGAGATAGCGGCTGATTGGAGGCCAGGGAAGAACTTTGAAGTCTTGATCGTGCTCTTCCTGCCAAGTGCCGAGGACACGTCTAGTCGTGTGGCAAGGCTCATTATCGTGCTGGAAGATCCCATCCTCCCGAGGAAAGACAATCATCATGTACGGGTGGACGTGATCGCCGATATTGGATTCATGACCAAATCGATCCAGAGTGCCTTCCACATGGATGCTGGGACCTATAGAATACCACTAGAACATTCCCCAGACCATAACACTGCCCCCACCCCCTCCGCCTTGTGTTCGTTCAGCAATGGCTGCAGGGAGTCGGTTCTCCAACGTTTCTCTTACGGACACGCTGACGTCCAACCGTTCTATACAGCTGAAAACGCGACTAGTCGGAGAAGACTACCCGTCGCCAATCAGCAGCAGTCCAGTCGCCATATTGTCAAGCAAATTTCAGTCGTTTGCGTCGATGCACCTGTGTTAGCATGGGTTCAGTCACCCTCTGTCTACTCCGGAGCCCCATTCGCAGACGGGTTCGCTGAACTATTGTGGTAGACACGTGTCTGGTTGTCCCCTGGTTCATTTGGACAATTATCTGTTCAACTGTTGCATGTATGTTGGCCTTTGCTCATCGTCGTAGTCGACATTCACTTCGGACATCAATGGTGGTTGGGAACTTTGAAGTTTCCACGGCGGTTATTCCCAATAGCGCCATTCGTCCACTCACGCTACACCTTTACCACAAAGGCACGTGAACAGTTCACAAACGCCGCTGTTTCCGAAACGCTGTCCCCCTTGGCCTGGAAGCCGATGATCATCCCTTTTTGCAACTAGGTTAAATCACTTCCCTTACCCAAGATAGCAGGAAGCGCACTGTGTACAGCCAGCCTGTTTGTCACTTTATATACCTGCTTCACCAGTTCACGTCACGGGCCATACGTCATGGGCTACATGCTGCAGAGGGCACTTCTAGCAGGTTGTAATAATAATGGGATTCGACTTTGTATATGTTAATGAAATCCATTTTTTTTTTTTTTTTGTAATTCCTGATAAAGATTGATACATACCACCAGGGACATTTTTGAGCAAAAATAATAGTCCTTCTTTTCTATCGAAGCCTTTGCAACATTAATGTTTCCTGTAAAGATCAGAAAAATTTATAATTAAATAAAAAATAGCTGAAGAACAAATTGTTACATTTGCCTAGATACAGAGCTTAAGAGTATCGTTTCCCACAATTAGCTTTGTTAGAGTTTCATATCTTAAAAATTGGCTTCAAAAAACCGAACTTCACTAACTTCTATTTCCCTAGATAAACCTATTTATCAACCAGGTAACAGTCTTAAATATTTTCGGCGGCATAAAATATTATAAAATTCACACTTGACAATAACTAATGTTTATTACATTTAAGTCGTAATCAGTGAGATAATGTCTGTTTTACGGGTATTTGAAAAACATTGCTGGTAGGATAAGGAAATTTTGAGCCCTTGATTATAAAACTGAAAATATTAATTCACCAGATAGAACAAAAATTGTAATGTTTTGTCTTTTTGGCAAGCAAAATAACTACTTTAAGCACACATTATTTTGAAATACGTCTTATATAATCGTATGGTTGTATGTATATGCCTTCTTATGTATATACGGGAACCCAACTCACTGAAAGTTAGCCCATTACACATAATTACACAAAATCGATACATTTCAAAATACTAACATGGCGTCCTGGAATACAGTGACACCTAACCAAAGTTTGTTTGTTAATTGTATTCCTGAAAAACAATTCAACCAATTCTTGCTCCGTGTGCTGTTGAAGTAATATTGTAGAAAGCGCATAATATATCAAGTATTTCAATATGCCTTGCAATAATTTTCAAATTGGTGGCCATGAAGATCCTAATGTAATGTATTGAAAACCACCGAATCGATTTAAGCTTGTATACGAGTAGACAGTAAACATATATAAGTATAAAGACAAGTGTACAGAACATATTTGTTTTGTTTACTTGTTAATATTAAAGACACAGAATGATTGGTTCCTACTATAGTAGACTCTTAATTTTGAATTTTGTTGGCTACTGCCTATGAGTAAATTAGGACTTTATTTTATATCAAAGGAAATATCTTACCGTTTAGCATACATCTAGTATACAAGAAGAGGAACAGATAATAAATACGTTTTAGTGAATTTCATACACGTTATTATAATTGGCAGTTTTATAATATTTCAATGACAATTGTCATGTCTGTGTAATCACCATAGGGATTTCAATCAAACTTTAAATAAAAATTACACGTTTGTAATGGCATCACACATACGCACGGGCATATGTAATTTTCCAAAATGTCCATCCTATGAAATTTTAAAGTCATGTTAAATGTCTCTCGAAAAATTTGACAGATTTGGGTCCAAATTTTTTATCTGAATGGCACGCGGGAAATAAACTTTAAAGTGATTAAACGGAAGTTAAGTAAGTTCAGAAGTTAG
The DNA here is from genome assembly GCA_029891345.1 of Dryococelus australis. Taxonomy (NCBI): domain Eukaryota; kingdom Metazoa; phylum Arthropoda; class Insecta; order Phasmatodea; family Phasmatidae; genus Dryococelus; species Dryococelus australis. The sequence continues at coordinate 63,609,668 of CM057009.1, read as the reverse complement.
TGCTCCGTGAGATGGCATGTGATGGATGTAAATATTCAAATAATTACCACAAAAACTAATAGACGCCCGTCGTTATGGTATAAACCACAAATATCACAAATGTTTCAACTTATAGTACATAATAGAAACCAAACAGCAGCCTTGTTAAATTTTAATTACCTGATCTATTCATTTTAACAATTTTCAAACAACAATTAACGCAAGATACACCAAACTAGAGTAAATAGTTTTTAAGTGGTGGTTTTAACATACCGCCTTTGTTTTGTTGATTTTCTTCCATACAAACAGTTGACAATAACTGCACTGAAGGTAATATTTAACAAACTCCCACAAATTTCAAGATGAAATTATGCCATAGAACAAAACTGCCATCAATGTTAAAATATGTGAAACTAACTTTTAAAACAACAAAGTTAAAATATTTTAGAGAAAAAATATATGTAATCAAGGAGTTACCGATAAAGGCCTCATTTGGTGCTCGGAGCGTACACAGTTATGATGATGGCATGGCATGATGCTTATTATTTCGCCATTTTCAGAAATAGTACCATTAAAAATTAATGCAAGTTTTATCTTGAGGCCTGAATAATTAATCGGAAGATTGTTTTGCACACGAGTTATGTAGAAAATCCACATAGTAAGCATTTAAATATTTATTACATAATATTTTCCAAAATATTGAGTTTATGACATGTCAAAACGGATTGTAATGTGTCTGGAGGAAAATATTTAGTTCAAAATAAACCTGTTACTGGATGAAGTCAGAAAAAAATAACATGCCAGCATGAGCTCAACCTGTGATGTTCAGTGTTAACATTTTTCACGCATTCAGATTCATATTGTGGTATTAATTATTATTTATTATTTTTGCTAGACTTTTCTTTCAAATAAAATTCTAACAGCAGTAAAATTTATTTTTAAAGAAGAACTAGTACATGTGATTCGTATTTGCGAAATTGTTTATAAATAAATATTTATATGTAATCTGCTTCATAGGCCGCATTTCTTCTTGGAAAGACAAAATGGCCTGCTTTTGTTATTATATTCAAAAACCATTGTTTACAAATTACGTGAAACACACAACGCAGGAGATAAAATTATATATCTCGTTTGTTTTTTTTTTTTTTTTTTTAATTACGCACACGTGAATCTGAAAAGCAGTTATACTTTGATATTTTGTGTGTCTACTCTGCCACGTTGTATGATAGCAGCTACAATACGCCATATAACACCGAAATAAGAGCTCAAGAACGCGTATTGTAAAAATAAAATTTATTTAGTAAAACGTTTTTCCCCTGGCTTAAAAGCGGCAAAATAAGGAATTGCTGAATTTGGAAAATGAAGCCCCCAAAATGTTACTATGTGGTATAGGCTTGTGACTGAGGTAAATACTTTCTTAGTATATTTCGAATAATTTATTATAAGAGTAAGTGTTAGTATACAAATTCATATTAGTCGTTCAGACAACGGCCTGATTGGCATAACATTGAATATCCATTCTGACCACTATTGATAAAACCACTCCGAATCTAATTCAAATAGTCTTTTTGCTTGGTACCATATTAGTACTTGAGAATAAAAATATATGAAATGTTTGTATTACATATATCATAATGGAATTTGCAGTGAGCTAAGGGACATTAATTTTTTTTTGTTTTTTAGATTATATGCGGGTTTTTGAAAGATAAAATAAATCAATGCATGCTGCAAGGGGTTTTGCAGCAACATTGTCTTCAAATTATTGAATATGTGTATTTGGCTAGTTTATGACAAATACATCATATTTTCAACATAAGTAGTCTCGAAAATTCATCTCTACAAACAAAATACAATGCATTGTTTGCCAAAGTTAACTATAGAGGAAATAAGATTGTCAGGAATATGTTTATCATAATTCTCGCATTTATTTTCCATTATGTTTTAATAGGTTCTGTTGGCAAGCATTGAAATTAGTAACAAAGTATTGCTGACATTATTTGGTAGTCTTCTGATGACCATAGAACTGCTATCAATAAATCATAATACCTACCTATTGCTTTAATTAATCATAGAAAGCCCTATGAGGATGATAATAATGTGGCGTATGTTTATTTTACTGAAGTATATTTAAAGACACCTCGCAGTTTATTTATATGTTTCCCAAGGATGTAAAATATATCATTAGAAATTATTATATACACTACTGTCTGAAGAACCGAGTTTCTGAAATGTCTGAAATGTCCCCCCGTGGACATGTATTGAAACCAAAGACGCCATGCAGGAAATGCTTAGCTTTAAAATCACTGAAATTGTAAATTTGTGTTTTGTTACATATTTCTGTGAAATGGTGCCTGCTTTCAATCACGGTATACGAGTATACCAGACTATCATCATGGAAAAGATTTAGTCGGTAGTTACTGGAGTATAAGAATCTTGGGAGAACGTCAAACTTAACTTAACGCACCTAGTATATAAACTGTTATCTACGAGGCTGCGTTTCAGAATCATAAAGTTATTTTTTGTAACTTTTGTATCTCTAGGCTGAACTGAAACGGACTTGATACGCAGAGAGTCTTTAATGCAAACCTACAATACAAACGAAAATAGATTCCATGCGTCATACTAGATGATTACTGGTTACTAATATTCATATCTGAAGGCCTCTTCTGAGTAACATATGAAACAGTGTATATAAAATTAAGTAGATGCGTAGAATATAACATATTATTTAAAATTGGGTAGAGGCTGCCACATAAGAATGATAATAAACACATGGTAACATTCCAATTCAAAGTTTACGGTATTACTGAAATTAAACTTTATTTTTTTATACGTCAATTTTTCTTGTAATTAGTTCTGTCAGTCATGTTGTATAGCCTATAACAATCTGACCCATTAAATTCACCAATTTATTTATTTAGTATTAAAACCAAACGAGTAATATTTTATGACCATCTTTGACGATTACTTACCTAAATAAAGTTACTGATAATGAACGGAGAGAGGAAATACTTGTCTAGTAACGAGGATAGTTTAAAAAATAAATAAATACTTTATTTTGATAATTATATGGTAACGTTTTCATGTACCCATATTTATTACTAAAAAATATATATATATGTATACCGGTACAAAATGCCTTTTGTAACTTAGTCTGTGTGAGATTAGTAAAACAATTCTCCGTTAAACGATACGCGAAAGAAAACAGCTACATATGCAGGAGGTTGCAATTAGAAAATAACAATACTTAAAATAATATGAAAAGTTTAGTCACTAGATTTCCGCAGATTTCATACAAACTAACAACTCAAGGGTTTCTCTCCTCCAGGTCTCTTTTTAGATGCACACGCGGTGGATAATTAACAGGTTTTAGTTCGGGTAACGAAAGTCGTTCACCTGTTCTTGTGTCAGGTAGACGCAAAGTCTAGGTGACGCTGATATAACAACAGTAACTTCCTATAACCTCCGCATTTTGAAGTTCGTTGTACCACGCATAAGGCACGGTTGTACGTTCACTCATCTTGAAGTTCGTTGTACCACGCATAAGGCACGGCTGTACGTTCACTCATCTTGAAGTTCGTTGTACCACGCATAAGGCACGGCTGTACGTTCACTCATCTTGAAGTTCGTTGTACCACGCATAAGGCACGGCTGTACGTTCACTCATCTTGAAGTTCGTTGTACCACGCATAAGGCACGGCTGTACGTTCACTCATCTTGAAGTTCCGTTGTACCACGCATAAGGCACGGCTGTACGTTCACTCATCTTGAAGCCTCCCAGTGCACGTACTTTGTTCACCAGCAAATATATTTTTGGCGTTAGTAAGCGGGGTTACTTTTAGGCTGCTTGGGATTGCATACGACTGTTAAGTAGAATGTTTATTTTAGACTTGAGATCAGTAAGCGAGCATTCTGCCATCCTGACGGCGCGATATGTGCTGGGAAAATCTGTCACGTTACGTATTACACATACGCAGATTAGAAACTAGATAACTCAGACACATATTACCAACAAGGTCACAAACAATTGTATTCCAGACTCCCGGAATCTCAGCGAGTTTATCTCCTCTCCCTCTTCTCGTTATGGCAAGCGGATCGTACAGTTTTCGTCTAGCAACTATCTTCCAAGGCAACACAATAGGTTACTGTGTTATAGGTTATTCACGGCAGAGTGAGCACTTTTTAAGGCCCTGCTAAATTTTTCCTTTCAATTAGTTTTTGCCTTTTCGCCATTTTTAAATGTAAACATTGCAATATAACTAATAAACACAATGTAAACATTTCACCACTCTCAACAGTTGATGTTTGAGACCGCAATAAAATACATTTGATAGGGGCCTTCAGGGAGGGGCTTAAAAAGGGTCCACTTTACCGTGAACAGCCACATGTTTGAAAAACGCATTTTTTATTTTGGCGAAACTATTAAAAGTGTCCCTAAATGTGTTTGCCCACGGAAATAAAACATATCTCAGACGAGCACTGAATGGTAACTTCAAGATACAACACACACTTAAAAATATTATTTTGGAGTCCTCCACCATAGTTTAAAAAAAAAAGGGGGGGGAAGAGTGTTTAACTGTTGTATCTTAAAACAGTCTACCCGGGCACGAGCTAAGCTCTAATGCAAGACTGCTTCGGACATTGCAACGCACTTTTCACGATAAACAATGACGACGTCACCGCTGAGAGTTCCACAGGCACCCGCAGCACAACTGCATGCCATACTATCCCAGAGAGATGCGCGTAGCGACGACGGCGCACTTGCTACGCGTGGAACGTCGCCCTTATCGTTACCGTGCTTGTGAGCCTCAGACGCAGGTAGGTGACCGCCTTAAACTTAGTAGTAGGGGCATATTTTCCGTACGTTTGTTTGCACGTTTACCTTTATCTCAGAAAGTTAATACAATGGGTGGGCTACTTTGTGCCAGAAAATATAAAAATAAACATCTAAGACAGTACATTTTCGTTTCCATCATATTAATTGTATTTAATAAAAATCGTAAAAAATTGGGAAAATGTCATTTTTTGATCTTGCCTGCGCAGATTCTTTGACAGGTAGGAAAAAAAAATAAAACTGCACGATAGTAATTTACTCTGTGGACTTTCATAGCGCGTAATAAAATTCCACTGTTACCGATCTCATTTGCACAGGAAAGCGTAACAGCGGAATCCCTGCACGCAGGTTCAGCGGCGCCAGTGGCGTTTATTCCACAGACGCAAGGTGAGCAATGTTTACCGTACACATATTGGAAATGTTTGACCCTTTATAGTTTTCGCCTTAACTTTAAACACATTTTATTCAGAGTTTTCCCGTTTCCGATTCGCGAAGCAGAGTTTTCGTAACTCCCGAACTGTGCACGCATAGTGCTACTACATGTAGTATTGTTTCCACAAACAGGAGCGACTAGCGCTGAATCTAAGTTGCAAACAACAACAAGCCACACGCTCAAGCTCCTCCGTCACCAACCACGTTCGTCCGTCAGGGTAAGCGGTCGTTCTGTTTGCATCCTCCAGTCCTGCATTTTTCCTTGGAAAGTGGATGAAAGTGTTCGGGAAAATGGGAGTTTTCTTATAATTGTAACATGCTCTCTAGATAATATTAAGTTTAATTATTATTACATTAATTTCGTTTCCGTTTTATAACTAATGTCAGGTATTATAAAACGGTAAAAAAAATGTGCAGGGTAAGCAAAGTTGGAAGATGCCTTTGTTAGTAGTAGAAATTGAAAATGGGACCACAGCCCGGCACTAGCAAGACTGAGTGTAAAATATGTGACCTTATGAAGCGTAAACATGCATCACTAACATTCGGCTATTATATTGCTTGCCCTGTAAAAAAAAAAAAAAAAAAAAAAAAAGCACTTACTACACGTCACTGCCTTGCGCGTGTTATTGTCGCCCGTATCGCTGTGCTTAGAACGCGAAAAAGGAAAGAAAAACTCGGAGCCACGTACCCTTAAGTAGGCAGAAATGAGTGGACTGCAGCGTACCCTTAAGTAGGCAGAAATGAGTGGACTGCAGCATGGAGGAAGGCAGTGCGAACAAAGGCAGCGCAGTCCACGTGGCGGCCCTGACCTAGACAAGACGGGGCGGTGAACAGTCTTCGTGCTGTGGGAAAGTGGCCTCTGACTGGAATAGCAAGCGGCTCGCTCGTCGCGACGGAGAGGCGACCGGGCGCAGGCGATGTGAGTCATTGGGCAACGCCGGCAGGTCAACTTCTTCAGCTTCCCGCGCCTGCGATGTGGACGACTCGCAAGCGTAGCAAGTCTCTTCCCACTGGAGATGCGCCAGCCAAGGACGTCACGCTGAAACCAACATTCGTACGTTCTTCATTTCAGGACTATCTTAAGCAAGTCTCTTCCCACAGGAGATGCGCCAGACAAGGACGTCAAACTGAATCCAACATTCTTACGTTCTTCATTTCAGGACTATCTTAATCAAGTCTCTTCCCACAGGAGATGCACCAGCGAAGGACGTCGCGCTGAAACCAACATTCTTACGTTCTTCATTTCAGGACTATCTTAAGTAAGTCTCTTCCCAAAGGAGATGCACCAGCCAAGGACGTCCGCTGAAACCAACATTCTTACGTTCTTCATTTCAGGACTATCTTAAGCAAGTCTCTTCCCACAGGAGATGCGTCAGCCAAGGACGTCACGCTGAAACCAACATTCTTACGTTCTTCATTTCAGGACTATCTTAAGCAAGTCTCTTCCCACAGGAGATGCGTCAGCCAAGGACGTCACGCTGAAACCAACATTCTTACGTTCTTCATTTCAGGACTATCTTAAGCAAGTCTCTTCCCACAGGAGATGCGCCAGACAAGGACGTCACGCTGAAACCAACATTCTTACGTTCTTCATTTCAGGACTATCTTAAGCAAGTCTCTTCCCACAGGAGATGCGCCAGACAAGGACGTCACGCTGAAACCAACATTCTTACGTTCTTCATTTCAGGACTATCTTAAGCAAGTCTCTTCCCACAGGAGATGCGTCAGCCAAGGATGTCACGCTGAAACCAACATTCTTACGTTCTTCATTTCAGGACTATCTTAAGCAAGTCTCTTCCCACAGGAGATGCGTCAGCCAAGGATGTCACGCTGAAACCAACATTCTTACGTTCTTCATTTCAGGACTATCTTAAGCAAGTCTCTTCCCACAGGAGATACGCCAGACACGGACGTCACGCTGAAACCAACATTCTTACGTTCTTCATTTCAGGACTATCTTAAGCAAGTCTCTTCCCACAGGAGATGCGCCAGACAAGGACGTCACGCTGAAACAAACATTCTTACGTTCTTCATTTCAGGACTATCTTCAGCAAGTCTCTTCCCACAGGAGATGCACCAGCGAAGGACGTCGCGCTGATACCAACATTCTTACGTTCTTCATTTCAGGACTATCTTAAGCAAGTCTCTTCCCAACAGGAGATGCGTCAGCCAAGGACGTCACGCTGAAACCAACATTCTTACGTTCTTCATTTCAGGACTATCTTAAGCAAGTCTCTTCCCACAGGAGATGCGCCAGACAAGGACGTCACGCTGAAACCAACATTCTTACGTTCTTCATTTCAGGACTATCTTAAGCAAGTCTCTTCCCACAGGAGATGCGTCAGCCAAGGATGTCACGCTGAAAAAAACATTCTTACGTTCTTCATTTCAGGACTATCTTAAGCAAGTCTCTTCCCACAGGAGATGCGTCAGCCAAGGATGTCACGCTGAAACAACATTCTTACGTTCTTCATTTCAGGACTATCTTAAGCAAGTCTCTTCCCACAGGAGATGCGCAGACACGGACGTCACGCTGAAACCAACATTCTTACGTTCTTCATTTCATGGACTATCTTAAGCAAGTCTCTTCCCCAGGAGATGCGCCAGACAAGGACGTCACGCTGAAACCAACATTCTTACGTTCTTCATTTCAGGACTATCTTCAGCAAGTCTCTTCCCACAGGAGATGCACCAGCGAAGGACGTCACGCTGAAACCAACATTCTTACGTTCTTCATTTCAGGACTATCTTAAGCAAGTCTCTTCCCACAGGAGATGCGTCAGCCAAGGATGTCACGCTGAAAAAAACATTCTTACGTTCTTCATTTCAGGACTATCTTAAGCAAGTCTCTTCCCACAGGAGATGCGTCAGCCAAGGATGTCACGCTGAAACCAACATTCTTACGTTCTTCATTTCAGGACTATCTTAAGCAAGTCTCTTCCCACAGGAGATGCGCCAGACACGGACGTCACGCTGAAACCAACATTCTTACGTTCTTCATTTCAGGACTATCTTCAGCAAGTCTCTTCCCACAGGAGATGCACCAGCGAAGGACGTCGCGCTGATACCAACATTCTTACGTTCTTCATTTCAGGACTATCTTAAGCAAGTCTCTTCCCACAGGAGATGCGTCAGCCAAGGATGTCACGCTGAAACCAACATTCTTACGTTCTTCATTTCAGGACTATCTTAAGCAAGTCTCTTCCCACAGGAGATGCGTCAGCCAAGGATGTCACGCTGAAACCAACATTCTTACGTTCTTCATTTCAGGACTATCTTAAGCAAGTCTCTTCCCACAGGAGATACGCCAGACACGGACGTCACGCTGAAACCAACATTCTTACGTTCTTCATTTCAGGACTATCTTAAGCAAGTCTCTTCCCACAGGAGATGCGCCAGACAAGGACGTCACGCTGAAACCAACATTCTTACGTTCTTCATTTCAGGACTATCTTCAGCAAGTCTCTTCCCACAGGAGATGCACCAGCGAAGGACGTCGCGCTGATACCAACATTCTTACGTTCTTCATTTCAGGACTATCTTAAGTAAGTCTCTTCCCAAAGGAGATGCACCAGCCAAGGACGTCGCGCTGAAACCAACATTCTTACGTTCTTCATTTCAGGACTATCTTAAGCAAGTCTCTTCCCACAGGAGATGCGTCAGCCAAGGACGTCACGCTGAAACCAACATTCTTACGTTCTTCATTTCAGGACTATCTTAAGCAAGTCTCTTCCCACAGGAGATGCGCCAGACAAGGACGTCACGCTGAAACCAACATTCTTACGTTCTTCATTTCAGGACTATCTTAAGCAAGTCTCTTCCCACAGGAGATGCGTCAGCCAAGGATGTCACGCTGAAAAAAAACATTCTTACGTTCTTCATTTCAGGACTATCTTAAGCAAGTCTCTTCCCACAGGAGATGCGTCAGCCAAGGATGTCACGCTGAAACCAACATTCTTACGTTCTTCATTTCAGGACTATCTTAAGCAAGTCTCTTCCCACAGGAGATGCGCCAGACACGGACGTCACGCTGAAACCAACATTCTTACGTTCTTCATTTCAGGACTATCTTCAGCAAGTCTCTTCCCACAGGAGATGCACCAGCGAAGGACGTCGCGCTGATACCAACATTCTTACGTTCTTCATTTCAGGACTATCTTAAGCAAGTCTCTTCCCACAGGAGATGCGTCAGCCAAGGATGTCACGCTGAAACCAACATTCTTACGTTCTTCATTTCAGGACTATCTTAAGCAAGTCTCTTCCCACAGGAGATGCACCAGCGAAGGACGTCGCGCTGAAACCAACATTCTTACGTTCTTCATTTCAGGACTATCTTAAGCAAGTCTCTTCCCACAGGAGATGCGTCAGCCAAGGATGTCACGCTGAAACCAACATTCTTACGTTCTTCATTTCAGGACTATCTTAAGCAAGTCTCTTCCCACAGGAGATGCGTCAGCCAAGGATGTCACGCTGAAACCAACATTCTTACGTTCTTCATTTCAGGACTATCTTAAGCAAGTCTCTTCCCACAGGAGATGCGTCAGACACGGACGTCACGCTGAAACCAACATTCTTACGTTCTTCATTTCAGGACTATCTTAAGCAAGTCTCTTCCCACAGGAGATGCGCCAGACAAGGACGTCACGCTGAAACCAACTTTCTTACGTTCTTCATTTCAGGACTATCTTATGTGCTCGATTAGAGGGCCACTCGTTACAAACTCAAGCAGGACAACTTTTCCTCTTAGAATTACCACTGGTCTTTGAGCAGTCCCACTAAGGCGAACCGGGTTCGATTCCCAGCGGCGTCGCTTCCGGATTTTCGCATGTGGGAATCGTGCCAGACGATGCCGCTTCTTGCGGGTTTTCTCGAGGATCTCCCGTTTCTCCGGCCCCTTCTTTTCAGCGCTGCCCTATACTCACCTCGCTCCAACCTCCCTAGCTTTCAAGAGCTCAATGTTAAGAGCCGCGCAAATACCTTCACTCACTCCAGTGGCACGTTTACTTCCACTAAATTGTCAAACTTATGTTAAATTTAATTAATATGTAGTGAATTACCGTGACAGTGAAGTGAGTGAAGAGATTTGGGCGGTTCCCAACCTCGAGGTCTTGAGAGCCGATGAGGGTGAAGCGGGGTGAGTATGTAATACAAGGGCGGGCGAAACGGGAGATCCCCGAGAAACCCCGCCGGCCAGTGACATCGTCTGGGGCGATCCCCAGATGCGCAAATCCGGGAGTGACCCCGATGGGAATCGAACCCGGTTCGCCTTGGTGGGAGGCGCGTAGTCTAACCACTAACCCACCGGGGCTCCTTATATGGCAGTAACTTTGCTATAGCCCATTTACAGTGAAATGAACACTTTTGAAAGCCCTGCTTAATATCTACCTATATAGACGTCGTGTATTCTTCCGCCTTGTCTAAAATTAACATTGCCATGTGCCTCATCACTTTATTCAAACTTCGGTCAAATGAAACTAAAATTATTACGAAAGTAAATAATTTACAGATCTGATCATGTGTACACTTCGATGCATTAGAAAAACATAAAACGAAAGAAATAAGTTTTTAAGTTATCGCAGATGGTAACCTAACACTGTTTTTTTTTTTACGTTAAGATATGGAGCTACTTTCTATCAATCGTTACAAACGTCACTGGGCGAATGTCAATCAGTGAGCCCGTTAAAATGTATGCGTGCAGAGGCAGTTACTTTTTCTAGGGTTCATTTCTAAAGTTCTCACTTAATCGTGAACAGCCTTTACAACATTATACTGTCATATAATTTTCCTACATTCATAGTATGCGACAGTCAGCAAGACTGCATGCATGGGAATAACTCAACTCGAGCTTAGCTTAACTTTCACACGAGAATGTAAGGTCCACCTTGTTAAGATCCGTCACAAATATCGGTGACTGTCGTTGTATCTTGCGGGATTTGAATGTAAGTAAGAGAGAGGTGGGGATGTTCACTGCAGATCAGGCACGCGATATCAAGCGAAAATCAAGTCTTCATCATTTCAGGCACGTGACCGCTTGGTGCAGTTAATGAATGGTTGAATTTTTGTGCCAACAGCAGGACATCGGAAGTTGAAATGAGGAATGGTCTCAGGTCGACGAACAATGTAACAGGATGAAAAATACTGCTGGTGATGCCGAAGAATCTTAATAAATTTCGGCAGAAGAAATGATAATCTTGAGAGAAAAGAAATTCGCCGCTGACCAATAATTTTACTCAGAAAATAAGAAAAAGGCAATTATTAGACTAAAATGAAACGTTCTCTTTGCACCCATACTGGCTGGCGTTCGTAATTATTATGAAAATAGTGAATTTTGTTTCCCTATTAATATAGCAGAACGTATTATCAATTTTTAAATCGTGGAATGGTTAACTTGCCACCGCTAACAGATTTTTTTTTTTTTTTTAAATAAAACAAACAAAATTTTCCACCAAAATGTTATCACGTCTTAATCTTACATAATATGGCAATAATTTCTCAAAAGTACGCACACTATATGAAGCATTCAGTATTACAGGCTGTTCACGGTTAATTGAGCACTTTGGAAAGCCCTGCTCAAGATCTACTTGTATACACGTGATTTTTTCCGCCTTATGTAAAATTAACATTTCGCTGGGCGTCATCATTTTATTAAGCTGGGCGTCATCATTTTATTAATGTGTCAGTCAGGTAAAACTGTGAAATTATTATAAAAGTAAATATTGTGTAATGCTGCTAAACTTTACACTTCGGTGCATTAAAAAAAAAAAAAAACAGAAAGCCAGAGAAATAATTTAAGTTAGCTCAAATGGTTACCGAAAAATTTTTATTCGACATTTAGATATGTAATTACTTTCCCCTCGATCGTTACCAACTTTACTAGGCACATGTCACTCATTGCGCCCGTTTAAATATTTGCAGGTAGGGGCAGTGACGTTTTTATAAGGTTGATTTCAAAAGTGCACACTTTATCGTGAACAACCTTTATGAATGCTGATTAACACTTTTGTGGCTTGATTTTGTTTGTTGAGAACGGCCTAGGTACAGTTGGTACACTTTAGAAACTCAATACTACTGATTTTATCATTTTTCCGTGTTATATTACCGTTAAAAATACCTGGAAATCATCGCAAGATATCAAGTCGATGAAGTACTTTTGTTACGATACCAGTTACTGTTGCGGTAGGTGGTGTTGGCTTAATCGCCGATAAAGGCTATTCGCGATAAAGCGAGCACTTTTGAAACCAACCTTGGAAAAACGTCACTGCACCTACCTGCATATATTGTAATGGGCGTACTGAATGGCATGCGCCTAGTAAAGTTGTTAATGATGGACGGAAAGTATTTCCGTATCTTAACGTCGAATAAAAATCGAGAGGTAACCATTTGTGATAACTTAAGTTATTTCCGTCGCTTTCTGCATTTTCTAATGCATCGAAGTGTAATAACGAGCATATTAGTAAAATATTTACTTTTCTAATCATTCCACAGTTTCACTTGACCGACGCATGCATAAACTGATAAGGCCAATGGCAATGTTAATTTTAAATATAGCGAAAGAATACACGATGTGTATGCAAGTAGATCTTTAGCAGGGCTATCAAAAGTGCTCATTTTAGCGTGAACATCCAATTGCAAGGTCATTAGATACGGGGAAAGTTGCTCAGAGAAGCAGGAAAGGAGAAGAAATCGGCCATGAGGTGCAGCAAGCAACCGTCTGGAGCGATTTCGGGAAACCATTAAAAAAATAAATCAGGATGGCCGGGCCGGGATTCGAACCCAGGCTCTCCCGAAAGCGAGTCCGAAGCTTTACCACTGCGACATCTCGCTAGGTCACGTTACTGATGGAGTCTCACGTTCGGCTGAGTGGCCAGTCACCGCTCGAGTACCCGATTCGACGCCAGGTGAAGCCTATTTCGAGGGGATACGACGAAGACTGTCGTTAGACCCTGGCTTTTCTCCAGGTATTTCCATTCACTCCATCGTTTACAGTCCGCCGTTGCTCCACTCCGTCTGTCTCTCGCCTCATACGTTCTTCTGGTTGGCCGGGACAGGAGGTCTGTCCCTCGGGTAAGGCAGTTTATTACTTTTAGCGCCGGCCTCACCTGAACCATGTTGATCTTGAGTGAAGGCGGAGGTGGGACGAACATTCACATTTACGTTACACCTTGTTCTAATTAAAACTTTGTTTGGGAGGTTAACGCTGATGCAAAACGATGCGAAGAGATGCCCTGGGTTGTATCATCACTGATCTGATAATAAATAATGGCTCTGCGGGAAAAGACCTCAACTTTACAACTGCTTAAAAATATCTATCACTATACGCCAATGGAGCCACGGTGGCTGAGCGGTTAGCCTGCTCGCCTCCCACCAAGGCAACCCGGGTTCAATCCCCGGCCGGGTCACTGCGGATTTTCGCATGTGGGAATCGTGCCGGACGATGCCGTTGGTGGGCGGATTTTCTCGGGAATCTCCCGTTTCCTCCACCCTTTCATTCCGGCACTGCTCCATACTCACCTCAATCACCCTCATCAACTCTCAAGACCTCGCTGTTAAAAGTCGTCCAGATATCTTCACTCACTCGCTATACGCCAGTGACATTGTCTACGTCAGTATGTGTGAAAAGCATACTTCTTCAGTGGCAGAGAAGCAATAAGTTCGTCAAAACTACTCATGCAAGGACACAAATAACAATGCAATTGGTGTTCTGTGATGTAAACACGAAGAATTTACAAGACAAATGAGTGAATTTTCGTAGATGGCACTATCCACACGAGACGTGTGAAGTTTCAATGAGACTTTTTTTATTTTGTGAGGAGGTACGGACATAAAAATACTGTTGGTTCCCAACGTTTACAAGTGTCTGCATAAAGGTGGTTAAAAGAAAACAAAGTGTTCATCGTGGTAAGATCTTCAGTACGATAGATCGTGTGTTCGAACTCCTGGCGAGACGCGAACGTTGCCAGCAAAATTTGCGAAAATAATGCAGCGAGGTGTTCGTCTGATAGCCGAAGGGCGTTACGTGGGAGGCGATAGCACACGATAGTAAAAAATCAAAATTAGACCGCACGCGGCACTGCTAAAATTATTTTCGGGAAACGTTCCAATGTGCAGCTGCTCTATCTGGGGATCTGAGAGGTTTGCACCGTCGCGGCTAGCCCATGAGTCGCAGGAGGGTTTCATCCTTGCGCGCATCTTAAGGGTGTCAATGTACGCAAACAAGAAATGACATCCTACACAACGTGTCCGCAAATTTCTCACACCTCCTGCTGCAGATCCGACGAAGTAAGATAGCAATATTGCTGATATTTGAAATCCTGTAGCCGACGATAGCTGTAACACGGCAGATTTTTTGTGCACGCTGTGTTGTCCATATGCAGCGCAGGCTTAACGTCCAAAAATGCATAGTTTATTTGCGGTTTCTTCGCACTTTTTAAATCAAACCATTGAAAGATTACCCAATTTAAGACTTGTTTGGTTATCGCCTAAAAATGTCATGTCCTACAAGCGTTTGATATTTGTTTTAATAAATACCTTATTTTAGGTTAAATTGTATTTTTCATTGTATTTTCTTCACAAAATATAATATTTCATTTATAATTAATAGGAATAAAAACAGGTAGAATATAGGTGTGTTGGTAATAGAAATAGTTCTTATGAAGAATATTATCACACTGAGGGCGCACTAATGCGGTGCGTTGTCCCTTTTGTAGACTCCGTTAAGCTTTATTCGCATGAGGCGGAGGAATATCCTGCAAGCAGAACTTGAGCAGGGCTTCAGAAAAGTTGTAAGTACCGTGAACAGACTATAGCAGTAGGCCGAACACAAACGTGTACACGCGCAAGAAGACAGTGCGTGCTAGAGGTCATCAGCAGAGACGGTGAAAAGTCGCGTAAAATTTTTCAGCCAACATAAGTTCTATAACACTTTAACTAGTTTAATCTTTCATGATTTGATGAACAAATTTAGACTCGGCTAAGTTGTTTGCAGACCAATCACGTACGTTCTGCTTTATAGTATTAGAATCCTCATTGGTCCAGTAAAAAGAGGCACTATCTTCATACATGCATGACAACCAATAAGGAAATAAAACTGTCGGACATGTGCACGGTAAGTTGAATCCCAGCAAACAGTCAACTTTTCCCGCGATAAACCACCATCTCTAGTCATCGGTAGAGACCTGAAGAATTCGCGGATTCATTTTGGGACAAGGTAGAATTTAAAAACGCGTGTCTGTATGACTTTCGACATAAGTTCGCACGATGTTTGACACCTCCAGGAGAACGCTGGCCCAATCGTCGCCTTCCACTGTGACAGCAGACAACCAATGTGTAGTCAATACCAGCATATTTGTACATAAGACTGTCGAGTCTAGCCTGCAGGTCACTGAACTCGCGAATTTTTCAGGTCTCTAGTCAACGGCAACCCTGCCGTGCTGAAGTGACCAAGGCTGACAGGAAACGTGGGTACCGGGTGAAAGAGGGGGGGGGGGAGCTTCCCACACGTCTTCCGCGTGCGGTGTGTTCAACGTGCACTCGCGACTTGGGTGATCTCGTCCTCGTCCCGGCTGTGCGCGGGCGGAGCGGGCGAGGCGCGTTGTGGAGCGGACTGTACCGCGGCACGAGGGGAAGGTAAGCCAGTCTGTAGGTCCACCACGACTGTCTGAGTGTCTGTATCCTCAGCATCCCGTGGAGGCCCGGAGGCGGTGTCTGGACCAACAGGAGGCGAGTCTGTGCCCCCCCCCCTCCCCTCCCCACAAACCACCTCACCCACCGCGGGCACAGGCTGCATTACTGCCGTCTCTCTCCCACACGCGCCACGCCAACGCTTTTCATTTTTCATTCCTCTCCCCCCCCCCCCTGGCCAGCTTGCCCCTCCCGCTGCTAATGCCCAGACACACTCTTATTGCCTATCAACAGCACAAGGTGCGAGCAGAGTCCACTCCGTCCTGCGATGCACCACGCACTGAGACGCCGTTCGTTTCACCTATGTGGGAAGTCCCTGACCGCGACATACTTTTACCGGCACTCTCCCGATAAAATCGACAGCCATGTATGACAAACATTTCCAGGTCCCAAAGCCACAAGGGTGTAAACATACCTAATTCATGGACACGCTTATCTTACAATTTGACGAGTTCGCAGTTACGCAAGTGAACAATCCGTGGCTGATCCTACAAACATGGGAAGGAATTCAGAATCGGCAGAAAACTATCCAGATCCTAAGCAGGGCTTCTAAGTATGCTCAGTTGAACAACGTGTATATTAGCCTATCACGTATTGGCTGTCGCCTCTCCGTCCACTCTGGAAAAGCTCTCGTCACCTGCGTGCACATGAAACATGTTGAAACTTTCTCCTACCAGGACGAAGAGACGTGATGTGATTTGTAGCGCTCCGTAGCTGTTATAATTAATATCTTTACTAAGGATTAAAAGCTTCAGAAAATTAGTCTGCAATATATGCCTATTACGTATTTAGGTCGCTAACGGATGATTCAAGCACCCACTTACTAGAGGCCGACATGCCAAATGGACCTCGTCTCTTGACGGGCAGGTGATATTGCCAATGCACGGGACACTACCAGATACTCAGCCAAGCGTGCTGAAACGTTCTCGTAACTAACGTAATATAAATTTTCGTGTCCATAGCTTAAACCACAAAAAAATTTGGTGAAAACCAACGAAAAGTTTTGTCCCCGTCACAAAATATTTATTTCAGTGCACAACAGCTGCCTGCCAGCAGAGGTTGTGTATTGACAATATTTTGGACTCGCATTCAGAAGGATACATGTTCGATCCCCAGTCGGACCGTCCTGTTTTCAGTTTTCCTTGTGTTGCCCAAAATCACTCCAGGTTAATGCTGGGATGCCCCCGTACTAAGCCTATAATGACATTGCTGGAGCCGAGACGTTTAGCACTACCTACCTCGAACCGGGTTCAATTCCTGGCGGGGCCCCTTCCAGATTTTCGCGCTTGGGGGGGAACCGTGCCGGACGATGCCACTGGTCGGCGTGTATTCTCGGGGTCCGCCAGTTCCCCCCCCCCCCGCCCTTGCGTTCCGGTGCTGCTCCGTACCCATCTCGCTTCACCCTCATCAGCTCTCAAGACCCCGATATATGAAGAGCCGCGCAAATCTCTCCAATTCCACTCCGCACCTTCCTCACCTGCCTACTTTCTCCCCCTCGTTTCCCTCCCACGTTGTTTTGGAGGATTTCAAACCTCTCAACACAGTTCAACTTAGCCTGCTACGTGAGTTCACATTACCTGGCAACCGTTACGAGATTAAGTTTTACCGATACCGGATTTTTTATATTTTAATAATTATACACTGAGAGAAAGGCCAGAGATTTTTTTGTTTATGTAGGGCAAAAAATTTATTTAGTTGCATTTTGTTGAAAATTAAACTTGAAAACCAACAGAATTAATTTGGTTCATCTAGCAAAATACATGTTTGGATAACAAAACCTCTGTGTTGGGCCAAAAGAAATCAGACCGCCAACTAAACGTATCGTTGAATAAATTATGTCAGAATTACAGTTTAAAGTTTTTGAGGAGTACAAATTAAACAAACGGAAACATGTACAAAAATTTAACGAAGGTGACTGAAATCTCATGTCTTAATTAATTTTAAGGTACGCTTAGCCAAATTTATTTTACAAATATCAGACAGCTTCAAATAAAAATAAAATATGCAATATTCTCCTTACGTCGAGCAATTTTAAAAAATCGCAAAATCTTTTCATGGTGTGATTTTAATTATTTCTTTATGTAACTCACGTTATCTTTATTCAATGCGAATTATCTCATTTCGGTATGTGAGTTAGTTTTCATTGTTTCTAAGTCCCAAAAACACTAAAATTTTGATTTTGCCCCGCATGCTTGTGATTACATCGCCCGTCATTAGGGAACCACGGGGTGCCATGTACAAAACCAATAAAGTGGGACACCCGTCGGTGTTTATCAGTTGTTATCACCCGCAAACGGTTCACAGAAAGCAGACAAAATCTGCCTAACAGTGTTCATGACTTTGTTGTTGCATCTCGTGTAAATTCAGACTTTTGCGCATAATTAATTTAATTCCCAATTTTCAAATGCCTGTCTCTCAGTTAATAATCATATTAGCTCATAGGTCGTATTATGTTTTTTACCACTTCTACATAACAAATCATCTCACAAAATTCGTGCCTAGAGTTCAGTAAAATGCTGATGACGTAGAACAAATAGTCAGTACGGTATTAAATTATTTTTTAGAACGTTATTCTCGAGGTATTGCACACTGAGAAAAAGGTTTGGTTGAATCAAACAGTCTGTTTAGTGCAACCAACTTAATTGTTTTTATAGAGATAATGAAATTATTTTTTGTTGAGAACAAATTGTTTTGTGGCTGTTATTTGGTTGTCCCAAGCAAAGATTTGTTTGGTGCACCCAAAGATTTGTTTGGCTCTATGCACAGTTTCGGTTAATATAAAAAAATAATCGGATGCCCGACCGAAATAAGAACGTAGGCCATTTGTGCCTGAGCGCTTCGCCCGAGCAACCGCCCTTAAAGTGCCTACGGATTCAAGTAGAATGTTCTTAAATACGTTAATTTCAAATACTGTACAGCGTGCGCAAATAAATATTTTAAATATACAGCTTTGCGTTCGAGATTCCTGTTGAAATTGTTTTATCAGGATTGCCATACAATTATTTAGCATCGATAAAGGCACAAAAACAAGCATTGTCACTATTCCCATTGTCACAATAAATACAAACCACCCCTGGGCTGTATTTGCGTATGAAGGCAATTAAATGCGTGGCCAAACAATTATATATTTACCAACGATGCACAAACTGTGTGGTCCAATGGCTTTGTGGTAGTAAAATGTGCAGTTTTAACGGTACTTCGTATGATGAATTGACTTGGTGGCCGGCAGCCTTTAAGAGGGGATGGGGCTGCGCGTCCAAGGTCAAGACGCGAGGGAGCGATACGGGCGACACTAACACGCACTTCTAGCGCCTCATCGCTCCTACGCGCAAGGCGTGCAGTGTTTCAGTCGTGACGCTGTACTGTGCAAAATTAGATCTGCAAGAGTGAGGTTTTATTACACGCGATGAAAGCCCACAGATTATTCTGCAACTGTATACTTGTACTTTTCTCTTGCCGCTTAAGGAAACTGCTTGTGCAAGCTTTAGAAATGCGATATTTGACAATTTTCACGATTTTTTCCCCCCTCTAATAGTGCACTTAATACGACAAGAGTAAAAAAATAGGGGCATAGATAGTTGTTTTTTTTTTTTCTGACAAAAAGCCGTATTTGTAGAACATTTATTTACGCGTATTCGCGCAAACAACTATTTCACATCAAATGTCCCGGTGCTTGACGTACAAAGACAGGCAACGGGCCGTACAGCTTATCTCTGCCCTGCACTTAAACTCAATTCAGAGTTTTTGAAATCCTGGTTTCTCCGACGAATCTATTAAACTTGCTCCCAGTATGTTTACGTACGGAAAGACGTCACACCTGACACGAGTACGGAATGTTATTTTTTTTTTTTTAGTCACCACGTATGCCATAAATATTGGGACCGCGGTGGCTGAGCGGTTAGCCTGCTCGCTTCCCCACAAAGGCGGACCGGGTTCAATCCCGTGCCGGGTCACTCCCGGATTTTTTCAAGTGTGAATCGTGCCGGACGATGCCGCTGGTCGGCGGGTTTTATATCGGGGATCCCCGGTTCCCCTGCCCTTTCGTTCTGGCGCTGCTCTATTTTCACTTCATTTCACTCTCCTCGGCACTCAAAACGACGTTGTTAAGAGCCGCGTAGATTTCTTCTCTCTAAGTATTATTTTGGAGTCCTCGGGTATAGTTAAATACGGCTTTTTCAGATTTCCGTATCATAAAACATACTAGCCAAACTCGA
This sequence comes from Dryococelus australis, assembly GCA_029891345.1. Classification (NCBI taxonomy): domain Eukaryota; kingdom Metazoa; phylum Arthropoda; class Insecta; order Phasmatodea; family Phasmatidae; genus Dryococelus; species Dryococelus australis. The sequence continues at coordinate 63,589,529 of CM057009.1, read as the reverse complement.
GTCAAACTACGACGGGGACGCTCTAAATTCAAATCAGTGGAAAACCAACTACTCGAACCAGTGAAAATGGCTCCACTTAGAATCAGTGGAAAACCACTGATTGTTTCAGTGAAAAAATTGCACTGATTAAATTAGTGACGTGAAACAATTTGACTGATCGATTATGTGATGGCCGACTGTAGTGGTGAATTAAATATTGTGTTTATTGAATTTAACCAAATAATGATGTGAAATTAAAATATTTACGCTAGTTTACTATTAATATTGCACCATTTACCGTAATTTTAAAAAGTAAAAATAATCCTCGGAGGTGGCCGGGACAGAACTCACACACCACTTACACTCCGCTTCTAGACCATTACCGTACCATCTGCGATACCACGACAAGTTGAAAAACAAGAAAAACATATATGTGTTATAGTCTTACGAAATTGTGAAGATTTAAATTATATGTCCTTACTTTTAGTTTATGGTTTAATTGGTACCGTTAAGACTGATGAAACGGATTGTATATGTGATTGTACTCTCTTCGCCACATTATATGCAGTTTAAACCTTCAAACAGAGCGCTGTGATGATTACATGCAAACGAAATCAATTACGTAAAAGCGGAATGAAAGGCTGAATGTTCATATGACCTCGTAAAAGAATGATTTGAAAGATGAAACACACTTTAGAATGTACTTTGTATTGGTTTGATTAGTTTTTTGTTGTTATTTCACTTGATACACGTTGTATAACGGCCATTATTAAACGTTATTTGACGGCCATTTTTACACGCTGGCTAACTGAGCCATCAGTCAAAAAATAAATCACTGAAAAGCAGTGAAAAAATTGACTGATGAATCAGTGGAAAAGTCGCTGAATCAATAAGTGAATGAAATCTGGCATTTTTTCGCTGATTCATAGTTAAGTTCACATAAGTGACTGTTGAATCAGTCAGGTACTGTTGACTGATTGAAACAGCGAAATTCTCACTAATTCAGATTTTAAGTGAACCTGTATTGAATTTCGCTACAGACTTTTCATGAATAAAATGATAGGGTTTATTTTATTGATTGTACTTTTGAATTAAATTTATGACATACACTAATAGTTGGTCACTGTAAATTGATCACTTTTGAAATCCTTGCTTAAGATCTACTTGTATGCACACTGAGTATTATTTCGCCGCAAGTAAAATTAATTTTGCTATGGGCTTCATCACTTTATTCATTCGTTGGTCAAGTGAAACTGTCAAATTATTATAAAAGTAAATATTTTACAAGTTTTCTAATTCTTACACTAGCATGTACGAAATAATTACATAGCAAAATTAATATATGCAGTATTCACCAATGTATATTTAACACGTTTATTTTTACGTTAAGACATCAAACTTATTTCCCTCCAGCGTTACCAACTGTACAGTGTGCCCGTTTGAATATATGCAGGTAGGGCCAGTCACATATTTCAGATGCTGAAATCAGAAGTCTTTAACTAACGGTGTTAAAATCTAGGAAAAATCAATGAATAAATAAGTGATGGCTGTTTTTCGAATTATAACGTATAGAAAAAACAAAATCAGTATAAATGAAAAATAAATATTTTAAAAGTTTCTAAAATTGTTTTATGTAGAACTACGCCAATACATGTATTCCCATCAAAATATAATTAGTGGTTCGAATTCTGTCTTTATATTATGACTTCTCCGTAGCCCTTACATGAAGAAAGAAACACTTTGAAGTAACATACGTCACTACTCTCAAAGAAATTATTCGCAAATTTACTATATGAGTGTATACGTAGAGTGGTTACGTGCATATGGTAATGTTATTCCCCATACATTCGTGCTAGCGTTCCTACATTTGCTCAGGAAGCAGTCAAATGCATAGGAAACTTCCCGACTTTGTACAGAAGCGACGATAAAATTGTCATATTTGTAGCCAGCTGTGTGGTATTATTTCCTTACGATATATGCGATAAAACTTCCAATTCAGTTTAGGAAGTTTACAAGGATTTTTTTTTTTTAGTGATAGCGCATCGGAAAGCACGAGAATATTCCAGTTTTATTGCTCAGAGAGTTGCGGCAATTTCCCACTTACCTGCGGTGAACACTTGATCTGAAAACAAGTGATGTGAACTTGACAGTACTTAGGCCTAAACAAATTAAGCACTTACGAGGATAAGGCGTAGACTGCCAGAACACGGGAAGGTAGATGTGGCAGAAAATTTCCCTGCTAGTTCCTGGCATTCCTCAGGTAACCAACATTTTTACACTGCTGTTACTCGCTTTTGATGGAAGGGGGAACTTTTCAATCTCAAGTGCTTGGAGACACTGGAAAAAGAATTGTTACCAGGGCTGTTTTTTCCTAGCATCTAGTGTGGTACACCAACCACAGATGTTCGTGTAGATTAACTGACTATTCGTCAGTAGAAACACTGTGGTTTCCACGCGCGCTTAAGTAAAGCTTTTAAGTAAAAGGTAATTTCCACAGAAAACTATGACAAAGAGTAGTAAGTGACAAAGTATATACACAAAACATCTGGGTGTACTCGAACAGACACAGTCGCTTCCACAGAAAGCAACATGTGATTTTCGCTGAGTCAACTTTTTAACCCATTCAGTCCCAGTGTACACAATTGTGCACATTACGGACGTGTAGGTAATCTTTGGTCTGTGCTGCACACTGCGAATCTTGATGACCAATGATCGTACCTGCGGGTGAATGATTCGCAAACCGTTTTACTGGTCTAGGTCATAACTGGTTCATATAACTGTAGCCGAACACATAGCCTACAGCTGATTGGCTGTGACAACGAAACAATTGTTGTGTCGACTTAAGTACAGCACGCATCATATAATCTTGTGTTTGCAACACCTGAAACCGTAAATTAATGTGGGTCTGAAAGGGTTAACCTTCCAAAAAAACAGGTACGTAGACAGCCTACACCACAAGAAATCCGACACCTGGGATCGATTCCCACAACCAATATGGCCAACGAGGTAGAAACAAGGTAGGATTCTGCCATGGTCTGTTGTAAGGAACAATTCTATATCATCAGTTTCCTGTCTCTGTGTGTATAGGCGTCTGAGTGTGTATGTCCCCCTTAAAATCATTTTAATGCCTAAACTGAATTTCACCATACTTGGGACACATAAATCTTATTAAGGACATCCAAATTTAATAGTTAATAGCCCAAGAATCATTTGACTGATTTTTAACTAATTTTGTGTGTTGACAGTGTATCACGTAAGCACTGAATATAGACGTGGATATTGTTGTTAGTATGCAATTTTGGATTATGTCAATACATGAAATAATAAAGCTATCTCGAATACTACTCAATCCATTCTCACCAAATTCGGCATGTGAGTATATTATATTACGACAAGTAAATGTAAACGATTCAAGTAACTAAGGCACTTAATTTTAAAATGGCGGCAATACATATATTTTAGCTTTAATTACTATACATACCATATCATTCGGCAAATTTCGACTAAATTTTGTACACTCAAAGTATCTATTACAAACGTTATATATGTCAACATATAGCTACTTTCGTCTGCATCTTATAATATAGCATCATGTGAATATTTAAAATTTTGTGTCATATCTCGGAAAACCATTATTCCCTCCTTACCAAATTTGTCAAACAAGTAGTAATATGGCAGGCATAATTATGTATATATTTTAAGTGGATAACACACGGATTTTCCAAATGATGGCCATAAAATAATTTAGATGAGTTTTTCATATCTACTAAATAATCGCACCAAATTCAACCCTAATTTGTATTCTGGCAGTATCTATTAGAAGCATCGTATACAGGCATTTTGTACGATAACAAAAAATGTGAAAATTCTTCACACAAGTAACTCTACACGAGGCCATGTAAACATAAATAATTTAAGTTGCTCAGACACTTATTTTTACACTAACAGAAATGTAGATATTTTAGGTAAATAATGCCTATCCACCAAACATTTGTCTGATTACATTCGAAATTGGTGTGCCGAATCCTATTTCCGTAATGCAGTTGGTTGCACGCTAGTTTAAGGCACGAGATGTTCTGGGTTCGAGTGCCCGGCAAGGCACGAGTGGATTTGTAAATGTCCGAATACACTGTTGCATATGTTTCTGCTTCCATCTCTATTGGCATTGCCGTCGACAAAACGTCAAGGCTTACTTACCATCTAAACTAAACAGATGGCACGCAGCTCTCTTTGTTCGTGTACTTCAGTTTGGCATTCGTCTGTCTCCTTCCATCTCTATTGGCATTGCCGTCGACGAAACGTCAAGGCTTACTTACCATCTAAACTAAACAGATGGCACGCAGCTCTCTATGTTCGTGTACTTCAGTTTGGCATTCGTCTGTCTCCTTCCATCTCTATTGGCATTGCCGTCGACGAAACGTCAAGGCTTACTTACCATCTAAACTAAACAGATGGCACGCAGCTCTCTTTGTTCGTGTACTTCAGTTTGGCATTCGTCTGTCTCCTTCCATCTCTATTGGCATTGCCGTCGACGAAACGTCAAGGCTTACTTACCATCTAAACTAAACAGATGGCACGCAGCTCTCTTTGTTCGTGTACTTCAGTTTGGCATTCGTCTGTCTCCTTCCATCTCTATTGGCATTGCCGTCGACGAAACGTCAAGGCTTACTTACCATCTAAACTAAACAGATGGCACGCAGCTCTCTTTGTTCGTGTACTTCAGTTTGGCATTCGTCTGTCTCCCTCCATTCAGTCGAGTTTGCCCCAACTAGCATAACAGACTGAAGACGGAAGGAAAATGTAGACGTGTTGCAATGCCGTATTGTTTATTTCGTTTATGTTCTATGATTATGAGTTCAATCAACTATGAGTTACTAATTTAAGCAGTTAGAAGACATCGTCAACTGTATGATCCGTCCGACAAATCTGCCACGATGTGACGACGATGAGAAATGCGTTGGAAGCAATCGGCAAGTTGATGAACGTCTCGGGTAGGTACACATTTTTTTTTCGCAAAAATTTTGTTTGGACATTTGGCTTATCGTTAGATGGCAAGATATAATTTTTTCCCTTAAATAAAAAAAACTTTTACCACACAGCTTTTGAAGAAATATGTTATCACGTTTTGGGGCTTAGAAATAAAACGAACCGATTGATAGAAAAAAAAACAAGTTGGCTGAATTTATTTTAAGCTATTTTATCAAAATTTTCTTTATTAATTTTTTATGAAAGTGCGTGTAGCGCCAGTTAGCGCTGGAACAGTCTTCTGGTCGAACGGGAGGGTTTGAACATACCAAGTCTCACCTTGTCGATTCCATGAAGATACGTCGTGGACATTTACGGAATTCAGATGTTCGCGCTAATGATTCAACCGAGTTAGGCTCAGAAGAATGAGCCAGTCCCGTTTAGCACCAGAGTAAAGAAAGAGTAAAATTGTAGCCTTGGGCATCTCTACTGCAGATCCTACGGCACGAGTTATTCTGTTTGGTGATAGGTGGATACTGAATTAAAACTATCAAATGTAAAATGTGAGGCGCAGTTGTTTCCCACCCTTGGGATTTATAAATCTTAAGGTTACGTACTCCTCGAAATAGTAACCATCGTAAATAAAACCCCACTGATAAGCAGGGTTCAGCTTTAAGACCAGCTGTTGCCAGTCATGCCATTGTAGATTAACAGCATCTTAGGCCTAATTATATAAAACTTAATAATAATGTTTGCCGGTATACTTACAGTACGTGAAAACGTAAGCCTATCTGACCGCCTAACCAAGACGCTGCTATACCTGGGACGGCTTGTCAGGTGGTCACGGTTATGCAGTAGTGTTTCCACGCCCATTACCAAGGAGTACCGGGTTCGATCCCCGACGAGGTTACCCGGAATTTCCCATGTCATTGGCCAACGGGCTTTCCCGGGTATCCCGCTTCCCCTGCCCTTGTATTCCGCCACGGCTTCATCCCCGTTTCATTTCACCCTCAATGGGAACTACGACGTCGCTTTTTAACGCCGACCTAAACTGTTCATCTCAAATTCAACCATTTGTAAATAATTTCTTACATTGGTTTCGAAAGTGTTACTGTTAATTACCGGAAGAAAAGTTATCTTTGTTCTTCAAGCTTTGTATTACTTACAGTGCCTCTTTCTAGTGTAAATATGTACATATTCGCGTTATAATGCTTTGAGATTTTTTTCCGCACGTTGCCATACTATTACAACCACTGGGCGTGGCCTGGTTTCTTAATTGGATGGGTGTTTTATTTTTAATTAATTAAGAGAGCCAAACCTAATCTCCTAATTTATTTGCATGACTTAATTAACAGCAACATGCCACTCCTCACACAGTACAACAATCAGTCTCCGAATACGCCCCACTACTAGGTAAAATAATCATCTTAGTACCGACACCAAAGATACATACTAATGTCAAAGCACTTATTTTCTCTTTCATTCGGATCATCACACATTCGTTCTGTCTTTAAGCCACGTTCCTGTTGCACAGTTATCTGATTCATTTTGAATTAATCTTATCAAAGCGACACTACTGCAAATAGGATGCTAGCAGCGGTATTTACATATATAGGCTATTCACGGTAATGTGAGCACTTTTGAAAGCCCTCTAATTTAGAATAATAGCCAAAAATTAATTTAATTCTAGCATTAGACGTTCATTTTCGAGTGCGGTAGAATATACACACTATGTTTATTACTTACATGGCAATATTTATTTACAAATGTGGTTAAAGGATAAAAAATGGCTGAAAGAAAAAAGTAACTAGGACCTCGAAACTGCTTACTTTACTGTGAGCAGTCTATAACTATCACGTCCTATTTTACAAGCATTTATTTAACTTGTCTTGTTAGTTTGTTTATTTGTATATTCGGGTGAAATCTTGCGAGTCAATTTTAAAACCACTTTCCGCTCTCCAATTGAGCTGAAATTTCGCATACATGTGTAGTTCCGTGAACAATACAATGTGAAGGTATCACACTGAGCTGATCTAATGATGGGACCGGAAGGTGGCCATAGGAACTCTACAATTACATGCATTAAACGTCGTATCGAGTTTGCTTTACATAATCAAGTAACAGTAAAATGGAGATTAGAAGTGTCATTGCTGTTGTGCGCGTGCATTTTTTTTCGTATTTGAAACATGGGTGTTGCCTGTCGTGGTGGTGCATTGTTCAGTAAAAATTCCAAGTTATATATTGACCACTGGCGAAGCGTAGTGGGAGCCTCCTGTAGTTCTAGGCACTTTCATTGCAAAATGCAAATACAGTTTACACAGGAAGCGATGCAATATACCGATAGACCTGGATATATAATTTTTGAAAAATATAAATACTCTGTTTATAATTTCGTTTCAGTATTATTCTAGACTTGAAACAGTACGGATGTAAAAAACATGCCAATGATGCATCTGCTGTCTTGCTTTGGCGATAAAACATTTTCGAGCTTTGCAGAATTTACAATAACATTATATAACGACCTGCAGAATGAAAAGTCAAAGGGTGACTTTTGAATGCAAATTCTGCCAGAGGCAGTTTTCTCGGAGTGATGCATTAAAGAGTTTTTGTACAATTTGTAGCACTGGTTCTGGGCTATCTCCACCTCTGCCTCCACGTCTACCACACGTGATATTTCAGTGCCCTCACCCGACTGGTCAGCTGAAATAATGCTTGACATGTAGGACATATGTGTGATTAGGATAAATATAATTACAAGCTTTTATTTAACTTGCCATGTTAGTTTATTTGCACGTTTAGGTGAAATCTTGAAAGTGAATTTTGACCCACTTCTAGGCATTCAATCGAGCTGAAACTTGGTATACATATAGAAACCCGATGACAATGCAATCATATGGTGACAGTGACCTGGTGCTGCTGCCAGGATCATCTCCTCACGAGGGAACTTGTTTGGGTGAATATTGCAAGTGAATTTTGACCCACTTCTAGGCATTCAATCGAGCTGAAACTTGGTATACATATAGAAACCCGATGACAATGCAATCATATGGTGACAGTGACCTGGTGCTGCTGCCAGGATCATCTCCTCACGAGGGAACTTGTTTGGGTGAATATTGCAAGTGAATTTTGACCCACTTCTAGGCATTCAATCGAGCTGAAACTTGGTATACATATAGAAACCCGATGACAATGCAATCATATGGTGACAGTGACCTGGTGCTGCTGCCAGGATCATCTCCTCGCGAGGGAACTTCTCAACGGTTAATAGTATTGACTCGAGTTTAGGCTCATTTGATTGCTCTGGTTTAACCTTTGGAGGTAGATAGTCAGTAAGGCCTGATGACGCATTCGGAAGGTGGTCATAGGTCAAAGCTAAACGGGGAATCTTCGAGTTTGGGCTCGTTTGACAAGGCAAGTCGACCGTTTATTTTAATTTCACTCGTATGTATGTGGGTGTTTTTAGGTCAAATATTGCAAGTAGATTTTAAACCACTTCTCGTTATCCAATTGATCTGAAATTTCTCATACATATGTAGTTCCCATGACAATACATGTGAAGGTACCACTGATCTGATCTGATGATGGAGTCAGCAGTTACAAGCTTTTATGCAACTTCACGAGAATGTACATATGCTAAACCACTTCCCGTTATCCAATTAAACTTGCTGCAGCAATGTTGCTAGACCTCCCTGTCTTTGGCTGTCGCCCTTGTGTGTGTGGCACAAACCTGCCTGGATCAGGCAGGGTGGCTTGGTGCGTCCGATCAGCTGTGCTCGCGCGCACGTGCACACACAGAGTCGAGTTGCGTCGTTATCTAGTGTATTAATGCTGGTTTTTCATATTACGTAACTATTGCATTTTGCATAAATGCTTTAGTATGTTGGGGAAATTTTATGAGAAACTTCGATGTCTTGGAAATGCTGATTTAAATTAATTTCTCTCGCATAGTAAATGTATCAGTTTGGCCTCGTTGGACTTGTCTCGATGGGTAATTTGATTGTTGTAGATGGTGACCAGGGTCTGTGGCAATTATGTAGCAATGCACATTAGCAGACATAAAGCTTGTCCCGATATATGCATTGTTACACAACATTTAAAAAAAATTTGTGAAAATAAGAAGTTAGAAATAAAATAACTGTAAAAAACGTTTAAAACCAAGCTTGTATTTATAAATGTACTAAAAAATAAAAATAATTATAGTAGTTACACAATTTGTAGAACTTGTAAGATGTGGTAGAACAGCCGTATTAAACTTTACTACAGATTAATATGTTTGTATCAATTTATACTTATTATACAAAAGCTTGGTGCAATATAGAATGTATACCTCATTTCTGTAAGCGTAATAAGCACATATCTTGCGTAAAGCTCTTGGCTATTTAAGCCAAGCTTTTATATACTAAATATAAATTGATACAAACATATTAATTTGTAGTAAAATTTATTAGGGCTATTAAACCACATCTTACAAGTTCTACAAATTGTATAACTACTGTAATAATTTATCTCTTTTTGTACATTTATAAATAAAAGCTTGGTTTCAAAAGTTTTTACAGTAATTTTATTTTTATCTGGACTATGGTAGGTTAGGTTATGTAAGGTTATTTATATTTTTCTGGCCTTTGTTAGGTTAAGGTAGGTTAGGTTTTTCTAGCTTAATATCTTAAGTTATGTTATTTTGACAGATGGTAAGGAAGTTTGTAATGCGGGTTTGCCTGGACTATAAATTCTCTTGCTATACTTGGGTTATCACGGATGGTATGGTTGATATGTTGGGTGATATGTTTTCCAGTATATCTGTCTTGCGATTGTTGATGTATGTCGAATGTTGTGGATAGTATGTGTGTGTCGGTGATCCCTGTAATGCTAAGGCATGCTTGAGTTATAATGTTTGTAATTGGTGGTCAGTGTATTTTGACTGGTGTCAGTCGGCATGGTGGATGGTATAAGAAGTTTGTTGTGTCGCTGATATGAGAAGAAGTTGATTGTGTCACTGGTATGGACTTCACGTTTGCGCTGTTATGGTCTGGTAGGACGAATGAATGAGGTATGATATAGTTATGGTGGGTGGTATGGTTGATAGGTAACAATGGTGTTTGTTGGCAGAACAAGTAGAATGGGTGTTATATTATTGGCTGGCCTCAGTTGTATAGTTGCCTGGCACACTGGTATTATGATGGATATATTGTGCCGCTTGATGTAATGGGGTGGTGAAGTTGAATTGAACTTTTCTAGGGTTATAGGAGATGAGGTGTTGGGTGGTCTGGTACGACTTGGGTTATAATTGTTGATTGGTTGGTATGGTGATACAGTGACTAGTATATATTTGGCTGATGTGGACTAGTAGAGTAGAAAGTATAAATGCTGAGTAAATTTTTGTTAAGGTCAGTGTGGACTGAATGGTTGAGGTATGCTTGAGTTATAGTAAGAGGTATGAACGATGAATATATTTCGTCTGGTGTTGGCTGGTATAGCAAATCGCATGCATGAGTTACAGTAGCTCATATGGTACCTGTGTGCGGGTATATAAGCAGCCAGGTTAATTTTCAAGTTTTTTTGTATTAATATATTTTAATGAATTAGAAAAAGAAAATACTTGAAAATTTTATTTCTTATTAAACCTATATCGTAGGGTAACAAGTCTGTTATAAAACTGTTTTCATGAAGAGCCATTAAATCACTGTTTTTTTAATATGTATTTAAAAAATAATATAATATATTAATTAAAATTATACCAGGGAACGCAGCTTCTTCGCTTGGGCAACGACTATTTAACATTAAAGCATTAGTAACTATGGTCGCTCTATAACCGGGTGGTCAACATACTGGAATTATAATCTAGAGGTAGGAGGTTCGTATCCTGTTTCTCCATGATAAGAATTTATATATCTTTTACTTTACTAGCTTCCACGTGCAAGAGAGAAATTTACATAATTTAAATTTTTTAAACCGATTTTGCATAAAAAATACATTTCCAGTACATTTTACTGTGTTTTATTGAAGGTTTTGACCTTTTTTAAATGATAAATTGAAATAAAATGTTTCTAATTATTTATAAAGGTGTCGATTCCTAGATGTGTGATTTATTTGAAAAGGCAGGTCAGCCGAGTGCCTCGCGAGCATGTCCATACACGGTCAAGGACCTTCGAGCAGTGTGGGAAGAGGTGCCGGCAGCAGGTAGGGGCATACCTCTTGAATAAAAAATGTTTGTCCTGGCATTGGGTTACATAATATATATGACATCACGTTTGTATGCGCCTTGAAAAGACGAGTTCTGTTATATATATAGCACTTAATACTCACGCCTTTAAATTTTTTAATTACAAATAATATATCTAAATTAATAAAAATTTGTTGGGATTCTTTGTGACTTATCTTGATTCGTGATGAGAAGGGGTGGTAGTTGCTTTTCGTGATTGTAAGAAACCTGAAATTTGAAATTGTTATGGAATAATGGTCGCTTGGGACTGGAATTTTTAACTAATTATTTTATAAATTGTTTGGTTTTTTTAAGAATTTTTTAGTTTTTTTGTATAATAATTTTTGGGGTTTTTAAGAATTTTTTAAAAAATTAATGAATTTTTATGGAAAAAACTGATTTAAATGTACAAAATACCGATTTTTTGGGGCGAAAAGAGAAGTTTTAAAAGGAAAAAGGAAAATTTTTTGTGAAAAAAAAACTGAATTTAAAGGTGTAAGGGAAATTCAATATGGCGGCCAGAGCCCCCTGAAGGCAATTTCTGGGGAAGGCCTTTTTTTTTTGCAGCTGGGCAAAATGGGAAATTTTTTTTAGGAAAAAAATGATTTTTGGGTAAAATAATCTATTTCTAAAGCGATTTTTTTTTTGGGTAAAAACCTGATTTTGAAAGAAAAATTCTAAAATGGCGGTAATTCAGGATGGAGCCAAAATCCCGAATCCCTATCCTTGAATCCTTGTTATGAATTCCCATTCGCCTATTGCTAATACTCAAATGTAATTTAACGTATGTGTTATTATTTCATTGCAGTCAACATAGCTTCAATTTGACCAACATAAACACGCACTTAAGCCACATCTATAATTGGTTGTGGCAGGAATGTAGGACAGTAACTTGTTTGATTGTCAATTCGTCGGAGAATGCTCTCCAAGCCTCTGCACCTGGAATTCTAAAGCATGTAACTTCAAAATGTAGTGGTAATTGCCGACCAAGTACTTCTCGTCTTTTTCGACTCGCTTTCAAGTTTCCCAAAGCCATCGGGGTATTAGAAAGTGCCATTAACTGGATTTGAAATTTGGCCTATGGCAACTGAGACACCTACTTAACCAGATGTGACAACGACGTTAGTTATGTTGGGAACTGAATCAACGACCAACATATAAACATATCTATGTATAGGCCAACCAAAGTCACCCTCAGTGGAGCATTGATGTTGCTATTGTGGTGCAATGTTTGCTTAACCTCGAACTACTAACAGCGTGAAAGACTTGAATGCACGAAAAACATCTCTCTGTCCATGATTGTGTGTCCTAAGTGCAAAGAATTAAGTGTTCGAAACAAAAACTACTTCATCATCTCGAGGTTTTTTCTAAGAGTTGCCAGTGTCACCAAATATGACCTACTGCAGATCATCACCACTGCTGACTTTTGATGCTGTTTAGCCAAGTTCTTATTGACCTGTGGTACACTCGTGTCTACTAACTCCATACGAGGGCTTGTCTGAATTATTAATGCATTATCTGTGTCGCTTTTTAATAACACCTCAGCTTTCAGCATTGTTACACAGTGACATGAACTTGCTAATTGGTATTGGCTTATCGGTGCTTCAATGTCACAGCTGCAGCGGTGTTTCCTTACATGTGAAATGCCAGACGCCAAGGGTTGAACCAGTGTTCGTTGAGCCCGATCCACTATTCTCATCGGCGTGATAGATGTGGCATGCTCTTTTCCCGCAGTAGCATTTTGAGTAGGTATCTCATGATATGCACTTAACTTTTTTGATGTTGACATTGGGAAGTGGACTCGGTGAAGAGAAAGAGAGAGAGGGAGAGATATTCTCAGAATATTGAAATCATTTGGCTACATGTATAATATACATGTACAGTATGATGGAAGTCACAAGTTTTTATTTCTTACACATGATTTTGAGAGATTTTGCTTTTTTTCCTCTAAGCATAAATAATATAATTATTTTCATACGTGGGGTAAGCTGAAGGCAAAACACACTAAAAAAGTCTTGAAAAACCCTACCCAATGAACATTTTCACCTTATACTATATGAGAAAACACATAAATCCTTAAAGAAAACGACACGCATGCATATGCTTCTGCGAGTTTCCTTAAGATATGATGGGTTTGTTAATATTTTATTAAGTAAAATAATTGAGTTCATAGTTTTTATAAAAAAATTAATAATGTGTTTTGTATTGACGTGATCTTGTGTGTGGAGAACAATTTTTTTTAAAGATAACACATATTTGAATAGTGTAGCCTGTTAATAGGTAGAGATAAATATTTTAATATGCTGCATCCCACCTTTATAATAACGTTTAATTATTCTAAGAAACATATGTTACTTTAAAAATTTTCAGAAAATTACATTTTTTAAATATTTCATTCCGTAATCAACGAAGCCGAACCAACTGAGTACCTAGGCGACTTGAATGTGCGATGAATACTACCTTCCTTTGCTGTGCCCATGCACGGCTATAGAGAAAAACATTGCAGGATGATGGGGAAGTTGAAAAAATTAAGTAGTAATTCTTCGAGCCATTGCGAGTAAATAACGCAGGTAAATGCGTACGCTCGTTAATGGGAGCGTGGGTGGACCGGATAACAACTAAAAGTGTAACGTTCAAAACGTGGAGAGGTGCAGTGACGAATTACTTCAAGTTAACGTGCAATAATCACTTGGTGCCACTCTTGAAAAAGTTTAATTTTAATCTATTTTAATTTAAAAAAACATTAACCAGGAAAATATATTTCAATATGATAGGTGCTACGAGAGCAAATTAATATGTCAAATTAAAGCACGAGAGGAGAAAATTTTCAATTTTTTGAAATGCTATTATTAAATTTTTTTCTGTTCGATGTCATTGAGAGCTCATGTCCTCTGAGGTAATGGTCAGAAATCAAACATACTAGTGGCCCAATTACCTGAGATGGAACCGGTGCTGTAATGTCAGCGAAATTCCATATGGCGACCATTCGGGACAAGAATGTGAGCATGGACGGTGTGGGACGAGCTGGTATTCATGTGTATAAAACGAATGCATTTTTTTTCGTTGGCTTTTTGTACATTAAGTTTTTTTTTTTTTAAATATTTTCAAGATTACTTATGCCAAGGCCAATGTCACTTACATCTTACATGTCCGCCAAAATACTCAACATGACCGCCAAAATACTCAACATGACCGCGATTGAACTTGATTAGGAGAGCATGACACGGGTGAGTAGACACCCCCCCCCCTCCTTATCCGCCCCACCCCACAACCGGAAATGTGAACGAAATATTAAATAAGAAAAAATATAGTTATGTATCAGCAAAATCAAAAAATGAACTATGCGAAATATTTTAATAAATCAGAAAAAATAAGACAATTAAACTAAGTGAAATAAAAATACTGGTGTCCGTAACCACTTTTGGTTTCAGCTGGAAATGTTTAGTCTTATAGATACAAACACGTCACCCGCAACCAAATAAATTTCTACCCACGCTACTGGAGCATGAAAACTTGGACTGTACTCGGTCATATACCCTAATCGTAGTATCCTGAGGGATCCTATTTATATAAAATAGTGCCCGAACCTACATTTTCATGCCACTGCCGGTTAAAAAACAAAGACATCAATTATATAAAACTTGTGGAATGTAAGATGTTTACCATAAATCCACTTATAGGCTGTTCACGGTAAAGTGAGCAATTTTAAGGCCCTTCTAAATTTTTCCTTTCATCCAATTTCCATCTTCCTCCTGCTTTTTGATATAAACATTACAATGTGACGAATAAACACAGTGTATACATTTCACCACTCTCAAGATTTAATGCCTGAGCCCGCAATAAGATATATTTATTAGTGATTAATGCTTGTTGGGAGGGACTTAAAAAGTGCTCACTTTACCGTGAACAGCTTATACCTAAATGCCATTATCAGTGTGAACTGGCTTGAAAGTTATCGACGAGCTTTGGCTTTTGATAGTTGCTTATCTCTTCGCTAGAATGCTTCACGGTCATGCAGTTGCATTCAAAGTGCTGCTTCGTCTCCACACCGCCGATAAATGTTGTAATAGCTGTAATACTTCTATAGTGTTCTATATATTCAATCGTCATATCAGTGTAACATGTTTCGTTATCATCAGTTCAATGAGTTCAGATTTGTAACGGTTCACCCTCCAAACGATTAATGAGCAAAAGTTTTGAAAACAGTGTGCTATATTTTCTACACCCCTAATGCTTGTATATGATATTCGAATTGGCGCAATTAACTTCGGTGGTTTCTCAGAGAGAGTACAAAAACCTAAAATGTTCTGTTCGTACAGATTTTTCAAACTGGCGGGAGAGAAATTTATTACTTTGTAAATGTTATGCCTCAGCGACGATTGCATAAAACTCTTTCCAAGGAAACTATTTTAAAAACCATAACATTGTAAATATCCTGATACTCTATGACTTAAATAAAGGAAGATAAAGGTCTACTCACGTGTTGGAAGTTGAGACTATTTTATTCCCGTCGTTGAATGGTTCAGGAATATTTATTCCAATAATCAAGACAGTGATTCTCTAAGCAAACTCACTTTGTCATTGCACCAATGAGAACACGATAAGTGGAGTGGAAAGATTTGGGACTCTCAACATCCAGGTCTTGAGAACCGATGAGCGTGAAGTTAGGCGAGTATGGAGCAGCGCTGGAATGCAAGGGCGGGGGAAAACAGGAGATCCCCGAGAAAACCCGCCGGTCAGCGGCATCATCCGGCACGATTCCCACATGCGAAAATCCAGGAGCAACCCCGCTGGGAATCGAACACGTTTCGCCTAGTTGGGGGAGGCTAGTAGTCTAACCACTACACCATCGCGTCCCCGAGAGCAGGTTTAGGTCCGGAACCCGCAATTATCATGATCTACGGTTCCAAGACTGGGCCAGAAATATGACAGTTCTGTGCCTACATCACCCAGCAGATTACGTCGCTTTTGGATTTCCTGAGTATGCTACGTAGGTATAGGCTGTTCACGGTAAAATGAGCACTTTTGAAAGCCCTGCTTAAGATCTACTTGCATACATGTTGTGAATTCTTCCGCCTTATATAAAATTAACAGTGCCAAATGCCTCATCGCTTTATTCGTGCGTCGGTCAAGCGAAACTGTGAAATTATTATAAAAGTGAATATTTTACAAATCTGTCCATTTTTACAGATCGATGCATAAAAACAGAAAACGAAAGAAATAATTTAAGTTATTACAGACGATAACCATACACTTTTTATTCGACGTTGAGATGTGGAACTATTTTCGAACCATCATCGTTACCAACCTTACTGGGTGTGTGCCACTCAGTGTGCCCGTTTAAATATATGCAGCAGGGGCAGTAACTTTTTCCTAAAGTTGATTTCAAAAGTGCTCACTTTATCGTGAACAGTCTTTAGGTAGGGTTAAACATCTCGTCGAAGGCGAGGTCATGGAGACATAGACGGAGAGTGTTGCTCGGAGAAGCAGGAAAGGGGAATAATCGACCTTAGCCTAGCCCTTTAAGTTTTTTACATTTTCGATCGGTGAATTTGCTACGTAAAGCCTCGTAAAAACAGATATTACAATGATAAAAATATGTTTTTATGGCATTCCTTTTTGAAGAATTAGAATAAGGACGGAGTAGGTGGCTCATCTAAGAGTGGCAGAGAAGCCTTCTAAATAGTTCCTTCGTATATATTTTGATAATGTGGTATCTGTCAACTTTGAATTGAAAATAGGCTATCTCCTAGAAACATGCATCCGAGAAAAATGTACTAATTAGTACATTGACACTGACATACTTCTACCTTAAATCCTATGTCGGTAGGCCTAAAAGTCCCAAAAACCAGCGAGTTGTGCGTATTAGCGAATGATCCAATTTTATTATAGCGTACTGCATTGTTAATACCCCTTATCATTGCGAATATGTTAACGTTTATAATTCAGTCTTAAATTAAAAACTGTTACTTCCGACTGCCTTCGCGGTAAATTTATTAGCTAAATATTACCTAAACACTTTTTAAATTATGTGCTTATGTAAATATACGTACGAATTTTGTGGGTTTATTACTTAATTATATATATATATAGGAAACCAAAAACATCGTAATAAAAATAAATACGTACTGTGAAATGAAACTAAGTTATCAAAATAATTAAAATACGTATGATTACATAATTAACAATTTCTAATAACTGAAATATGGGCAGTCAAACATTAGAAACGAGGTTTTCTTTGTTATTAGTATGAAAATATTGCTAGAAAACTACGAAATTCGAATCACAAGTTTTATCAGAAATTACATATAGGTCTTTTCAGATAAGAGCTAGGCAGAAGTGGTTTACACAAGCACAGCCCTGTTTCGTACTGGGTAAAACTATTCAGTCCGAGGAGAATCGTACACAAGGCGTCCACTCAATATTTGTTTTTTTTTTTTTTTTACTGGGCCAACAAACACACACTGTTTCTCACAAATTAATAAAGAACTAAAAACTTAATTGTTTACTGAAGATATATTCAAACAAAGAAATAAAAAAAACTCGGTTCGTGACATACTTGACTCGAAGTCCATGTCTTCATATCTTCGAGAACAAGCGAGAACACAAATATTTAGAGCATTCAGCGCGACGTTTTTTTTTTTTTCGAAATATCTGCGCGCGTGCGACGTGGAAAAGTTTCCCTGCAGAGGACGCAACGAAGCGGCTGATGTTTGCAGGACAGCGCGTCGCAGCGTACCGCCGGCTATGTTTAGCTGCAAGCTGGGTTGAGGCAGGTCAGTGTCCGGAAGGCAAGATACCGCACGCACGCGCGCGCGCGCCCGATGCAGCGGCTACGCGAAAACACGTTACCCTAGGACCGTCAGCGTGTTCGCACTACTGACACCTGCCTTGCAAGTCGTCGCCTGAGTGCAGTTCTCTTATCTTTTTCGCCGCTACGTGAGATCGAAAGACGCACGCTTGCAGGGAGATAAAAACATAAAACACGTTCTCGTTGTTCACGGTCAAATGAGCACTTTATAAAGCCCTGCTTAAGATCTATGGCCTGCTGGTAGGTACGTTGTGTATTATTCCATCGTATGTAAAATTAACATCGCCACGGGCCTCATCACTTCATTCATGCGTCGGTCAAGTGAAACTGTGAACTTATTAGAAAAGTAAACATTTTTTTAATCTGCTCATTTTACCACACTGAGGCCTTAAAAAAACGGAAAGGATGAAAAAAAAATTTCATTATCACAAATGGTTACCTAAAACTTTTTGTTCGACGTTAACATACGGAATTACATTCCATCCATTGTTGCCAACTTTACTGGACACATGGCACTCAGCGCGCCCGTTAAAAAATATGCAGGCAGGGGCAGTGACATTTTTCCAAGGTTGATTTCAGAAGCGCTCACTTTATCGTGAACAGCCTTTAACAGCGTGTTCGGTAGAAGATAATTTACTTAATTAAACCGTGTTAAAGTTTCGCCGTTCTTGAAGAATCGTTCCACCTGAATTCGACATCCAGTCTGATACAGTTTGTAATTCTCTAACACGTGCCCGAGTCTGCTGGGAGGACGGGGTTTAACGACGAATCTCCTCTAAAGTATGGATCAGTTATAGCTATGACGTGCGCCGAATGGAACCCACTCTAGCCGGTCAGTCTGCGGACGAACCCGACTTGTCCCTTTTCCTTCCCGCTAAACACTCCGCCCGTGTTTCCTAACGATTTGGCTGCGGCGCACACGGAGGTGCGCTACGCTTGCACAGCTGCGGCCAATCGCCTGCCGTCGTTCCCCCCGCCGCGCGCTGTCATTCGTCCCTGCTGTCAACCCGGACGTCACGTGACGTCGAGCACGTTCGGCGGGAAAAACCACACAACGTTCCACAGCACGCGCTCGCGCGGCGGCACGCCGCTGGCACGAAACGTGCCTCCGCGAATCGTACGAACTTAGTACGTATCTGCTCTGGCGATAAAGGCGTGTTATCTGGAAGCTCGCGACATAAAACTTTACGCGCTGTTTTTTTTTTTAGTTCACCCCGCCCCGACGTCGGACTCGAACCAGCCGCCCCGGAGTTCCTTCAAATATATCTCGCCTCGGACCGTGAAATCAGCATGCACAGTTGTAAAAATCGCGTCGGAACGTGATGACGTATGTGCGAACTTGCCCCGACCGCAAACCAACCTACTCTATGTTAGTATCATGGACCGTGTTAGTAGCAACGTTACTCGACTGCAGATTAAAAAAAAAACAAAAAACAAAAGCAACGGTGAACTCACCGGACACTCGGAGAAAAGAGGCGATGTTTACTCCTCGGGCGATAGAAATCCAAAAAAAAACCGCCTCTGTCCGGTCGGTTTATTGCGAAGAAAGGCGAGTTTGAACTCCAGGATCGAGAAGAACGCCACGAAGAGCAGCGAGCGGCCAGCTATCTTTTTCGATATTACTCAGAATGCAGTGTTACTAGAGCCAGAATCGAATGACCTTGCATGTTCCTTAACCCTTTCTCAATGTTGAAAATGTGCGGTGAAGTGTGGGGAAGGGGAACCAGAACCCTTGGTGAGGAGAGAACGGCGTTGGCGGGGGGGGTTGGTGGTCGGGCGGGGGAAATGGAGGGGAGGACGGCAGAAAGAGACGGAACACAGCGAGCGAGGCTCCGCTTTTTTATTTTTATTATGAGCTGCTTTGGCTGCGGAGACACAAAAAAAAAATATTAACAGCCACTCTCCTGCAAATGAAAAAAAAAAATTGCTTGCCCTTGTTTCTCTCAAGTTATCCTGCTTCGAAAAACCTTAAGGGCAGTCTCAGTTATTCTTTTGCTAATGCCCACAAAAATATATCTCAAGAGGGTTAAAATATGAGCGTATGTTTAAAGATTAACTTACCTTAAATCCGTTCGGGTGTTTGCTACAAACGGTTACGTGGTATTACCGCCGAATATAAATGCTTCTGTAGAAGAACGAAGCTGCAAGAGAATTTCTCAGAGGTTTCGTAGCTGGGTTGCTGGTTCGTGGCACCATCGTGCAGCCGAACAAGTAACGTAACGGTAGCCATCGTTCTTTCTATTTCTAGGGGGGGTGAGAAACACGTGCGCCACATAAGTGTTCCTAGAGAAAAGAAAAAAAAAGGCGGGAGGGGGGCGAGATAAGTATAGCGATGAAAGTAAGTTACTTGGTTCGTCGGACCCCAAGCAATGCTTTCACTCAATGGTACAAAGACGATGTTGAAATGTTCTCTTGCTAGTGAAGTGTCACGGACTTGTCTCCGCTACTGTCGAAGCTTGTTGGTGCCAGCGATTATAGGCTGTTAATGGTACAAAGACGATGTTGAAATGTTCTCTTGCTAGTGAAGTGTCACGGACTTGTCTCCGCTACTGGCGAAGCTTGTTGGTGCCAGCGATTATAGGCTGTTAACGGTGAAATGAGCACTTTTGAAAGCCCTGCTGAAGATTTACTTTTATGCACGTTTAGTATTCTTCCGCCTTATGTGCAATGAACATTGTCATTGGCCTTATCACTTTATTTATGCGTCGGTTAAGTGAACCTGTGAAATTATTTTAAAAAGTAAATATTTCACAAATTTGCTCTTTTATACACTTAGATGATAAAAAATACAGAAAGGGAGATAAATAATTTAAGTGATCAGAAATCGTTAGCTAACACTTTTCATTCGACGTTAAAAGGTATGGGATTATTTTCTATCCATCGTGACCAAATTTACTGGGCGCATGTCACTCAGTGCGCCCGTTAAAATTAAATGCAGGGATACCAGTGATATTTTTGTGAGGTTGATTTGGAAAGTGTCCTCTTTATCTTGAACAGCATTTAAGGCTGCGTAACTCCAGTCACTGCATTCATTTGTGGGAAATATCTGAAGTGAAATGGTGCTCAGTGCAATTGCCTACTCAAATTTCGTGTACGTCCATTTACTCGTGTTTTTCAAATCCAGCAATCTGCCTTGATAGTTTCGTCGGAACCTTTCTCGCTTAGTGTATGATTTGTTTGGGGTGGGGGGGGGGGGTTGAGGAAACTTATGTAGACAATTCGGTGCCACTAGTGCTGCATAAAGCGTTTCTTCCGAAAATTAGGTTTTTAAAACAGTTACATCAGTGTTTGACCACACATGTTTCCTAGCCACACATACAAACTTATACCAGTAACAAAATACTGTACATTATTTGCTAAATTTCCATCTAATTTGGAAATTTTTTTTTCAGTATTTTCCCTAATAAATCCCGACAGAGTTCGATACCCGTTTTCATGAAAACTTTGTATCCGAATTGAAATCGACTTCATCACTGTGGCTAATGCGCGTGTTTGTGTTGGTGAAATTGATGCTACGTTGTCTTGGTTAAAACGAAATAATAACACAGACCAAAAATTAAATTTGAGAATTTCCTTTTATTTCGACTAAATATTAGGCTATAATACCATATTATTTTAATGCATCTACGATATAACGCAAAAAAAAAAAAAAAAAAAAAAAAGTTTTTTTTAGTAGCATAGAAATGCTACTCGTGAAGGCGCCATCTTGGTTTCGATACTATTTACGTACGATACGCGTTTACATGCTAACTTACACTCGACTGAATCTGACCCGATACCACTTTTCTGGTGTAACAACCTTGAATTTCAATTCGTTTTGAATACCGTTTACATACACAAATTCAAAACCGAACGGGCATTGAAAACATGTTGAAAACGAAATGGAATAGTAGCAAATATTTATTCAGTGACATCCAGTTTTATCGAATATACGTAAGGTATCGAAATGTAGAGTAATACCACATGAAGTCTTTTGCGCTCCTATGTGATATTAATAAAGTGGCAAATAACCCCCTCGCTTCTTCCTTTTCTATGCCGCTGTGCCTGAAAATGCAATTATTTTTTGTCATTCTGAATAACTTCAAAATAATGTCTGCACTACCTATGCAGCAAATCTTCACAGTTGCCTCCTCTATTATTCTAATTATGCATCCTTCCAGCCATTAAAACATATTCCTAATTTGTTAAGTTCGTTACTTTAATGCCTTAATGTGGGGCCTATATTTATAACACACTGCAGCTATCGCGCAATTTGAAGGAGTCCCTATTCTTCTGTAAAGAATTTCTTCATATAATTACCCACACGTTCAGCTACGAGGATTTCGCATACTTCGGCTCAGTTCCATAACTAGATCTTGCTTCTGTTATTTGCTTTACAAATCCAGAAAGCATTGCACGGAGTCTTCTCAAATGATTAAGCTTCGTGTGACCGTAAGGGAATTTGCGTATGTAAATGTAATTTTTAACCTCAACTCTGTAGAGGAATACTAATAACACAATTGGCTTCTAAGTTTTAAGGAGTTTCAATCCATAATTACATGTACGTGACGCAAAGAGTCGGTGGAAACTGATAAATTATTCTGCGCATTGTGGCGAAGCGTGCGCTAGGTCAAGTAGGCGCTTTCATGCACACAAACAGCGTGGCATAGCTTCCTTGAGAGACCAGCATTATTGGTGACGCAGTTTTCTATTGGAACGGTTATGAAACAATTGCCCCAGCAGTAATTGAATGGAGAATTATTTTACCGCGTAGAAAATAAACGAGAAAGAATTCAATATACGATCATATATTTCTGAAATATGTTGTGCCTTTCGCTAGTAATTAGATATACCAATAAACATTTGGTCCAGGAAACATCCCTTCTTCTAGTTACAAATCATGTCAACTAGAATGTACGTGTAAATTTTCCACAGTTTTGCATGAATTTTAAGAATATGTCTTACCGTTTCACGAACGTGCGTTTTAGTAACAAACAATGTGTTTACACACACAGAGAAAAGTTGTATGCACTGAGCAGTTGCTCTAACAATTCCAGGTACTGGAAAACTAGTTTATTTTCTAATAATTACCGTTGCGCCAATTTTGTTCAGTGTCATGTCTAATCACCATGCACAGCGGTAATATGATCTATATATAAAGTGAGTGAAGGGTGAAGAGATCGAGGCGGCACTTAACAGCGAGGTCTTGAGAGCCGATGAGGGTGATTGAGGCGAGTATGGAGCAGCGCCGAAATGAAAGAGCGGGGGGAAACGGGATATCACCGAGAAAACGCCGACCAACGGCATCTTCCGGCACGATTCCCACATGCGAAAATCCGGAGTGACCCGGCCGGAGATTGAACGCGGATCGCCTTGGTGGTCCAAGGTAAAGTGAGCACTTTTGAGGCCCTAGTTACTTTTCCCTTTCAGCCATTTTCTATCCTTTAACTACCTTTTCAAATAGATATTTCAATGTAAGTAATAAACACAATGTGTATATTCCACCACACTTGGAAGTTAACGTCTAAGGCAAAAATAAAATATATTTACTGACTATTATTTGAAGTGAGAGGGCATTTAAAACTGCTCACTATGTCGTGAATAGCCTATATATTTACGTGAATACGGTCGTGATAGATGGTAGTATATTGTTTTTTTTTTTAATACGGGAATGAAACGAAAGGGACGAAATTGATACTTGGATTTTGTGGCTTAAATCGACATATATAGACGAGATCCTTCTTCTGGTGCCAGAACCAACGTGCTAGCACTCACAAGATAACACTGCCCGGAAATTTTTGCTTAAGCACAATATTGCCACCAGTCGTCGCGGGCCCCCGCCCGCGACTCATGGATGTGCGGCCATACTTGGATCGTAGTCGCATAAATGTTGTTCACGATAAAGTGAGCATTTCGAACATCCACCTTTGAAAAATGCCATTGCCCCTACCTGCGTGTATCTTAACGCTGAATTCAAAGCATTCGGAAAACATTTGAGATTACTGAAATTATTTGTTTTAATTTCTGGTTTTTTAATGCATATAGTATATGAATCAGCATAATTTTAAAATGTTTACTTTTGTAATAATTTTACAGTTTAACCTGACCGGCGCATGAATAACGTGAGTAGTCTTGTGACAATAACAATTTGACATGTCGGAAGTACATGTAATGTGTGTACAAATAGATCGTCAGCAGGGCTTTCAAAAGTGCTCACTTCATCGTGAACAGCCTTCGCCAGATGGGACGGGACGATATTTTATTTCAATTGTGTTACTAGCCGGTAAGTAAATAATGCCAGAATGGATCGCTCACTCTGCGAGCGTTAGGCCGGTGTCGAGCTATGCATTATGTGCCGCTGCCGCCAGGCGGGGAATGCGGTTCGACGGGGATGGGCACGACACATTGTTGTAAGTGCCAGGTGTCGTCACACTAATGCGGCGTCCACTAGCGACACCTACCTCGCACTTACGACAATGTGTCGTCCCCGTCCCTGTCGAACCGGAGCATTTCAGCCGCAGCGGCAGAAACGCCACCGGCCTCAGATGGTCGTTTCTGCCGCTGCCCCCCCCCCCCCCCCATTTCCATGCGCGTTGGTGTGAACCTAGCGATCTATCACATTAAAGGTTGTTCACGACAAAGTGAGCACTTTCGAAATCAACCTGAGGAAAAAGTCACTGCTACCAACGTCATCTATTTTCACGGGCGCGCTGAGCGACATGCGCCCAGTTAAGTTGGTAACGATTGATGGAAAGTAGTTCTATACCTTAACGTCGAATAAAGAGTGCTAGGTAACCACTTGTGATAACTTAAATTATTCCTATCGCTTCCGATTTTTTTTTTAATGCATCGAAGTATGACAATGACCA
The DNA here is from genome assembly GCA_029891345.1 of Dryococelus australis. Lineage (NCBI taxonomy): Eukaryota > Metazoa > Arthropoda > Insecta > Phasmatodea > Phasmatidae > Dryococelus > Dryococelus australis. The sequence continues at coordinate 63,564,727 of CM057009.1, read as the reverse complement.
GATTTGTAAAAAAAGATTTTATTTTCAAACAATTTCACAGTTTCACTTGACCGACGGATGAATAAAGTGATGAGGCCCATGGCAATGTTAATTTTACATGAGGCAGAAAAATACACAACGGGCATGCAAATAGATCTTAAGCAGGGCTTTTCAAAAGTGCTCATTTTACCGTGAACAGCCCATGCCTCTGTAATGATGACCACAAAATGAATCATTCTTGATGCAGTACATTTCCGTACAACACCAAAGACCTGGATGTTTGTTTGAGGTTGATTACCGGGTTTGAAGTTCCGTACATTTCTTCCAAACGATAAAATGAGTGGCCTGGCTTAACTTGCTTTGCAGCTGCTACTGCCAGTCGACATTTATAGTAACTAGCCATGGCGGTTAAAGAATGCGTGGGTAAATTCGCGAGTTTTTAGCCTACCGTCCATTGCAATAAAGAGCATATACAGTTACTCACCTACTCGCACGCGTGTGTGTGCACACGTGTTCGTGCATTACGTGTCTGTCCCTAGAACATCTACTTTCTTTTTAATAGATTTTAATAATGTTTCATTTTTTAATTTTTTTTTTTTTTTTACAGGAATTGCCTGGTAGATATTTTTTCCCCTTCTAAATTTGTGTAATCCCTCCCCCCCCCCCCCCACACACACACACACAAACATTTGCTCAATCATACGAGTGCCGCGGTTAAGAAATAGTAAGTCTACTCGCCTCCCCACATAGACGAATCGGGTTCAATTCCCGGCGGGGTCGCACGATTCTCGTGTGAGAGAAACGTGACGGACGCTACTGTTGGCCGGCCGGTTTTCTCGGAGTATTCCCGCTTCCCCCGCTCTTCTTCAGTTCCGCCGCTAGCCCATCCTCGCCTCATTTCGTCCTCGTCAGCACTCAGTAACTTGCTGTTGAGCACCGACAAAAAAATCTCTCTACTCACTCTTCATCAATCATAGCCTCAAACGTCTCCTTAATACACATATCAAAACACCGATACTACAGGAAAAATTATTTTTTAGTTTTGTAATCGAAAAATTTCTTAATTATTAAAAATATTTGTTATAGAAGAAGAGAATTTATAGAATATAATATTTGAGCATTTTGCAGCATTCTTGCGGTAAAATTGACCTTTTTTTTTTTTTTTTTTTTTCAAACAGAAGCACTCTATGGATTTCTAAGACGCAAACTAACTTATTTCTGAGAAAAAATCACCAGAACAAAAAATTCATTCCACAGACAAGTTTCATAATCGAATATTTACCTACAATAGTCATAAAATGATTGTTAATTATTTTAACGAATAGCTCAATTTTTATTAAATATATTCTTTTACATCTTACTCTCTTCAGGAATTCGTATGCAAGTTTTAAGTTAAAAGTGAGAATTGTTTTATAGTTAAGGACTTGAAAAGAAAATTACGCAATAACCACGAAAATATGCATGAATTGTAAAATAAACAGCACAGCACACGAGTTACTTGGTTTTTAAAATTATAATTCGCACTATTTCAACAACATTTTCTTGGTATTAGTTAGTTTGAATTATGTCTACGATGTAAAAAAATGGGTTTTGTGCATCAGCGTTTTAAAAAAATACGTCCATATTTATTACGCACAGCTTTTTTAATTAATTAATGAGAAAGTGACGGCTTAAGTATCAAACCAATAATTACTTTACACGTAAAAATGACTCACACGTCGAACCTAGAACCATCGCTTCGTAATCTGGTGTCCTTAGCAACAGAGCCACGCTGAGCGGTTTAAAATCAGAAAGACTGCAGCAACCTTCGATTAAAGTAACAAGAGATAACTGCGTGCGAAATAAAAACGCCCATGCCAAATTTATCCACGGAAAGCTGGTCCGAATCAACATTCCAAGGCAAACACGTTCACTTTCTTTGCGGTATTTTATTACTTGACGAAATTCCTGCAGGTTGATTGAGTCGTTAGCATATCTAGTGATTAGAAACAGATGCAAGGCCTAGCCTCGCATCGCGAGAGAAGCAACTGGGAGAGAGCACAAAGAACGAGGTTCCAGAATAGGCCGCTGAGGGCGCCCTGTTAGAAGCACGACCTCCCTACCTCTCGCCGCAGTAGCCTAGGTCAGGATAGCCACTTTTTTTTTTTTTTTTTTTTTAGACATGTGGTGTGTGAAACGACTTGCTTCTTTTTTTTAAATTTTTTTTTTCCCTCTGCCTGGGTGTGCGTTTTATTTTTCGCATTTGCACAGCGCTGGCGCTCTTTTATCCGACGTAGGCCGCAAAAAAGAAAAAAAAAGAACGGTGTGTCATGCCATCCGACTTTTTTTTTTTTTATACTGGCGGCGCTTTTAAAAAGTTGGACGATGCTTTCAAGTTCTTGCCTGAACAAACAGCAGGCTAAAGTGCGCGAAACTTAAGCGACGAAATTTACGTTATGATTACATGACAAATCAATACTGAACGCTTCGCAGCGAACGCCTGAATGTTTCAGTAATAGCAATCAACAATTGCGTAATTAAAAATATCGCGAGCTTAAATTCTTTTGTTTAAATACATTACAAGCTCTGCGATTCATTTTTTTTTTTTTTACGTTCGTACACACGACCGCCACACGTGCATTCAAGATTTATTGCCGTTAACGTGAATATCAAATGCGATCATTTGCAGTTCAATGCTGGCGTTATACAGATATCATTTGACTGGCACTCTTTCCGTAACTAAAATCGTTGCGCAGTAATTATTTTCAACATAGAAATTTTCTATATTCAGTATAGCGAATTGCATGTGCTGACATGTTGGTATACATTAGGCAGTTTAATGTTAACTGGCCAAGTCCTGTTTGAGAACTACTTGTAGGCGCAGGTCATATATAAAGTTAAGATTATTACGAGCCTGATTATTTTAGTCATGCGTCAGTCAATTGAAACTGCGAATTTATTTGAAAAGTTGATATTTTACCAATTTGCACATTCTTACACTAATCTGCACTGTAAAAACCATAAAACGAAAAAGAACGAGTTCAGCATTCACAAATTTTTTACCTAATACTCATTTAATTCGACGAGACACGGAACTATTTCACCTCCAACGGTACCAACTTCACTGGGCGCATAGCAGACAGTATACAACGTTTCTAGAACACGAGGACAAACTGGCGAAAATATACAATAAAATGCAAGTACCACTTTTCTCCTCGAGTAAATACTAAGGGAGCTGTTCGCCGCTGGAAAATTCTACCTCGTGTGCAACACACGTTCTGTTTTGAACGTTCTACATGAATTATCTCACAAACGGTTCGCCTGAAAAATGTTCTGACAAGACGACCTTGTCTTGTTAATTGAGACGTGCTGATTCACAGGTTGTCTTTAAAAATGGCTTAGATCGCAATGTTACAAAGTTTGCTGCAAACATAGAGTGCCAAAAACCATTCCCATGATGAAGGGGGATGATATTATCGATCGTGTTTCTGGAGATGTAAGATCTCCTTTACACAAAACACCATGCACCGATTTGTTGCTTTATCACAAGTGGTTTCTGATATTTCCAACAAAACGCATTTTCAAAATTCAAATTTTGGGGGCGCATAGCTCCCTTAATAATCACTCTAGGTGACAAGTTGTACGAATATTGTCGTCTTATATTTTCGCAAGGAGTTTCCTGCCAAAAGTTCGTCCCCATGTTTTAGAATACACGTGGCATATGAAGGCAGGTTCAGTGAAATTTCTCAAAAGTTGATTTGAAAAGTGCCCTGTTACAAGTGCAGAGCCTGTAGTAAAATTTCCCTCGGTGCCCGAAGGTGCGCCCTGGAGGACGAGGCGCGAGGTTTTGCCGAACTGACCTGACTTCTGGCGCACAAAACCACTAGCCTCGCATCATCAACAACACCACGCGCCGCAGACACTGGCGTGGCCTTGAAAAAGTCCGTCGCTACCAGCAGCGCGCGAGCTTTTGCTATCGGTCAGTAACCGCCGCGAGTCGAGCGTCGGCGTGTGACCCAACTCAGGACCTCGCGTTCTGATCAGCTTGGCGCGGCGCGCACACTGCCAAGCATGCTATTATCCATTCACGGTTACTTCGCGCTTTTCTGAAGCCCTGCTAAAAGTTCCACTTCCGCGGTTTTTCCTCCGCGTCCTACTAAGTTTAAATAAGGTCCAGGAAATTACACCAAAGGGCAACGCACCGAATTCGCACCCGCTCAGTTGTATTAATATTTTGCATGATAACTATTTCTTCCTAGACGCTACCAACACACGCTTTCTCGCTGCTTTCATACATATTTATTATAAATGAAATATTGGCCAAACTTCAATTTAACTGAAAATAAGATACTTCTATGCTAACAGACGTATAAAACGCTTGCGATGCACGACATATTTATAAAAGAACTAAGCACGTCATACATGGGGTGATTTTCCGAAGGTTTGATTCGAAAGCGGGGAAGGCCTGGAGTTATGCACACGGTGGGCCTCTATTCGTCACGTGGGCGATAGATGAGCTTACAGATAGCTGAGCTGAGCGCATGCGCGCGCGTTCAAGTGCTGATCTTCCACAACCAGCGCCATGTTAACCGCGCGGGGCCAATGAACTCCGGCCAGACTATGAACATGCGACTCTGTGACGAAGCCCTCTCGCTACGCAACGAGCTTATCAAGTGGCGACGTGATGGTAAATTTGGCCTGTCCGATAAAGCTGTTGGTTTTTTTTTTTTTTTATTACCCACTACTTGACACACATGTACTACATAGTGGCGATGCGTTTGTTGCAATGCTGTGAGGGTTATGTGCACGTTATATAACGTGTATAAATACAAGCACGCGTATTTACACGTATGTGCACACACACGTGCATTTTAATACGATATATATATATGTGTGTGTGTGTTCGTATATAACACATATTTAAATAAATTGTTTACATTCTGTATTTTTGTCACTTATTTCTCTTACGTCATTACGTCTTGAACTGACAAGTTCCATTAATATGAGAAAAATGAAGAAAGTTAAATCCGTAAAACGTAATGATTGTAAACAATCTGGAAATTAAAAAAAAAAAACGCTGTTTGCTGGAAATGCAAAAGAATTTTAAATATGCACAGCTGTTCTTGCTATCCCCTTTTTCGATGGTTCGTAGCTCTAGAAAAGGGATTGATTGCAAAACAATGAATCTTGTCATGCTAATTATTTGGATACCTCTGGAAACGGGGAAAAATTCATTTAACTCAACGAAGGAACTATTAATTTCTAATTATGTATGTGGTAATTTAGTAAGCACTGTCTAAAAATCACGTGTCGCTAAAAGCAAATAACAGAATAAAAATGTGACGAGAATTTAGACTTAATTTGCGTAAATTTACTGTGAATTTATGTACAGTAAATCGCTGTGAATTATTTTTTATCATATAATCTTCCACCTTAAGGAATAAGATACCTTTATTTGCTTGAAGCATCAACTATATAGTTAAATTATTTTATTTGATTTTTGTTTAATTCTAAATGATATCTTTTATGTAGAAAAGGTATCAGGGTTTTCTTAAACGTTATGGTTTTTTGTGGGTATATGACCTTGGCTGCGAGGAGACTACAATAATTCTTGTATATGCAGTATTACACTTAACATACATTTAATACATTGTTATGTATTGATGCCTTATAGTTAATGATTCACTGGAAAATAAAATGACCCCTTCTGGACCTTGTCACCGTAAGCAAGTTACATGCATTCTAACCCATTCAGTGAAGTTGAACGAAAACCAGTGAATACCGGGTATGTAGCACATGCTTATATAACAAAGTGGTTTTCTTAAAATTATGTGTACAACACTATAGCCACTCTTTTTTAGCTTTATCAATGTATACCTTCCCGAAAATTAATAATGAATTGTATAATTAATTTGTACTGTCACCTGCGAAAAAGTTATGTAAAAACAAAGGACACAGATATTAAACAAAATTAAGAAATCAGACTCTGGGTAACATCTGAAGTAACGTTTGAAAATACTTACGATTCATTACAATAGGTTCATAAAAATTGAGAAAAAAACTGGAATAAAATAAAAACGAAATTTGTGAATAAACATGTATGTATGTTTAACATACATAAACATGTATGTATGTATGTGTAACTAATAAGTGAGCAGTAAGAAGTGACTGTAGCTAGTAGGTATACCCAAGGAAAGGACATTAATTATAATTGAGGTTGGCATACAAATCATTCTCACTAATAGGGATAGGCAGTTATCTTCTGTAAATTATAGATGCGTGTACTTTTATGCCATTGTAAAAAATTAACAAATTAGGAATATATCTTATCTTCATTGAGACCTTCATTCCTCACAAACTTTGGTACGCCCTAGACAATTTGCAACATTATTATATGGATACTGTGTAGCAGAGGCATTACTTATCATGGATCCGCATTACAGCAACGCTGGAAGTATGTGAAATAAGATAAACAGCTATTAAAATTCCCGGTTTAAAAAAATTTCCCACCGACTCTGCTCCCAAAAACCACCAGAAAAAAAACACTAACCGCTGAGAGAGTGATTCCCCAGCAGGAGTTAAAAAAATCACCAAATTTAGTGGGAAAACCTCTCTCCTGGCAACACTGTTCGCTGCATGGACTCGTGTTATAACATATTACTCAGAACTTTCTGATGACTGTGGCAGCCATGGAGAAGTCTTCCTCTGAAAATCCATATATGATGATATGCGGCATACAGGTATTCCTGCACATATCTGTCAGAGTGCGCCGAAGTTGCGTTGTGTAGCAGCCGATCTCTACACCACTGCTGCATGCCTTGCAATTAACGTGAAGTTAACAATTCGAACACTTGTTGTAGTCCATTATGTCATGCTCCTGTTCGCTTGGTGAAAGTTTCTTAATGATTAGATTTGTTGTGAACAGCACGTATTATATCCGAAGCGCTGTAATACTTTGACACCTTACAGAGGTCAAAACATGCATTTCCAGAGAAGGGTCCCCTCTCCTAAAATGTTAATTTATTTGTCCTATATCACAAACTGCGTGTTGTCGCTCTTTTTATCATGTATAGATAACACGTTTGTGGTATGGAGACATGGAGAGGAGATACCACAACAATTCCTGGAACATCTGGACAGTATTCATTCCAATACACAGTTAACCGTGGAAATAGAAAATTTTCCATTTCGTCTTCTTATAAGTCCTTGTATACATACAACAGAACTAGTCCTTGGGAGACAAAACCGGCAGGTAACCTTCTTACATTTACGAATAATTCAAGTAGAAATCCTCAATCTCCCTACTCAGAAGAGGTCAATTATTTCAACACTGATCAACGGAGAAAAATATGTGTGAGGCCTAACATTTTGAAGAGGAAATGAAACATTTTACTTTTTGCCGAGAAGGCAATTGATAAACACGATAAGAGATACAGCGGTGTACAAGAATAACACTAGGGAAACAAACAATGAACATGTTAAGAACACAGCTGTTTTGCCATACATTAAAGAAACCACTGATCGACTGGCATACTGGGATCGGCAAAAAAAAGCATCTGTAGAAGGATAAGATGGTTTATACTAAGTTTTCTGTTATTGCGGGAATGCGTACGTAGGTACAAACGGCAGGGAAATAGCAACTGGAATAAAAGAACGCACGAGAGCGCAAACATATGAAAAACCAGTCTTCAGAACTAGTATAACATTCCATGGACACCAAACTCAGCATCGCTATTACGACAAATTCAGCACAGTAGTCAATATTTAAACTCACAGGCTTATTAAAAGAAGAGAGGCGATTGAGATAGTACAACATCCCAACCCTGTGAGCAGGTAAGATGGTTACAAATAAAATAAAATATGGACACAGATTTCATGGAAGACTCGAAATTATATGATTTGAGGGCAAAGACAACAATCTCGCCAGGACTGGCGAACCACCTTAGACTATCAGGAGCAAGAAATCGCAGGCATCGGCACCCCCCCCCCCCCCCGCAGAAACCCAAGTACTGCAAACTGTATACATGGCTCTTAATATTTTGGGGCGACTTAAGCCCAGAAGTCTAACTAATGTTCTAAGAATTAATTTATAAATTGTTAGTGGCCAGTTTTGAGTACGAATATTAAGTATTCTTGTATTATTAATCTCTATAAGTAGATTTCGTCGCTCCTCCCTATCCACATGCATACACACAAGCTCCATTTTATTTGGCATTTTGAGAAACTGAATTTATTGCCGGCAAGTTTGTATTAGTTATAGCCACTAATATCGTTTACATTTCGGCACAAATTTCCTGCGAATCGGTAAGATGTAATACTTCAAGAACGACGACCGGCTGCCTTTTCCTTCTGCGTCGATTTTAATTCGCATAAACAAGATTAGATATTTCAGTAATATTTTGAACTTGATTTATCCCTCGAGGCTCAATGAGGATGATTTTTTTTTGGGTATAATTAAAATATCATTTAAGGAAAATGAACTGGAAAGACATATTTCGACTACTCGAAACGTATACAGCGCGAAGCACACGTAAAAGTCTTAAGAGAGCGTATTTGGTTAATGATAAGGCGATGCCGTATCAGCGGTAAATATGACGTTTTCAGCCACAATAAGAGAAAAATTCTGCACTCAACTATTCGCTGTCGCGTTCTTTTACTGCGATGTGTAACTGTGTTGGTGAAACATCGATATCGCAACAATGAAGACGAAATCGCATGAACGTGGAACGGTAAGTGATTTAGTTTACACGGTTCCACAAGACAAAACGATTTTCCGATCATCAGGAATTTATTTTGAGGACTCTGAAATATATTTACATCAACAGAGGAAATTGACGCTATTCGTAATAACACACTGCCTTACAAAATCTATTCGTGTCGAACTTTATGTAGCGCGTATGAGCGCTGGATTAAGAGGCTCTTATACTTAAAATAATCTTCCTGAATGGCAAGTAATATGTAACATTATTTATCAAACGTCATAAAATGCAATGCTTTTGTAATATAACATTATTTATCAGCCTTTATAAGACTTTGATCTGTTGTACCTTTCCGTTACGTTCCTATTGATTTAAAGGATTAAATCAGCAGTATTATTTGTCATCAATAGATCTTACGTTATGCAAGTGAATTTTTGTGATCCTTATGATATTAAGAATTAGAATTTAATCATTACAGTGATTTAAGAAATTACAAATATTGTGAATAAGGTATTTATTCTTATTTTATTCCAGTAACAAAAATTAAATTAGTGATAAGTCAAAATTGACGTAATTTCAGGACTTAAATTATAAGCACCAACTTTGGTAAATATAATTGACTTATAACTAAATATTTGTATGATTTTGCAAGAAAAAATACTAATTTTGTGTCGAATGATATAAAAATTAATTTTTAAATCAGATGAGTTAATAAGCGATAGTAATTGCGAGTATTTTGAGCTAAATGATTTGCTTGGATCAGAATTTAATCACTTTTATTCCAGAAACCTTAATGAATTAAAAAATATTTCGTAGAAATTTTACGATACGTACATGTAGTTTTACGGCCACGGACTGATTATGTTCAATGTACGTTTATTTTTTCTATATGAGTTTGGGAAGAACTTAAATGGTATAGTCTGTTCACGGTAAATGGAGCACTTTTGAAAGCCCTACTTAGGATCTGCTACTCTGCCCATTTTCTACCCTTCTGCCATATGTAAAATGTATAATTTCTATGGGGTTATCACTCTATCCATGCGCCCACCAAGTGAAACTGGGGAACTATTAGGATTGTGAGCATGTAACTGATACGCAAATCCTTGCCCTAATTTGTATAAAACACTAAATACTGTTATCGGTGGTCATAAATTAAAACATTACACTCATAAAATATGTCATGACTTCAGATCTACTTTTATTATATCGCTGCCAACTTAAATGGGGGGGGGGGCCTGGATGCCAATGTGTACTGTGGCATGTACGTAGTTATAAGCTGTGATTTGTGTCAAACTTGTATCGTGAACAGCCTTGACATTTAATGTAGATACAGTTGTCAATTTAATATATGTGTGCATAAAAGGCAACCTTGTTAAAAGCAGTGGTATTAACAACCGACGCTTACTATTGTAGTTAACAATGCCATATTTCTACATCATAATTTACAGTGTAATAAGAATTTGGTATCGGAAATAAATAGAACTTTAGTGTTGTTTTGCTCGTAATAACTAAAGTGTTGTAAAGCAATTTTTTCTGATAAATGGATAGTTTCTACGATTGCAAAATGTGTAAGCCGTTATGTGATTCCGAATCGTGGCAGTAATTCTTAGAGATAAGTTTTTAATTAATTGTTACTCAAATAACGGACAAAAGTGAGACGCCTCTACAAGTTCTGAGTATTTATTATAGATAAAGCTATTCGGATAAAACTCTTACTGTTAACATTATCTGTCATGAGCTGTATCATGGTTAAAGGAAGCCTAAAACGACCTCCTCTAGTAACGATTAAGAAAAGAATAGTAGAGATAGTACATGAGACGCATCTCGCGTTCCATGGTCACGTGAGCTATGCGGCGAATAGGGCTGTAGTAATGTTCCAGAAGCTGAGTGCTGTGGCTCCGGCTACCAGACGTTGAAGCTCATGTATAGAAGGGTTTTCCTGCCCATTCTCAAATACGCATGTGGAGTGTGGCATCCGGAGGCCGAAAGAGTCCATGGAAAGAGTGAAATAATAAGTGAACAAAGAGCGGCACTACTAGGGGTCACAAAGGTATATAGGACAACTTCAAACGTAGCGTTACAGGTGATAGCCAGAGAAATCCCACTAGAGCTCTTAGTTAAAGAGAGAAGCGAAATTGCTAGAACTAAGCGGGAGGCACCACGCCTCCCAGTGTATATGGGGAAGTGGCTTGAAATAGGTCACTATTCTGCGCAGTGCTTGACCAGACACGGAAACCTTAAGGTGAATTTGAACTCATTGGGCCTGGTTGACCATCCCGACTGCATTGTGTGCAGGGTACCAAATACCTCCGCCCACGCAGTGGAGTGCCCCACGGTTGAATACCTACGATTGGAATTTGAAGGGAAACATGGACCTTTGGATCTCTGGACCATTCTCAGGGACAATAATTTGGCACCTGAGGTGCTGAGATACCTCACGATAGTGGGGAAAAGGTTGGAGGAGTTTGACGTCTGGTGGTCGGGCCACAGGCTAAGTGGTGCGATAGGGGCCAGTTTAGATGGTGGGGATGACGTGAACGACCACCATGGCTGAACATGTCTTGGGCGAGTGTGGAGGGAACCCTCCCAGCTCTCGTTCGACAACACAGAACACAGCCACTGAACATGGCCACAGTAAAACCAGCACATGAGCACAGCAGGGGGAGGGGGATCAAGTAGGGGTCCACAAGCCCCCTCCCAGCTGCTGCCTGACAATGGATGGAAGAACAAGAAAAAAGGGGACAGAGTTGCCTAAATCCAGGTCAATAATGAGAGTTGAAGATCTGAATAACAGGGAAACCATGGTCAGGATGAAGTGGAAAAGTTGAAGATGGGTGGCTTTGTGTGTGGAATCCGGTGGTTTTCGTCAGGGAGGGTTTTGCCTGCATATCCCGAAACATGAACAGATTAGTACGGGATAACAGACAAAGAACAGTCTGTGCCATGAACCGAGTCGGAGAGGTAAGGGAAGCGGAAGTGCCTGTGGAGGAGGTCAGAAGTGTGCAGCCGAGGGAAACCGAGGTATACTGGCCGGATGAACGAAACATGGTGGATGCGTCATTGCAGGCTTGGCCTGCAAGGGTGCACCCTGACGACCCACTGTGGTTGTATGACGAGATAATCAGAGCTACATGCCTGCCAAGGTTAGAGAAACCTAACCCATTAATGGCAGCCCTGACTATGGTAGTCAGGGTGGGGGGGAAGATAAGATTTTCTTCCCCCGAATGGAAGCAGTGGAGACGCTCCTCATCGCCTAGCAGGCCTGCCCAGAAGGACGCACACCTGAGCTTGCTCAGGGAGTGCTATTGGCGACGCCGAAAAAGATTATCCGAATCAGAGATCTTTAAGGATGCCGTCCGTACATATGGCAGATGTTCCTTCAATTACATTAATCCCTTCACGGGATACACTGTGGTCCAGTACTAGCTCTTCACTTCGGAATGCACCCTAAACAAGTAAGAGCCATTTCCAATGCAGACCAAGAGTTTCCTCTAGTGAGAAACCAAGTCCGAAAGAGGGTTTCCAGGGAGAGGGGGAAGTACAAGGGGTCCACAAGACTCCTTCCCGGCTGCACCTGACTGGGGAGAGGGAAGTACAAGGGGTCCACAAGACTCCTTCCCGGCTGCACCTGACTGAGGATTTCGGAGAACGGAAAGGGGAGCGTTTACCACCATGAAAAGAGACACACCCCCCTCCCTCTTCCACCTAAACCACCGATTGTGACCAAACCCGAACATGTCCATTTCCCTGGATGGGACTTACCTATCCAGGGTACAACATATGATGACCAAGGCAAATGGAAATGGAACGAGAGATAATAACAGGTGGAAATGGAAATTTCCAAGGAATGGAGGACCCGGCCTCGTCGAGGTCAACAGAATATTGTATTGAATGAGTGTGTGTGCAAATGTGAACCGTAACGATTGACTGCAGTATGGTGTAGTCTACGCCCCATGCGCCTGGGGAGCGAGGAGGCGGGGGATGTTTCTGTTTACCGGGCATCCCCCAAATCTAAGTTCCATCCACAACAGTGCGCACTGGGCCGCGAAAGCAGATAATGGGGTACCGTCATGCTTAATTTTTAATGTGTAAGAAGGATATGCACGGACGCAATAGTTAGTTATGTGAGTGTGCAGTAGTTAGTGTATTTTTCTTTTTACTTTTAGGATAGCATGGCGGCTTCTAAATTGCAAAGTGCCTGGTGGACCCTGAAGAACAAAAGAGCCGATTTAGATTTTGCTTTGTAGGGTATTAACATAATGGTTAGAAAGTAGTGCTCTTAAGTATAACCTGTTTATAGGTATCGGCCACCTAGAGGGGAGGATGAAGAGGCCAGCATGGGTTCCACCAGGAACTTTGTCTGTGTGAGGAGGGGGATATGGGTCTATGGCTCCTTCGGGAAGAAGGTTCCTGGTCATAAGATGTGGTGTGGCAGTACTATGCCATAGTAGCCGAGCCCAGTTTCAACCGCATGTGACCTTAGAAAGGGTATATGATGCATTTTCTTATAATCTCTCTCCACTCATGACGACCCAAGGCTCTCCGTGCCACCCCCGGTTTCGCAAACTGGGCTCCACCACCCATATCCCTATGGGAACCAGTCTTCTCATGGCTGGTAAGGGGTATCTGCCATGATGGCTTGGGCTGTTAGATGGTACCTAGGCTCAACCACTTGGTGGGATGTTGGACCACTTGGCACTCAGGCCATTGGGGCCCAATATTGAAATTTCAATGCGAAGAAATTCAAATTATAGTCAAGATCAGTGCCGATGGGGATTCTCCGAAACTGGGGGTCACTGAAAAACTGTTTACTGGCCAGGGTGCCGACAGTCCAAAGGTAGTGATGAAATCATATGGAGGAAGATTAGGGCCTGTCAGAGAGTAATGACTGATATCTATCTATCTGTCTTCCAACTCAGAGCGAGGGCTGCTTTGCCCGGTGAACTGCGATACCGGGGAGACAGCGCTTGGCTGCTTCCCGGTGAACTGTGACACTGGGGGGAGTATGCCACTCTGCACTTGTCATAACCCCCCCCCCCCCATCCCTCGGAGTGGGCTCAAGGTGGGAAGATGGCGAGTAACTGGCTTGTGATGTGGGTGTAAGGTTTTAGCTCGTGAGGCATTAAAGTGTGCTCAATCACTGTGCGGAAGAGGCTGTCTCTGTTCGCCTGATTCCTGCCACAGGTCAAGTGGTCGGTTACTGAAAACCCACTAGTGCCATGGAAAATAAGTGGTAGCACGGGCTGATTGGGTTGACCCAACTGGAGGTTTTCTTGGGTGTCCAATCGATAGAGGTTTGATTCGTGCTGGCAGTGGTTAACTCTGCAAGCTGGAGGAGATCCGGAGAGATATTTCCTCTTGTTGAAGGACAAGTCAGTGAGTGACAACCCGCTCTGGTTGTGCTCTGGAGAGGCATTAGGGGTATGGATAGAACCTTGACTAGACCATACTCTTGGTATCTGAGGGCGAGGACCTCAGGACCTTATGGTAGGGTATTTTCAGCTGTACTTGAGTATCAGGTTGAGGCTTTGGATATGATCAACGCAGGTATTAAGCGGGAGTGCCTAAGATGAGTGGGCGTGATCACTCTCCCCAAACAATTGGGTGGTCGTGGCAGCAGTAATACCTTATGGCAAAGAGCATCATGTGAAACAATAAAAAGTACACAGAGTGAGAAGCCATATTGTATGTATGTCTGTGTGAGGAGGTCAAGGAAGTAGCTAGAGAACAGAGCAGAGAGGCTCTTAATTTAATTCAAGAATGGGCTAAGGAGGTAAAACTTTCCTTTGCAGCTAACAAAATAAACGCAATACTTCTGAAGGGAAGGTTCCAGAGGCTCCCAATACTCCACGTTGATGGACGTGTTGTGAGGTTTGTGGAGTCTTTAAAATATCTGGGAGTGATGATAGACGACCAGTTCACATTTAGAGGTCATGTAAGCTACTTGGCTGACAAGGCAGTAGCTCTCTTTTATAAATTGAGGATTGTGACACCAGTGGATAGGGGCTGTACTTTCTAATGTTAAGTATAATATATAAGAGTGCTTTCGTGCCTATAATCGCGTATGGGAGTGCTATTTGGTACAGAACTTCATTACAAGTTCACGTTAAGAGAGTGCTAATAAAAGCACAGAGAGCAGCCCTTCTGGCAGTTACCAGGGCTTATCGAACAGTATCTAATGATGCATTGCATGTTCTGGCAGGAGTAATACCCATCGATATACTTGTAGAGGAATGAGGAAGGATGTTTGAGCTTGCTCAAGACGAGAAGATACTGCGTGAGACAAGAAGAGAGTGTCGAATAACAACTATGGCTAAGTGGCAGGATCGATGGGACCATTCCAGCAAAGTTGGATATAGCTATGGTATTTTGCCAGATGTTACTGACAGAGTGAAACTTAAATGGTTGGACATAGGGTATCACTGCTCAGTAGTTGACAGGACATGGAAACTTCAAAGTAAAGTGTTTGGATTTGCTCTGGTTGATTCGCTGGATTGTATAGCACGCGGAGTGCTGGATGCAGTAGACCATGTAATCCATGATTGTGGAAAGTTTAAAGATGTGTTATTGGCACATATAAGGACGCACGGAGTGATTCATGTGCCATGAAAACCAAAAGATAAGAATATGGTCAGGCAACTGATTACTCTATTCAAGGAATATGGAACAATGTTGGGGGAATTTGATGTTTGGTGGTCCAGTTTGGATAAATTGGGGCCCGGAGATTCTCAAGGAACCAGCACTGTCGGATAATAATCATGAAGTATTTGCGTAGACAGCTGCACTGTGGTCAGTGTAGCTGAAGAGCAGATGACAAATGCTGGAGGTGCTGGTTGGTGTTCCCGTGGTTGGCAGTGTATGTGGAATCTTGTTGTTTTTGTTAGGGAGGCCTTCACTGGAGTATTCCAGAGTATGGCCAGAATGATTCGAGGTGCCATAAAACTGGCAGGTCATCATATAAGTACTAGAGTGTTGCTGGAGGATGAACTCACTCCAGGCCCCAGTGTTGTATAGGAAACTTCTTTAGTGGAAGATCCTCGAACAGCAGAGGTTGAAAGAGAAATGAAAATCTGGGAAAATAAATTGAAATGTAGCAGATTTGTCTGCACTGGGGATACAGTTGTTCATATAGCTTGGCCTGTAAACAACAGGATAGATGTACCAGTACAGACTATCCCAATATGGGCTGATATTAAGAGTCTAGAAGAGGTTTATGACGAAACAGAGTTGACTCATAAACTCTCTCTGCTTGAGGGGCCCGCCATATTGACGGCGGCACTAACAGTGCTAGTCCGGCAAATGTAAGGAGGCCACAAGATGGTTTTTTCAATGATGGAGTCGGTGGACAGGATGTTGATTGCCATTAACAGCCTGGCCATGGATTACAAGACAGTACTACACTGTGTAATGGAGAGCTAGCAGCGCAAAGGTATGGATTTCGACCCAGTGATGGCCTACCGAGACACAGTGAGAACGTACGGATGTCTGACTTTGACTACACCAAACCATTTAGGGGTTACAGTGTGGTCCACTACTAGGCTAACTTAAGTCAATACCCTATCATGACTTGGAGAGTGCCCTGGCTGACAGCTGTGGCCAGAGTGCAGGTTCAGTTTACAAGGTTGATAGTAGTTTAGAATGGAAGAAAGTTACAACCTAGTATGGAGCCGCGACAAGGCCTAGGCATGCTATACTAGGAGGCTATAGCTGTGTATGCCCTAAGAAACTCCTCTTTATTAGTCGTGGTAGGAACTCCGTCCAGACTAAACGATTACTTGATTGTAGTCTTAACAGAATGCTACAAGGAAAATGGCTCAGAAAGGGAATATGGGTGACAACTGAGTCACAGATTTTATAGAATGACAAAATTTTTAGAGACAGGTGAATATTGACGGTGGTATGGAGTGATCGCTCCTGTATGTGTATGAACTCGGGTGATGATACAGCAGTGCGGATACCGCGTCTGTTTTCTTACTTGAGCCCTTCGCCCAAGCTAAGGGGCTAAGAAAGGCTTAATCGAAATACTGCCACGTATTTTAACGAGTGACACAAGGGTTTTGCACAGAGTGCAATTTTAGAACAGACATAGAATAGGCCTTCAATTAAATGGCAATTTTTAATTAGTTATAGAGGAAAGATTTTCCGACTGTACCAAAGCAAAAATAGGCCTTTTAAATGGTTTTATAACTGACAACTGAATGGACTAACTCAGTATGCCCTTCAAATGGTCTGATAATGAGAAACAAGCAACCGACCCGGTATTGTCGGTATCGTGCCGTTCGTCGCTTTTTGACACAACACTCAGCCTCTGGCGACTGTATCATTCAGGTAAGTCATATACTACAATTTATTAATACATCCCTCGCCAATACCTTATACTTACTTTAACCCCTCAGAATTGTTTTAAATATATTTTTTGTCTTCATAATTAACTGCAGTTTAAATATTAACACCCTAATCCCTAGTATAAAATTTTAAAAACCTAAGAAAGCGAATATGTTTCGAACAGTGTATAAACAGACAAAACTAGTTTAGTATGCTATATAGAGGATGTTTGGGAATAAAGTACACTAATTTTAAGTGCCGGAGGTCACATCAGGACGATCATTTTTTATACAGGAACGTGTGGTCGGAAACGTTTCCCTTCTGTGCTGCAGGCACGTCGCTGCGCTGCCTGCACAGAAGTTAAGTAAACCTGCCAAAACCTACGTGGATGAGCAGTTCCTACACAGGTTGATGGGTTGCATAGGGTCATTCGCATGGCCTGTACATTCCCCTGATCTAAATCTGGTTAATTATTTCCAGAAGTGACAGCTCAAGATCATGTTTTACGCAACACATGTTACGGCCATTGCAATGTTTCACTAGCATGAGGAACAAGGTTACCAGCAGATCTGTGGCACACCTGAGGAGTTTGAACATGTCAGTCGCTGGTGTGATGTGTTCAGGAGTGCATTCAGATACAAGATGGAAATTTCTAGCACCTCTTGTAAGAGCAAATCACTGCTGGTACAGGGGCCTTGGTGGCTGGGAAGCTAGCCTGCTCGCCTACCACCAAGACGAACCAGGTCAGGCCACACCCGGATTTTCGCAAGTGGGAATGGTGCCGGTAGATGCTACTGGTCGGCGGGTTTTCTCGGGGATCTCCCATTTCCCCGCCCTTGCATTCCGGCGCTGCTTCACTCTAACCTCATTCACCCTCATCGGCTCTCGATACTTCGTTGTTAAGAGCCAACCAAATATCTCAACTGAAATGCTGGTACACAGACAGGGCTACAGTGACACAAACAGGAGTGTATCAGGCATGCATTTTAACAATTCCAGCAGAATATTGTAATGCATGACCTTAGATTAGGATCAAAAACTTTAAATTCCACTGTCATAAGCAAATAACGAAACAAGTTGATAATGCGTTTTTTAACGGTAATTGAGATAAACTGAATACGAAAATCGTCGTCATCATTCCGAATTCCTGCTCTTCCCCAGAAAACAAGATGACGGAATTTTCGGGTTTGTTCATTTGATTGGACAGTGTGTGAATGTTGTTTCACGTCACTGGAAGTAAGGCCGACAAAATTGTGGGTATTAAATTGTATGAAAGGTCAGTATCTTCACATAGAACTTAGCAAGATTAGTTTTAGAATCGTAATTAAAATTATATAAAAATATCAAATAATTTACAAAATGAAAGTTCCGATATCAACTAATATGGCTAAAAATTATTTGACTGAAAACGTGCTGTATACAGTATATTTGATCACAAAGTAAATTTTGTACATCTACCATAATATCACATATTATTTATCAGGTGTTTAATAATTCACATTCCTATAGAAAACAATACTTTAACACTTTTACATTTATTTCAAACGTCTTCAACAAATTACTGGACTGATCTAATTCCTACACTCTACACACTTGCAAAAATTAGTGCAAATGAACGAGGTTAACAAACCATAACGCCTGTTTGTGTGGCACTTCTCAACTTTGCATTTGCAGATCACTAACTCCAGGCAAGTGTCTGGAACAAGGCCCAGCATGGTCCGCTGATGTATCAAATGTCCATCATCATTCAAGTACCACTCTGACGAAAGTGGTGAGGGATGGTAAATGATAGCAGTAGGTGCATTCTTCCATATGGCCACCTGCAGATAAACTCTTCTGATATATTGTTGAACTGCATTACTGCTAGCTGGAAGTGCTTGTTGCTTCTTTGCCAAACCAAAAAGAGCATACGAGGCGACATCACAGTTGCATACATCATCACGTACTTCATTACATACTTCTTAGAGTTTGCTAGTGAAGTGATCGATATATGTCACTTTATTTGTAGTCTGGTAAACCATCAACAAAACTGTTGAGACGTTCTCTGTGTGCAGTGTAGATTTTCCTTGCAGCATGTTTCGTGACCAAGTATGAAGTCACTTTCAGTGAAAACCCATAAAATTCTCTTTTTGTGAGGTTGACCGACCTTCGCTAAGCAAGGGATATGGAATGCATTTTCCATTTATGCCTGTTCCTACCATAAACCACCATTTATTTACACTGACCAATGATAGTGATTGGCCAATATGATAACGGTATAAGTATTACTTGCATCTATGACAATGGTCCTGTTTTTGATTGTTTCAGTAGGCATCATGACACGAGTGTTAGCTTCCTCATGACTTCATCGCAGCTCTGACTCATCGGTTCCTATCACGGATATGACATCCACTTCATCTTGAAAACCATCAGCGATAGCCACTTCCAAGTAATCAAATAATTTTCTTGCCAAGATAGAAAGGATGCAGTTGGGCTTTTTTTTTCCTGGCAGAGAGAGGACGTTAGTCCATTTTTCTGGAACAGACGAACATTTGCTTTCTTATTGATCTGTGAGTAGGTCTTGATGATAATGATAGATAAATTGTGGTAGAATTCTTGGATATATCTGCTCCGGAAGCGATCAAACAGCATATCCACTCTTTAGAGTCCCTTATAGTTCCTCTTGCCATAGTTTACAACGAAAGTCTCAATATCTCCTCTTTCCAAGTATAAGCAATTAAACCTGTTCATCAATAATCGAAAGTGAATTACTCGTAACTTCGTTTGCAGTTGAACAGGTTATTCTGTCAATTGGCATACTAATTAGCTCTGCTTTGTCACCACTCAATATCCCCATTCAGCTATACCAAGTCTACTGGTTTTAAATATAGTTCGTGGCATAAGATAATTATAAGAACTATAGGAATGTTCTAGCTGCAAGACTACAGACTAAGGTGAATTTGAAATTTTTCCCACAGATATTTACGACTGTTGTCAGCTTGCTATCTTCTGATATCATTATCAAAATGCTTCCGAATTCCTGTTATTAGATAACATATGACTTCTCTTTGGAGTGCTGAAACTGTACAATAGTCACTTTTTCAAACATTTTGCCATTTTGTACGCTATTTGGTTTTTTTTTGGCAAAAGCAGAAATATTCCTGACTGATAACAATTTTCGTATTCACCAGGGGCGGAATATCTTAAAAACGCACATTGTTACATTATTTCCTTCTGACAGTCAGAAAGAGATCGATTTTTTTTCTTTGATCCTATTCTACCTCGAGATCCTTTGTACCCACAACTTTTTGTTTTATTTTGAGGCAGACATCGCGCTTGTTACTTCTCACATAAATCGACACATCTCTATACATTGACTAGAGTGGTAACTGTGATATTGACAGCAAAATCTAAACACTGGTTCTGTGTCCGAACGTACCGTCAGAGGATCGTTGGTTTACTTGCCTACAATTTCAAACGGTTTATTTTTGTCTTATACACATTAGATTAATAACTGGTGAAATGCTAACATATTTACTTTTCTACTGATTTAGACCATGGAAATGTTAATTTTTTTTAATTCGGCGCAAATATAGAAAATGTTTTAGAAGAATAAACTTGTTAAGAGTTTTCGAAAGCGCTCAATGAGCTGGGAATCGGGTACAGCAAGCTCGTAAACTGACAGTAACGTAAGGAAACGGGTACCCATATTCACATTTTAAAACTTATCAAGTGACGAGTAATGCTATTCTCATTGCAACAAAAATATTCTAACATATTTCCCAACCTACAGTATACCTAGTTGGAAATTTTATCGTATGTCAAGCTGCAAATAGAAAAAAAAATGAGCACGTCAATTGCACAAACATGATGATTCCACTAGGTTTTAAATCTTTTCGGGAAATCTTAGGTAAGTTAACATGGAAGTATGTAAAAAAAATCGTATTCGGGCTTTCTTACTATTCGTATACACGGATGGGGTAAATTTATTGAAAATTTTTTTTAGAGTGCTTACAGTTTGTGAATGTCGTATGCATACTCATGGACCAATCATAGAGCTCAGAAATGGCGGCAAAAGGTAAAAATACTCATAAATTAAATTCCTCTGCATTATGAAATTTTATACTATTTTATTGCGACGGCACCGCCAAACTTTTGTTTACATTTGTACTCATTTCAGTGTCTGGAAAATTCGCAGGGCATGACTTTTTTCACCGGAGAGCATGAAAAATTGAAGAATAAACAAATTTTAAATATGTTTATTTTGATAATAATTATGCAGTTTCACGTTACCAACGCACGAATAAAGCGATGAGGCCCTTGTCAATATTAATTTTACATATAACGGAAGAATACAGAATGTGCATACAAGTAGCTCTTAAGCATGGCTTCCAAAAGTGCTCCTTTTAACGTGAACAGCCGATATCGCATTGGAAAAGCACTACGGTCGTGTCATGCAAACGTGTCAACCGTATCACATGAGGGGAAATGGAGGCATGGCAAGGCGTATATTTCACCAACGCAGTTCGTTACTGTTAAACAGGATTTGCATACAAGTAGCTCTTAAGCAGGGCTTCCAAATGTGCTCCTTTTAACGTGAACAGCCGATATCGCATTGGAAAAGCACTACGGTCGTGTCATGCAAACGTGTCAACCATGTCACATGAGGGGAAATGGAGGCATGGCAAGGCGTATATTTCACCAACGCAGTTCGTTACTGTTAAACAGGATTTGCATACAAGTAGCTCTTAAGCAGGCTTCCAAATGTGCTCCTTTTAACGTGAACAGCCGATATCGCATTGGAAAAGCACTACGGTCGTGTCATGCAAACGTGTCAACCGTGTCACATGAGGGGAAATGGAGGCATGGCAAGGCGTATCTTTCACCAACACAGTTCGTTACTGTTAAAAAGGATTTTAAAATGTCCAATATTCGTTATAGTATTCTAAATACTATGGTTGTTTTAATAGAGTGTAATATTTCTCATTACAAAAATTCTCGTAACCGGTAATTTTTCAATATATATTGTTTATAGGGGATTAAAACCATTTTAAATCACTTTTACAGGTCTTTTATTCATTGAACATGAATATTAAGGCAAACATTTCTGTCGGAAGCCGTCGGATGAAGAGGAAGATATTCGCCGTTTCTCGGTGCAAAAAAAAAATGCACAGCCGGATACATGTACTGTTCACCACACATATGGAACTAGAATTTAATTTAGAAATTCTCCAGTTAGCTTCTTTCTCGAAATGCCAGCTACGAATCGTTGCTATGTGTAAGCAGTCTTTCATTCGACATTCTGCTCGCCGCCAAATTATTCCACGTGGAACACGTTTCGCCATATCAGAAGCTCATCTGGGACACCACGCGTAGCTTTCAGTTCCCCAGTTTACCAGATGCATGGCGGCGGCGGCGGTTTTCACTTCGTTGTTTTCAGTCCTCGTCCCAGACGAAAGTCTGTGCTGTTTATTTTCCGCGTCTCTCCTCAACATCCCTGCTTTGTCTTAAGGACAGGACCATATACTGCTTAGTACATGTAGTACAATCTATTATATTATTCTACTTATTAAGTAAAATAAATATACCGAAGAATGTAAGTACACAGTGCTAAGAAACGAGCCTAGATTTTAAAACTGCAAACGCCTAACAAAATGCGAACTGAAAAAATAGTTTATTGATTACCGAAGAGCGTAAGATACATTTACTATAATGTAAAACATACCCTTATAGGTAAATATTCCTAACAAAGGAAAATTAAAATACAATGTAATAAAACGTTTAAATTTCTGTATGACTGTGCTTGTACCTGACAATCCGCTTGATTAACTTTTAAACCACTCAACCAATCTGACCTACAACTGTTGCTCAATATTAAGTGTCTTAAGAAGAAAGTTTAAATGTGACGATTAAGATAATATGCAATTTTCTTTACTAGAGACTCGAAAATTTCTGTACACAGTAACCTGATTAAGCTGATTTGTAGTAATCAATAATATTGCATTCTTAGTTATGCATGTTCATGTATGAAATTTAACGAAAATTTCAAATATTTGGAAATTTATGGGTTATATAAAGAATGTAACAATAGAAATATGTAATTTTCAGCTTTTTCTATCTTTCAATACACCGTTTATAAATAATACTTATTGATGTAGAACGAATATGAATATTTCTCTTGTCTATTTAACTCTTGAGGAGGATTCGTTTGTCTACGGATTAAAGAAATAAGTCAATTTAAAACGTGTGTACCGATACAGAAAAGCATTTAATGTAGCTAGTATTCCGACCCAAACATCATTTATTTATACCACCTGCAGGAAAAGAGTGATTAGGTTTCTTACTCTCCAAAAAAATACTTATAGCTGGGAATAGCTGCGATTACTAAATCGCATTTATATAAGGAAATAAAGTATATTTCATAATGCGGGTTGTAAATGAGATGATGTTACACCACAAATATCTGGATCTCTTCGAGACAAAAGGTGAGTCACGTGATAACATGCCAAATTCGGCTGTAAACTAAGCTTAGTAGTGGCATTCTGGGGTGCGCCGCACAGCTGGAGGCAAGCATAAATGAATCACGGAAAACAACTATCCCAGGAACATGCGGACATACCGCTCATTTGCAAACGTAGCAAACGGGTGGGAAAATCACACTCGAAATTTTAATCAGTGATTTCAATCAGTGGGTTTATTTTTCCTGGAACTACGGTTTATGAGCTGTCACCTCATAGTGAATGAGTGGTTTGCACGGAGGTTTTAGCGCAAGGCCTGCGTAATTCAACAGGTATCAGTAGAAATCGCTGTTACTTTAATGAATACCAGTGACTAAAATAATCAGTGGAATTTTAATGATCCAATGGAGCAGTGCTCAACAGATCCAAAGTCAAATTCACCGATTCGGGGCAGTTTCGACAGTTTCGATTTTCGCGTGCAGTGATCGCACCAGGGATAGTTTCCAAGTGGCGAAAACACACACACGCATCACGTTTACAAAAGAGGAGTGGCATTTGCGTGAAACAGTTAACTTCAATTTACGAATGCAAAGACCGTGAGATTACTCGGACCGTTCGTATTGAAGGGAGGTGCTGCAGCATCGTGAAGACAATATCGCCTAATTTCACAAAGGCTACTGCACAAGCCATTGCTGGAAATAAGAGGACGCTATGTTAGTTTCTTCACGTCAACGACCGTCATTCGTGCCACAAGCACAGGATTCATGCTAGACATTACACATTTTTCCATTTGCGTATTTGATAGACTGTTGCAGTCCCCAAATCCCCATCCGTCGTCTTGTTCATTTATGAGGCAAAGCTCACGGAGGGAACTATAACAAATCAAGAAATAGTCACATATCTGCCAAACAATTCAGCCAAACATCATTAGAATGTGCACGTCATGCATCCAATTTCCGGCGTTCACTTCGAATATCTTCTGTGATATTGTACAGAGTGTTATATTATCAACACGCAAATAATTACGTACGCATATTCAGCGATAAACAAATCTCGCCGAAAAGCAGTAAATTTGTGAAATTTCGTAGGGGCATACGAGCGGCACCAAGCAAAATTTTGCTGGCCTCTATCGCTTGCCCAAAGCGCTTCCGATCACGTTAATACTAAGTAAATATCATAACTATAGACCTGGTAACCAGCTTGTGACCTGTGCAACATCGTCTCGTCATCTCATTTGCAGTACCTTCTTTATGAGTGCAGAACAAGTATATTAATTTACCTCAGTGCAGAGAAAAGAAGAGTAAATATTTTCTTTAAATTAATCACTTGTTATCGATATATCGATGTTTTGCTTGATTATGCATTCTAGAAAATATTCTTCGTAAATAAGCGTCGTTCGAGCATCAGCATTGCTGCATATTTTTAACGAAGTTGACTGACTTTTTGATTTTCAACAGAAAGGTAGTTAAAATGATACTACATGAAAATTTATTAATCCCATTTCGTTTGAACAGGACGGATATTTTTTTTTGTAACCAAGTGTAATGGTTCACGTTATGACGCTTGCTACGTCCTGTAAACAGGGAGACGCAAAGGACATCACGTAATCAAAACTCAACGACACAAGTCGTTCCAGACTAATCAGAAATTTCGAAGAGCAGTTTAAATACAAAATTTCCCTTAACACACAAATCGTATGGGAAAAGCTTTCTATATTTGATTCAATTTTCAAATAACGTTACAAAACTCATGCAAAGTAACAAAAATTTAAAACACTACTACCTTTAGACTGGCTAGAACTATACATGTATCTACAATCCTCTAAAAACAACATATAAAAATACCTCTTGAGGACTATATGACTCCAAACATTTCTTGCTCATTAAAACTCTAAAAATGAGTACATTTTTAGCTCTTCAATAAATTGCATTTTTTAATGTTTCACTACTTCAGTAATCCTCATAAGGCTGAAATGGAAAATAGAATTATAAAATAGCCTAAATATATATTTCATGACACAGCATGAACCTTTTAACTTCGGGCCGGTCTGCCGCGGCTCGCTCTCCGACGAAACCAAACGTAACGTACTGTATATTGTTCGTCGATAGCACATCACAGTTCCAGTCAAGGTAGGGATTCTTTAATGCCCCGTAGCACACAATCTCTCTTTGCATTATTTCATTTCTGGGGAAAATAATCGTCGCTCGATAAATGTGTCGTGCGGTGTACGCGAAACGAGCAGGTAAGCACGCCAGCAGGCGAGACGTAGTTTGTAGCGCCTCTCAGCAATCAAGTTGGGGGCTGTTGCTCGTAGATTTCCACTGAACACGAGACAAACTGTCTCAACGTGTCAATATTGTTTCAGCTACATCGATAAATTATTTAGAATTTTGAAAATAGAGTTATCGTATTTGGTACTGTTTATCATGATGACATTTCAACTCACTTAAAACTCAGAAAAATTTGCAAAATATAATACAAATTTTATTTTAGGAGCTATAGGTATAATGTGAACTTGACATCAATTATGGACAGTGGTACATCATCATATTGATTTTCCGTAGTTATTCTTCCGGCGGAATATGCAAGATTGAGTTATTTTATGTGTATTAAAATATTTGCCATTTCTTTTTAATTTGATTATTGCGAAACGCCTGAAAATTTAACATGAAAGTTCATTACATTCTTCATACTAAATGATTTTCAAAAGGTATGATTCAACGTGTACGGACAAGAAAACTCAAAAACTTCGGATGTATAAAAATGATTTTATATTCAAAAAATTAACACTTATAAACAATGTAAGCACTATAATTGCCAGCAACTAAAAAACTTTCAAAAGCTTTAGCATAATAACATGCAAAAATCACAATTTTAGTGTTATTTTAAACAATCCGTAACAGTTTTTAAATGGAAAATGAGAAACATTTCCATAATTTATGTTAATATTTAAGTTATGTTATTATCAACTAATTTTGGGTTGGCTACAGATAGAAACAATATTAAGTAACTTTCATATATTAATAAATTTAAAATACGTGAAAATTTCAATTACACCTGTGTGGTCGCACGGTTACTTGAGCTACCTCATAACATTGTTTCTATATGCGAATTATTTCGTTTCTGTAAGTACGTCAGGTTTTGTACTTCGTGAATTCCCAATACAGCAGAAAAGCTTTTTTTTTTTTTCATGTGTCCGCCCAAATAAATCTATGGAACCAATGTTTACTATTTGCCTGAAATCGGCAATCCGAAAGTTTAAAATTCTGTATAAATGCCATTTTCTATGATGTTCTTGTTGGTATTAAAAATACACGAGTTCCGTCACTAAATGGAAAAATTTTTATTGATTATATTACAATATATTTATAGATTTTGAGGACTTATTTACATAATTTTGCATTCTACCGTTACCATAGTATTCGAAACAAAAAAAGTAGGGATCTCTTTCGACCGAACGCAGAGTTCATTTAGCGCTCCCAAATATATTTTCGTGTTTTTGTAAAAGTCGATGTGACCTTTATAAAGTTTCCCCTATGGCCCCCCGCAACCCCAATGCTAAAGTAGTTAAGTAGTAAGCCTACACGAGGTTGTGTGTGTGTGTATGCGCGCGCGCGCGCGAATGTATGTGTGCATATGTATATGTGTGTGTGGTGGGCGGTTGGCTGTGGGCGGGGCAAGACTCAGAAACATTTGTGGAAGTTATTAGAAATTGTTGTTCTGGAAGGGCTAATGCATGCCGTGCTTTGCCGCCATACATAACCCATCATGCACTCTGTCTAATGTTACTTTTGAAAATTGACCTCCTTCCTCCTTCCTCCTGCCACAAACCCCCCTTCCTATCACAGCTTACATGCACGGGGGAGACGCAATGTCGAACATTAATTCGAAAAATTATACCAATTCGTAAGGCGTATTAAGCCGAAAACTTTTCCACTTTTTAGGCCTTCGCCAAGAAGAGAAATTTTTTTTCTTTCCAGATGTTACGAAGAAATCTCGTGCCGTTCCATTTTATTTTATGGGTCCAATTTGACTCCGGGAAAGAAACGAAACTTGTCTATTGACGTGGGAACTTTGAATTACGAGATGGTGCAGTTGCTATGATGTTGGATCAACTTCCCGCAGAAAACGATAGCGGTTAAGTACTGACATCAAGAATGGAGCCGAGAGAAAGTTACCATTTCCAATGAACAGTCTCGTAAAACACACATGACGAGAAATTAGATTGTTTTAAGCATGTTGTTTTATAGTTGGTGCAACTTCACGCTGAAATTAAGAATGTTCGGTTATGTTTATTTAAAAACACGCGAGGGACGTAACATTTTGCAGGCAACAAACAGTGTATACTTTTAGCAACGCAATTTTTAATACGAAAGTGGGACGTCGTATTTATGGGAAAATGATTAAGTCCACAAAAAAAAAATTTCTAACAGCAAAAGAGAAAAATAAAAAACCAAATTGTATTTTCATTACATTATTCTACATAACTGTTTACGTACGTAGCATGAGGGATTGCCAAAAAATATATAAACAACTTTCCTACACCAAGCAAATGAAGAACGCCCTCTGTTGCGCAGTAGTTAGAATGTCTTACACATCTGTGGGGCGATCGTTAAAGTTCGGCTTGTGCGTGAATATTAGTATTTTTAAATTAATTAATGTTGTTATTTAGTTCGTTTCACTGGGAGCTTCTCAAGGAATTAGGTAGGAATGTTCCAGCGTACACTAACAAAACATTAGGGCGACAGAGGAGATGGAACATGGATTTTTATTTCCTTCGTCATTTTTAGAAAGGTGCATCGGTCACTATCTATTATCTTTTAGTTATTTCTCAGTGTAAGTGAATTTATTATACTTTCTATAATGACAACAAAGCGAGTTTACGTAATTCTACGTTCCTAATATACGTCAGTTGATGTTGTATGTACAGGAAAAATGGACTTATATTTCTGGATGAGACGACTTTATTTTCATGATTTTTCTTCTACTGTCGAAAATTTTTTTATTTTCAACTCCATTCCACTGCGCTATGAGGGCCCAAGGCTGGCTCATTGGTTAGTATCCGGTTCGATAGAAAATGTTGCAGAAGGGAAATGTTCGTGTGACTACAGCACACAGTCCTTTTGAATGTTCTGCATAGTTAAATTTTTTTAGCGAATTGTGTAGTTTATTATTTCTCGCCCTTCTTTGCAACAGAAGAGCGAATACGGCTTTCTTTTGATTCGATAAGAGAGAGTTTCTGGTAGGCCTACAATAGCTCTCAATCGATATTTTTCATACCCAATAATTTTACTACTGTACAAGCTGTAATTGTCTAGTGACCAATGTTATCGCTATTTTGCGAACATTAAATTTACGGAGAAAATATTATTGTATGTGTGAAAATTGTTGAACAGGAATTATGCTGAGTGTCCTACATGCCGGTAAATTATTAACATTGTTTAATTGTTCTCTGTCGCAAATTGCAGTTTTCAATGCGTAACTGTTATCCCGACGTAAACGTTCATAAACCAATAAGAATATTCTTCATATACAAAGCCATTTCTTCAATGCTGTTTTGTTTACAGCAACACACTGTAGCTAAAATTCAAAGAGCAGGATACAGAAACATAAGTTTGCTGCTAATAAATGTTTCCTTTATAGGTTTTTGTTTTATGGCAATATTGCCTTTCTTTATAGCAAATAAATAAACATTATTTGAGCTGCTTTTGATCACAGTAAAGAACTATTATTTATACACTATAATCAAATATCCATATAATTTTTAACGTAGATTTACGCATGGGTGTTTTTATTACAAAGTACTAAAGAGTACTGAAAAATTTTAATGAATGTTAAAACATTATGCAATTTTCTAACTAGACACAGCTACGTCTTGGCAGGTAATGAAGAATATATACAATTCAATCACGTTATTATGACCACCTGCTAGTATCCAGAGTAACCGCACTTCGCAGCACGGACGGCAGCTAGACGAGCTGGCAGTGACTCAGTCAGGTGCTGATAGGTCTCAACGGGTATCTGCAGCCATGTTGTCTGCAGTGCGTCCCACAACTGTTAAAGGGTACGTGGCCGAGGATGGCGAACACGATGATCGAGTTGGCCCCACATATGTTCAATTGGATTGAGATCGAGGCGGTTAAGGGGCCAGGGAAGAACTTTAAAGTCTTGATCGTGCTCTTCCAGCCACGTGCGGAAACTTCTAGCCGTGTGGTAAGGCGCATTATCGTGCTGGAAGATCCCATCCTGTGCCTTCCACACGGATGATGGGACCTATAGAATACTACGAGAACATCCTCCAGACGATAACACTGCCCCCACCACATTGTGTTCCTCCAGCAATGAATGCAGGGAGTCGGTTCTCCGACGTTTCTCGCCGGACACACTGATATCCATCCTTTTACATGCAGCACCGTCGTAGCCGACGTTCACCTCCGATATAAATGGCGCGTGGAGCTCTGCAGTTTCCACAACGGTTAATCCCAATGGTGCCATTCGTCCACTCACAATACACCTTTACCACAGAGGCACGTAAACAGTTCACAAATGTCACTGTTTCCGAAATGCTGCCCCCCCTTGGCTCGAAAGCCGATGATCATCCCTTATTGCAACTCGGTTAAATCGTTTCCTTTACCCAGGGACAGCAGGAAGCGCACTGTGTACTGCCAGGCTATCGGTCGCTTTACATACCCGCCTCACCAGCCCTCGTCACGGGCCATACGTCATGGGCTGTACGCTGCAGATGGCACTTCTAGCAGGTGGTCATAATAATGTGATCCGACTGTGTATATCCTCAAGCAATAAACAACCAATACCTACGGCAGCAACTTATATCCAGGGGACGAATGGGAAGGTGGAGAGAAGCCAAATGTAATGTCACAAGCCACACACATATCCGTGCGTGAATAATACTTCATTTCGGTTACGCGACTAGCACGCTGCTCAGAAGCGCTACCCTTATCAAAGTAGCACAAATGCATCACGCTATCAATAGGGTTTTAAATTGCTCATTAACTGCCGTTGTCGAGGATCTGAAATGCTAGCTCGTGAATTTGAATGTGCTTGTTTTCCCCCAAACTCGTATTTAACTTGAACACAATAGCTCAGAGAGTATGGTGGTGTATTCTATACCAATAATGCGAGTAAAAAAAATTGCTAACTTAGTGAATGATAGAATATTCGTAATACAGTACGGGGGTAAAGCATTAGTAAGAAAGAAGTTTTGCTCTCAAATACTAAAATCACTCAATATACTGTCCAGTGGAAATGCTTGAATATGAAATTTGGACCAAATCGTTACGATGGTCTAAACGATAAAACAATTTTTCAAGCAAAGAATATTAGATAATAACTTATTTTTGGTACACTTGTTTTAACATGGCGAATTGTTTACAAATTATATACCATAAAATACTATAAAAATTTTGAATTTGAAATTTTGTACTAGATTAAATCAAAATTATTGTCTTTAAATCTTGCCATTCGCCTACATGACAAATCGGGATGCAAATACCTTATTTATAGAAAGGTGATATGCGTAAATATTTAGTTTCTAGTCACGTTTGAGCATATTGAATGGTCCTGATGCTACTTCTCGATGTTTGAAGGAACATGTCTAAGTGGCATAGATATCGTAACTGCCGCCGAAGCGATAATCTACTGGTTACATGGGAGAAGAAAGCTTCGTGTAGACTCGGCATTGTCCGTTCCCGAAATTCGAAGCTATGGGAAATACGTAGACGTTCCGCATTTTGTATGCAAGGAAATCAGCTCCGTTTTTAGTGTGTGAGTGAAGAGATTTGGGCTGCTCTTAACATCGAGGTCTTGAGAGCCGATCCGTTTTTAGACACTAAGTCACTTATAGGCTGTTCACGGTAAAATGAGCACTTTTGAAAGCCGTGCTCAAGATCTACTTGTATGTACGTTGTGTGTTCTTTCTCCTTATGTAAAATTATCCTTGCCATGGGTCTCATCACTTTATTCTTGCGTTGGTCGGATGAAACTGTAAAATTATTATAAAAGTAAATATTTTAAAAATATAACAATTTCTAGACTTTCATGCATTAAAAAACATACAGCAAAAGAAGAAATTTAAGTTATCGCAAATCGTTACCTAACATTTTTTATTCGACGTTAAGATACGAAACTACTCCCATCCATCGTTACCAACTTTACTGGGCGCATGCCACTCAGTGTGTCTGTTAAAACACGTGCAGGTAGGAGCAGTGACTTTTTTCTGAGGTTGATTTCAAAAGTGCTCACTATATCGTGAACAGCCCTTAGTAACAGGTCCGCCAAGATTTCCGTGAGCGTACGGAAAAATTTAACAGCGAGAGAGTGTAGTGTATAGGTAGTTTATTATTAAAGAATCATGAGAAATGAGAGGAAGAAGGCAACCTTGATTACGTTGGTATCAATGTCATTCTTCAAACTATTTTTTTCCCTCCAGTTTTCTTCAACTTTTCACTTCTGACCTCAAACTGCACCCAAGTGGCTACCGAAGGACCCCTCAAAAACATCCTCAATCCAATTTCAGTGTCAGACCAAACTCTGCACGTAATCCTTGTCATAGGCCAATCGTATGCGTAATCATACGCGTTCGCTTATGTGTCACGGTGGTTGCCTTATTTCCGATATTTCTTTACGAGGAATTTTAGCACACCTTCAGTTCTAATAAATGTTGTTCCCCTTACACAAGTTGCTAGAAATTAAGTATTAAATGCACTCAAAAGCGTGCACGAACAAACACTGTTACCATCCTAATCGTCACAAAAATTACAAAATAACTCTCGAGCTGAATTTTCGAACGAAGGCAATCAAATGAGTGGCCAAACAATACAAATAAATATTTTGTTCACTGTATTTTTTTGACACATCACGGGAGTTTTGTTTATCCAATCGTGTATTTGGTATATAAACAAAATTAGTTTTTTGCTATTCAAATGTCGTTTACTAAACAAAATATTTTGTCGGGGAAACTAGATATATTTCTGGCCCTACGCAAACAAATATTTTGTCGGCTGGAACGACCCTTCCTCTCAATGCGCCATTACTTAGCTACTGTACGATGCATGACTAGAATTATCATTAACCCCCACAAATTACGATAATATCGGTGGAAGTTATAGGACACTATTTATGTATTCCAGGTAAAGGCATCAGTTCCTTTGTGGCATCACTGTTCACACTCTAAAAAAAATCCATACATAGTTTTCTGTATGACAAAGAATGCCATTTCTTCAATGCTGTTTTGTTTACAGCAACACAATGTAGTTAAAATTCAAAGAGAAGGTTACAGAAACACAAGTTTGCTGCTAATAAATGTTTCCTTTATAGGTTTTTGTTTTGTGGAAATATTGCCTTTCTTTATAGCAAATAAACATTATTTGAGTTCCTTTTGTTTTCTAGCAAAGGTAAATGTGTAATTGTTCTCTGTCGTTCATTGCAGTTTTCAATGCGTAACTGTTATCCCGACGTAAACGATCATAAACCAATAAGAATATTCTTCATATACAAAGCTGCAGCTGAGAAAATTTACAGTCCTCCTGCAGACGTTTAATGTCGTTCTGATGTTCGGTGAATCTCCACACCACTAATCCCCAATTCTTCCCGAGCGGTGGCGGTGTATTATGGCCCATGTTTACTGCCTCAAATAACATGCCCATCAAAAGTATTCCGAACGCAAAAAGACAAGGTGCTAGGGTAGCGCAGGGATTTAGTTTAATAAAACAAGTTGTGTGCGTTCGACCATCGGAATCGCTCCGGTTTTTTTTTGCTAACATTATTTTGAGATGTTTGTTCCCTCGCTCTTATTATCTGTAACGACCATTCAAGGTTGTCACAGTCATTATTATATAGATCAAACAAAAATGATATTTGTGGCAAGGTTATAAATTTTACTCTGCAGCTACAAATTATGTGTTGCAGCAAAGGAAGAGTTTGTACAGTGCAGAAGAGGCTAGTTCTTCGCATGACTTCGGGATGTCGTGGAGAAAATCTCTCCGCCACGTATGAGAACCAGCTAGACATAAAACAAAAAAAAAAAAGCATCAAATGAAGGCCGTGGAAACCCGACTCAGAAGATTATTTCATATGCATATTATCCTAGTGTCCCCTCGCCATAGTACCCAACACACTTCCATAGGGCGTCGCGCAGATCCTGTCCTGGCCGCCATTGTCTCTACGAGCCGACAATGACAAAAAACTCATTAGCGAATGAAAGCGCGCAAGGACGTGTCTTCGCGAGGAAGAACTCCGCGGAGGAAACCAGCGACTGGTTTCGTTTGAACATACGTCCTGTTCGAAATGCGGATACAATGACACGTGAGCAGGAGGGGGCTGCCTCAAGATTCCTTCCTCAAAAGACAACGCCGAGCAAAAAAAAATTCCTCCCCATGAATATTTACCCCCTCAAATATGCACGCGTATATAATTTATTCTTTGTTTTAGTTGAATTAATCATCGGAGGACGGACGCGACAACTTCTTGTTTTAACTCTTCCCCTCGCCCTTCAACAATTCATAATTTTTTTTTTTTTTTTTTTTTTTCGCGCTGAATGCATCATGGGAGCTGCTGCCGATGGGAAATTAGTTTCTGCGAGGCTCAGCTGTAGCAGTGAAGGAAAAAATAAAAATAAAGGAGGGAGAAGGACTCTTTCAGAAGCAGAGACGTCTTGTAACCCGGATACTCACAATCCTAATATGACCTCTGTTGGTTACCACGAGGCTGCAGCAACATTTCATATAATCCATCCATGGTTATTTCACACCTTTCTGAAGCCCTGCTAAAGTTCTACTTCCAGGATATCCCTCCGCCCCTTACACCAGGTGCCACACAAATGTAATAATATTTCGCAAGATAACTATTTCTTACTAGGCGATACCAACACACCTATTTTCTCAATTTTTAAATTCATATTTATTTTAAATGAAATATTAGAGTTTATTAATATTATATAGGTGAAGCTTCAATTTAACGACAAATTAGACACTTTTCTGTAAACAAAGGTATCGAACGCTTGTGATACATGAGGTATTTGGGAAATTACTAAACGCGTCATACATGGGGTGATTTCTCAAAGGTTTAATTCAAAAAGTACGAAGAAACTGCGAATATGCTATAACACACGAGTAATGATTTAAGTTCCCTCCACTAGCCACCACAGTTGTAAACTTATTAAGGACTATGGAAATGTCTCGTAGTGCGCGATCGTCTATATATTTGAATGCTGGTAGAGTCAGTTCACGATAAAGTGAGCACTATTGAAATGAACGTAAGAAAAAATGCACTGCCCATGCCTACATATATTTCAATGGGGGTTCTGAGAGACGTTCGCGCAGTAAAGTTGGTAGCGATGGCTGGAAAGTAGTTCCATATCTTCACGTCGAATAAAAAAGTGTTAGGTAACAATTTGTGGTAACTTAAATTACTCATCCCACTTTCTGATTTTGAATGCACCTACATGAGAGTAAATATGAGATTTGTGAAATATTTACTTTCCTAATAATTTCACAGTTTCACTTACCGACGCAAGAATAACGTTATGAGGCCCATGGCAATGTCAATTTTACATCAAGCGGAGGAATACACAACGTGTGCACCTATAGATGTTAAGCAGGACTTTCAGAAGTGCTCATTTTACCGTGAACAGCCTATAACTATCATATACTGCAACATCTGGTACAGTCTACAGATTTCTTTACCCGTTCGGACCCGACGAATTAATTCGCGAGCTCAAATGGTACCGAGCGTGCTTCTCGCAAACAGCGCACAAGGCGTACCCTGCTCTGTGTTAACCTTTTCATGCCCTTTGTAGACTGTATTGTCCCCCCCCCCCCCCTTCTCATCCAGTTGTATGCTTGAAAGCTTACCAGGGGACGGCTTACAGACTAACTTATAACCTAACTTATATGAACACACTTGCCTTGCCCGGGGATTCGAACCCAAAGCCCCCCGCACCCCAGAGCTCGGTAGCGCACCAACGGACTGCGCCACGGGAGGTCGACCCCATTGTAGACAGTAGCCAATATGTTGCACAGGAAGCTTATATTTGGCCGGTGCTGTAGCCCTACTCTGCGAAGCTCAGTGCCCAACGAACTTCCTTGTGGATAATTGATTCCTAAACCGTGCTACAGCTCTACGTTTTGACGGGTTCGTATAGTTGATCACCGAACACCGAGTCTACAGCTTATTTGTTGAGATAACGAAACAAATTCTTTGCCAGCTTACGGTTGAAGTAAAGCAACTGCCTATGTAGCACTGCGCCCGTCTATACAACGTGAAGAACTCATAAAAAAGTAGTGCAGATACAATGAAAATTGTCAGAAAAGTGCGAGTTATGCTCTATATGAAATAAGACTGTATATATTTTGCAACATTATAAAGATTTTTATTAAAATATACTTTTTAAATGTAAAAAATTAATCTATTATAAAAGTCTGTATTTTTAACTAAATTTAAGCGCATTTCCATTCTGGATACTTCAGAAGCAGAATTTACGATGATGTTCTTCAAGAAAGGTCGTCATGATATTTACTATTATTGCATGTAAGAAAATTGTAATAATAATGTGACATATCAACTTTATAATCAACTTTATTTACGCCACTTTCAGGCATAAATGTTTGCGACAAATGGACGCAAATAAAATCAACTACGAAAATTATTTCCTACATTATTATTACAATTTTCTTACATACATACATGGTAAATATTATGACGATATTTCTTGAAGAAGATTTTATTGTAAATTCTGCTTTCTGAAGTATCCAGAATGGAAATGACCTTAAATTTGGTTAGAAAAGCGGTCTCTATCGATCGATTATTTTATGTTTTATAATGTTACTATATATATATATATATATATATATATATATATATATATATATATATATATATATATATACTCACAATATTTATAAATTTTCGTGCTGTCTGTACTACTCATTTATGAATTCTTCAAGTTGTATAATTGGGTGCAGTGCTCCATAGGAATTTGTTTTACTTCAACCTTAAGTACAGCACGCGTAAAAAAATTTATAATTTGCAACACCAGAAATTACAAATTAATGTGGGAATGAAAGGTTTGCAGGTTGTTCGCGATAAAGTGAACACATTTGAAATCAACCTTTGAAAATTGTCACTGTCCCTATCTGCTTATATTTTAACGGACATACTGTGATTGGCATGCGCTCAGTCAAGTTGGTAACGACGAAGGTAAAGTAGCCCGCATTTGAACGCTCAATTAAATGTTTTACTAGTTAAACATTTGTAAATACTGTCATAATTTATTTTGCTTTGAGTTTTTTTTTAACCCATAGCAGTGTAAAAATAAGCTAATCAAGAAATTATGGACTTCTTTTTTTTTAATTTCACAGTTTCAACACTTTACTAAATTAATCAGGTCCACTGCAATGATTATTTTACATACGGCGGAAGAATACACAATGTACGTACAAGCAAATCTTAAGCAGGGCTTACAAAAGTGCTTAGTTCACCGTGAACAGCATATACACGCTTTAAAGGCTGTTCACCATTAATAGAGAACTTCTGAAATCAGTGTTCGAAAAATATCACCACCCTTACTTGCATATACTTAAACGGGTACAGTGAATGGTATCTGCCCAGTAAAGTTGGCAACGATGGAGAAGAAGTAGTTCCGTGTTTTAACGTTGAATTAAATGTGTTACGTAAACATTTGTATATATCGGATTTTTTTTTCTAATTGCGTTTAAGTGTAAGACACCAAATTTGTAAAATATTTGTCTTTCTAATAATTCGACATTTTCACTTGACAGGCGCATTAACAAAGTGATGGGGCCCATGGCAATGTTAATTTTACACGCGTCGGAAGAGTACACAATATGCATACAATTAGATCTTCATCAGGGCCTTCAAAAGTGCTGAGTTTACCGTGAATAGCCTTATATCATAAGGATGATGTCCGAAACACCGAGCACTGAATGCTTGCAGTGATACCGGGACGGAACACGTTAAAATTTGCAAACTTTTACAAAAAAAATAGGGATATATTTAAGTATTACAAAAATTTGTTTTCAATTAAAACATTAGTACCCATTCTTTACAACTCTATAATAATGTAGCTCATTTATATATCTCGAGAAAAAATTATTTCTTTTAAAATCAAATGTTATACCAAGAGTTTCCAAGTAGATGAAATCCGGTTACAAATAATAAGGGTTTTGAAAGTTTTTTTTGAAGTTATACATATTATATATTTAAAAACAATTATTTTTTCACGTGTGCTGATTTTGTTGTTTCTAGAGTGATAGTTCAAAAAACAGTAAAAAATTTTCATTACAAAACTAATCTTTTTTTTTTTTTGCTAATGCTGTGGAGATAGTTTTGTAAATTTAAATATATAGTCAAAAAAATAAACACAATCGAAATACTTTAAATAGTTAAAATTCTGTTCTTGATTTTACGTATCAGGAATTTGTTCAGTGCGAGACATTCCCATAGCCCTTAATTCATTTGCAAAATGTAGACCGGCCCCTTATAAGTGCATGAGACAAAAATGAAAGCTTTGGAGTTCAATTAATTTTTGCCAATTTTATGGACGCCAATACATAAAAACGAAGAAATGTAAATTTTTATTTCACAGTTGTTTCAACCAACCCCGAGAGCAAATATTTTACCACAGTGACGTATTTCCGCCAAGCTTTTCCTTCCGCCGGAAATGTTTACATGCCAGTTCTGTGCAAGGCGTTATTGCAAAACAAATACAACGATATGGCAAAATATTTACTCACAAAAGGAGTAAAAAAAAGGGGGGTATGGCTATGTTGGGGACACGGCCGTTTGCACGAATACGTCTACGTTGACGCGTTCCAACGCCTTGATGTTTATATTACATTCCCGGCACAGCTTCACTCGATCATATGAGGTTTTGTGGGTATCACTTTCTGGCTTTTGAGATGCTCTTTCGAACTGTATACGATTTATGTATTTCTATTTAGCTTTTTGACGCTTATAGGCCGACATTTTGTTAGGTTTTTTTTATATTAAACGCATGCAATTTCACCATAAGCACGCCAAACAAATATTTTATACATGTAATCGATTGATCTTGACGAGAGCTGTCGATTGAAACCTAAACAAGTGTCGTAGCTTCTCCTAGTGAAATGTTATATTGCGCGGAATTTACGAGACGCGGCGAAACGAACTCAAAAATGCGACGCAACCCCCCCCCCCCCAAAGAAACAGACCCCCCCCCCCCCCAGCGAGGTACAATGCTTCGAAGTCTCCACTCAACGTAACAAA
This sequence comes from Dryococelus australis, assembly GCA_029891345.1. Classification (NCBI taxonomy): domain Eukaryota; kingdom Metazoa; phylum Arthropoda; class Insecta; order Phasmatodea; family Phasmatidae; genus Dryococelus; species Dryococelus australis. The sequence goes on along the minus strand of CM057009.1, from coordinate 63,526,026 downwards.
CATATTCTTTGATCCTTTGGTAATCGAGTGGTGTAATTGAATTTTCAATGTAAACTATAGATTCGGAGCTGCAATGCCAAACTCTATCCCCAGATTTTGTTATCATCGGATTTTCTGAATTGCCTCCCACTATGGTCGGAAATTTAAAGACGTATTCACGTCAATAACATTAAGCGCTGTTCACGGTAAACTGAGAACTTTTGAAAGCCCTGCTTGAGAACTTCTTACATGCGCGCTGTGTATTCTTCCACCGTATAAAAAACTAACATTGCCATGGCCCAATCACTTTATCCATGCACTAGCAGAGTGAAACTGTGAAATTATTTTAAAAGTAAATACACTCCAAATTTATTCATTGTCACATTTCTAAGCTTAAAACCAATTCCGGTATTAATAATTTTAAGCGATAGAAATCTTCATTTAATTTTAACACGTGGCACTACTTTCTCTCCTTCTTTGCCAACTTTACTGGGCGAATATCTGTCATTGCGCCCGTTAAAATATGTGCATGTATAGGCTGTTCAATCTCCATCTTCCTGCTGTTTTTTAATATAAATATTGCAATGTGACCAGTAAATACAGTGTGTACATTTCACCACCCTCAAAATTTAATGCCTGAGGCTGCAATAAGTTATATTTTTTAGTGGATAAAGCCTGTTGGGAGGGCCTTAAATAGTGCTCACTTTACCGTGAACAGCCTATAGGGACAGCGACTTTGAATTCAGAAGTGGCCAGCGTGAGCAAACTAAATATAGGAGTGTCTGTTCTTATTTCTTCTATGTTGGTTTCCAAAATTTTTTTCTTCTACTTCAACAGGCGTATTAGGAGTTATGTGCCACACTACGTTGTGGTGTTGTGGCCGCGATGATGGTGGCGCCTACAAGGCGACACGGGTTCGACTCCCGGCGACGACTCTCGTTTTCGCTCGTAGCGGACGCCCCAGTTGTCGCGTCTGTTTTTTTTTCTTTCGAGGCGCTTCCATTTCCTTCCACCGTCTTCCGCCGTTCTTAAGGCTCCAGCCTACGTGGAGTTCCCCCCCCCCCCCCCCCCCCCCACCACGGTTCCTCGCTCGACGCAATGCAGCACATCAAGAGCGTCATGGCAGCTAAGCGCAAGGCTCTGAACTGTTCTCGTCGTGCTGCGCAGGGCCTATAAAGGCTGCTCACGCTAAACTGAGCACTTTTGAAAGCCCTGCTGAAGATCTATTTGTGTGCACGCTGTGTATTCTTCCGATATGCGTAAAATTAACATTTACATGAGCCTCGTCACTTTATTCATGCGTCGGTCAAGTGAAACTTTGAAGTTATTAGAACGGTAAACATTTAAAAAAATCTGCTAATTTTTACTCTTGGATGCATTAAAAAACATAAAACACAATAAATAGCTTAAGTTATCACAAATCCTTACCTAAGACTTCCAATTCGACGTTACGACATGGAACTACTTTCCCTCCACCGTTACCATCTTTACTGTGCGAATTTCACTCAGTTCCCCCATTAAAATATACGCAGGTAGGAGCAGTTACTCTTTCCTAAGGTTGATTTCAAAAGTGCACACTTTGTCGCGAACAGCCTTTACCTATGGGACCTTCAGCTGTGGCCTTATCATCTTACTGTTGGAAAGTCTGTAGCAAGATTCGTCGCAGGGCCCTCGGGTATTTCTGAATTCATCTTACGTGCATAATTTGAGATACAGCTTTATGGAAAAGCTAGTTTTAGCCATTTGGAGTGATATGAAATTATGTTTCGAAAGACTGTTCATAATTAAGTGACCACTATTGAAACCAACCTTAGAAAAAAGGAACTGGCCCTGCCTGCGTATATTTTAACGGGCGCACTGAGTAATATGCGCCCGGTAAAGTTGGTAATGATGGCTGGGAAAGTAATTCCGTAACTTATCTTCAAATAGCAAGTGTTAGGTAACCATTCGTGATAACTGAAATTATTTCTTTCGCTTTCTTTTTTTTTTTTTTATGCATCGAAGTGTGAAAATGAGCAGATATTTAATATATTTATTTGTCTAATAATTTCACAGTTTGACTCGACCGACGCATGAATAAAGTGATGAGGCCCATGGCAACGTTAATTTTACATAAGGTGGAATAATACACAACGTCCATACAAGTAGATCATAAGCAGGGCTTTCAAAAGTGCTCATTGAACCGTGAACAGCGTATAGTGTGCCTGACGTCTTCAAAGCACTCAACGGCCCTCGTACGAGTGTGTATTCTTTCATCAGGCCAGCACGTTGGTCGTACGGTTAATAGATTCGTGGGGAAACGTGTATAACCAACACTCCGCAAAGCAGTCCAAGAGCCTCGTAGGTCGAAGCCTCAAACTAATGCTGAGAATTCGTTGTGGCCGTACTTTGCGGCAAGTGTCAAAACTGGTAAAATTACATATGCTGTATCTCTGCGGGCAACTATCTCGTAGGCAAGGAAAACCACACGACCGAAGGAATCAGTCAAACATTTAGAGTTAATATTTTACGGCACGCACTGGTTTAGTCTATTCGCGGTGTCATCCACCTTTCCGAATAGAACCTTTAAACAATAACATGGTTTATGACGTGTTTGGTCGGTTGCTTTATGCATCTCATGTATCACAAGCGTTTTATACTTTTCGTAACACAAAATTATGTTATTTGTGGTAAATTGAAACTTTGACTTATAATTTACCTATAAATTATAATACTAAACCTGTAATTAATACAAACAAGTAAAAGCAGATGGGGGAAAAAAAGGTGTGTTGATAACGCCTAGTGAGAAATAGTTCCCATCCAAAACATTATTTCACTGAATGTGCACTATTACAGTGCGTTTTCCATTTGGTGTAAATTTCCAGACTTATTTAAGCTTCGTTAGCATGAGGCGGAGGAATATCCTGAAAGTATAGTTTTAGTAGGACTTCAGAAAAGTTGGAAGTAACGATGAATGGATTACACATGGACTGGCACATCACACAAGAAATAGCCAGGGTCACTGAGCACCGTATTCACGTTTGCGGTCCTGAGTTGGTTAATCCGTAATGGTTGAATCCACGAACCCCGAGAGTTGCCAACGACGACAACGTTTCAAATTAAAGTGAATTTCTTTCTCATATCGCATATTTGTTTAATTTGAAAGAGAAAATTTGTCTTGGAGTGGCAGCAAAAACATTCAAATTTAGGACATTTTTTATTACTACAATGAAAGTTACTTAGCTAACATAAAACTTATAAGATGCTATTAATCATTTTTTGTGAAACGTTAAAATATCATAAATGTTAATAGGGCCTATTTGAAATTGAAATGTATTATTCTCTTTAAAATAAGTGTGGAGTGAATTGTTCCTGAAACATATGCAATATGAGTTTACATTTGAGAAATTTCGGGGAAAATAAAATTATTGCCGATTATTTGTTCATTTTAACGCATTGTGTTTTTCTGCTCATATAGAATTGTAAGCTGTATGATTTATGCTGTTATGCCGTCGACAAACGTCTGTGATTAACTTGCAGCTACTTTCCTAGTTCACCACTGCTATCTGATTAAAAATTCTTTTAAAAAAAAAAACGCCATTTTATGGAAAAGTGCTGGCAAAAAAAGTTTTCCAAAACTCTCCGTAAAACAAGGGGGAACGTTATTTTTTCAGTAATAAAAATTTCGTAAATTTCTCAGAATTTTCCGCGAATATTGCAGAACCTATCTGTAAATTTGCTTTTAAATTGTCTCTACCAGTTTAAAAAAAAAATCTTAAGTATTCTTTAATTTTCGCTTTACGTGCTCTAAATTGTGTATAACAATAACATTAAAAAAAATGTATTTTACGCTGAATCGAGTTTTTGAACATGAGTCAGATTTCGTGACTCGTGCCTCGCACCTACTACCTTCTTGCGACAAAGGAGGGTATAAATACGGCATTTACACAAATGTGGCATACGTAACTTTTATGGTTGTGGTAATGACTTTTCTAAGCGTTGCCAACTGGTGCGTCATGAATATGTTTTTATATCTGAAGGAATATATCGAAGTGGCGTTGTTATACTAACTACCGCCGAAACTATCATCTTTGCTTGTTCCAGTTGCGAAGAGAACCTAGGATGGACTCGACATTGTTCGTTCTCGAAACCGGTAGCCATAGGAAGCTCGGGGACATCTCGTATTTTCAAATCGCGTAGCTCAGCTTCGTTTTCAGTCATTGCAGATCGCTTTAAAGAACATGAACTGTACATTTTCGTAAAAAAAAATTCCTTGGATATACGAACATTTCTAACAGTATGCATTGTCCCCCCCCCCTCCCTCGTGATAATAATCATCTACCTCGTTAACAGTTGAGCACGAAAACGTAGAGGCCTCAGTGGTGTAGTGGTTGAACTGCTCGCCTCCTACCAAGGCGAACCGGGTTCGATTCCCGGCGGGGTCACCCCGGGACTTTCGCACGCGGGAATCGTGCAGGACGATGCCCGCCAGTTGGCGGGTTTTCTCGGGGATCTTCCGTTCCCCCAGCTATTGCATTCCGGCGCCGCTCCATACTCACATCACTTCACCCTCATCGGTTCTCAAGACCTCGTTGTTAAGAGCCGCTCAAATTTCCTCACTCCCGCACGAAAACTTATAGACATACATATATTATTTATTTATTTATTTATATGAGTAGCTTAATGATAAATAAACTTATGAATAAGTATGGAATTAATGACGTAATTACGTCGCGGACGGCAGTTACCACGTACCTGACGACGAGTTCGACGAGGACGCGTCGACGGGACGTTCGGAAACTCGAGCGCGGAACGTGTGATCCACGCGCAACATTGCGTGCTACGCGAGCACTGATCGAAAAAAAAAAAAAAAAAGAGAGAGAGAGAGACGGTGACGGTGACGGGGCTGAAGGAAAAGAAGCAGAAGGAATGATGAAAGGGCGAAGGGTGAGATAGCTGACATTAGCAAGCGATTTAGTGTGGGGTGAGAAAGTATGCAAATTACCCGCTGCTTGGTGGGTCGCCGTCGTTTGTTCTCTGCTGACTTGACGGTATGTTCATTTCTACAACTTTCCTTTCTTTTTTGCTTTTACTTCCTCTCGTGAGCTTTGCCCTCCAGTCCATGATCATGCCCATATCGCACTTCCCGGGATATAAATTATTTATGAGATGAATCTCAGATACAGATAACTGCGTCACGAGAACGAGTAACTCCCGTAAAAAGGTATTCCAGTTGTCAAACAAAGATGGCATTGAAAATAATTTTAATAGCCACATTTAATTCAATGAGTCACATTCCTAATCGTAGTCTATTTCAGAATTTGGACTTCTTTGGGTGAATTTCGGTGAGGGGGTGGGGGGGGGGACCATTTGCCCGATATGATCCGGCAGTCAAGAAAACATGCATGTTCTTCATGCGGTATTTCAGTTCTACATTGCGAATAATTGGCTAATATAAAATGAGTAGTTGCTTCCCTACTCGCCGGATCCCGTGCATGCACACACGGGTTCACATGGCATGGCATGCCACACAGACAGAGGACGAGGGAGACAGAGAGGGACGAAATGTCTGCAGTTAACATAACTTCGCGGGAGAACAGTCGAAGAAGTCAAGGGCGAAAGGGGTGGATAAATTACGGACGCTGGAAAATCAATGCAGGAATGTCAAGCACTTGTGAAGCAAGAAAATGTAGGCCGGACGAAGTAGAATGGTCACCATCATTTTTACATGCTTCAAGAAATGTATTCCTCTGGCTAGAACGAATGGCGTTAACTTAATATTTTACATACTTTAGAAATAATAAATACGTTGACCGGCGACTCGGGCTCTAAAAATATTTTTCATTCGTGATGTGTTTTGCGGTATGTACAAAACTTTTATTTTCATCATGATGTAACAATTTACTTTTTTAAAATTTAATTTGCTTAATTTTCACAAAGGCAAAATTTCAACAGTTTTCTGGTGATTTATTTACTATATATTGTCTCTTAACTTCTGTTGATTAACTACTAGAAGGTTACCAATCGGGCGGCTTTCCAACTTCCGCAATATTGTTAACAATTAACGAGAACATAAAAACTGATGCTCGAGTCAGACCTCGAACACATGGCCTACTGGTTGATCGCGAAGCACGTGACTGTACACCACCTGAAGTTGACGGCACTATTTCATAGTTGGTCCAGCCCTTTAATACCCGTGACGAAGATAGAACTAGTTCATTAAAGTTCATTGTTGAAAACTCCCAGATGACAATAATTTTCATAAAAAAATGATTTTCGAAAAGTAAAGAAAATGCTTTTGTAACGTGTAACGATTGCGATGACTAAGTGTAAATCAGAACAGAGCATGTTCCAGTCAATTATTCAACGGTCTTTTTGTGGCCGGAGTAACTATTTGTCTCACTTTTTTTTTTTATCACGCACGATGATTTGCATAACAATTCACATTCATCCTCTGTTGCGTCATGGCATTCAGAATCCTCTCTGTCAATGAAATTTTATCCCCCTGCTTGGTTTTTTGTAGCCACTATGGTGTATCATTGACTGTAAGTCTTTCCTCCATGATCCTAAGTAAACCAGACATTCATTAGGTAATTATTGTACTGGGATCTTTTTTTTGCAGGGAAAGTATACAAGTCCCGGCGAAAACTGCGGGACTAACAAATTTTACCTAGTACAGCGTTAGTTCTGAAGTAAAAAATACCAGACTCTTTTGCCAGGCGATACCATACGCTGTTATGATACACAAATACTTATGAAAGTATTTTATATTTCTATCATGGTCACAAAGCCATTGAATTAAAATGATTTGGATGTTGGCTGCTCATTCAACACCAATGGCGGAATATTTAATCATCTCAACTTGGCTGATGTTAGCCCTGTTTTCAAATCATCCACATTATATCCTTGCTTTCAGATTAGGCTTTGAAGTACGATTATTATGCCTAGTAGTTTCAAGAGTAATGAAACCAGGTTAAAAAAACATTGTTGGCCTAACTGAAAAAGCGGACGTAAATTTTGGAAACTCTAAATCATATTATTTATTATAATTTCCTATCAGTATGTAACGATGAAGATAAAAAAAACTCATTAATTTTAATACTTATAAATATTATCATAATTATTACTATGTCAAATATCTACTAAGCTCATTTCGTGAACAGAATACTAACGATGACTTTAAGTTCATCCTTGTGAAAAATATTTAAGTAAAATATATCACAAATTATATTAAATTATTATAAAATTGAACGTTCGTCGTATAAAACTGTACGAATAAAAATTACTAATATTGGGAGCAAGATATACATAGTAACTGTAACAAACATCTGTGTGTTCCTTTTGCAGTTTACATTGATTTTAAGTGTACGCTAATAAATTACTGTAATGGTTGGGAGACAATTTGTTGAGATGTAAAATAATCGCAAGAGTTAAAAATTGTTTTTGATAGTAATATAAGTTCAAAATAATTAATTAATAAGAAACTGGCGTCTATGACAGTGTTGTCCTTCGTATACTAAGAAAAAATTGTGTGTGGCTGTGAGACATGGCCGTTTGTTTTGCGTGAATACGTCTACGTTGACGCGTTCGGACGCCTTGGTGTTTATTTTACGTTCCCAGCACCGCTTCACTCGATCATATGGGGTTTTATAGGTATCACTGGATTGATTTTGAGATGCTCTTTCCGACCGTATACGATTTCTGTATTTCGACTTGGCTTGGCTTTTTGACGAGTATAGGCCGAAATTGTGTAAAGTTTCCTTAGTTATTTACATTAAAAGCATACAATTTCACCATAAATATGCCACACAAATGTTTTTATAAATGCAATCGATTGATCTTGACGAGATCTGTCCACTGAAACTTGAACGAGCGTCGTAGCTTCTCCTACTCAAAAGTTATACAACGCGGAAGTTATGAGACGCGGCGAAACGAACTCAAAATTACGTCCCCCCCACCGCGCGCGATGCTTCACAGTCCTCACACAACGTAATATATTCTTTAATCCTTTGGCAATCGAGTGGTGAAATTTAATTTTGAATTTCGACTATAGATTCGGAGCTGCAATGCCGAACTATATCCCCCGATTTTATCATCGGATTTTCTGGATTGCCTCCCACTATGGTTGTAAATTTAAATACTTATTCACGTCAAAGTACTGACAAATCATAGAAGGAATATCCTGCTGAGTACGTGGCGTTGCTTGGGGCACAGACTGATTCTCAGAGTGAGACTTCGTTTGCTCATGGTCAGCTATTCCGTTTCGACGGCGGCCATACAAATCTTCCGTCACTTCGACCATTTGGTGACCTCGAATCGGACCTTTCGCAGATACTGACTTTAAATGATTCATAAACTTGTAAAATTAACCCATTCAGACCCAGTGTACAAAATTGTGCACATTGCGGGCGTGTAGGTAATCTGTGGTCTGTGCTGCACACTGCGAATCTTATTGACCAATGATCGTACCTGCGGGTGAATGATTCGCAAACAGTTTTACTGGTCTAGGTCATAACTGGTTCATATAACTGTAGCCGAACACATAGCCTACATCTGATTGGCTGTGACAACGAAACAAGTGTTGTGTCGACTTAAGTACAGCACGCATCGTATAATCTTGTGTTTGCAACACCTGAAACCGTAAATTAATGTGGGTCTGAAAGGGTTAAGAAAAATTCTGAAAATGTTAAATGTTTCAAATATATTCTAGGAATTATGATTTGATTTTTCCCTGCAGTACGACCGTCTTCATCTCGAAATTAATTTAAAGCAGTGGAAATATATTTTTTAATGTAAACTCTGGGAACGAAAATAAAAATTACGTCAGTTACATAATAAATGTGATATTCCCCATTATCTGTGTTTCCTGTGTAATAATCATCATATTCTGTTCGTTGGACGTGTCATCCCTGCTATCGATGCTCGTTGACTCAATATACATTCTTCAAATTTATTTATAGTGCGTTGATTAACATGTACTTCAATATAAATATTATAAAGTTTTCAGCAAAAATTCTTATTCACTATCTTAGTCGTTGATTCGACTCCAAGCGAGTGCAAATTAAAGCCGATCCAGCTCGACGTTTAAATTTTAACGTTCACCAACACACATGAACACCTGCCACTAAGGTTTATAATCATATTATCTCGTTCACCCTCCCTTCTGACACAATGCAAAAATTATTCATTTTCACCGACGCCAAGGTATGACATGATCTTGTGTCATTTTTAGGTATAATTTCAGTGTAAGCTTAGAGCACCTTCTCCTCGTGTGGATTTGCTATCTCGCAGTGGACACGTTAAAAATAGAGAAAAAAATAGACTAAAATCTATAGTCTTTCCGAAACAGTTTGAAGGATATTCGTTCCTCCACCTTTCAGGCTTATAACGTCTAGTTCCTAAAAACCTCTCACGTTTGTGACTCAAACCTATATCTTATTGGTTGCATTGCATAAGAACTATATTCATGGTACAAAAACGTGTTAAATTTAATTTTTGGCACGTGAACACTAGAACTAGTTAACGGTAATTCATATTTTTTTTTACAACTTCGCCCATTTTCTACATTTTACCCACTGTGTACCCTTCTTCCTTTTTCAAAGATAATTCAACGACGAACATACTGGCTATTATACATCAGTTGATAAAGTGACGCTGTCAAATTGTTTCAAGCCCAGAGCTGCTACTGTTCTAGTCATTGTTATTCTGTAGTCTCTAAAACAAAACGGAATACATTTTGGTTGACACAAATTTGAAAAATTACACATCACAGAAAGTTAATGCATAGCCTAAGGTAATTTTTTGTGGTTACCAACCAGCGTTTATCAAAGTATGAAACCCGGGATTTTGATGATTCCAAGTTAGAAACAGTAAATAAATAACGTAACTTATTAGCATAAATTCCCTTGTAATTGTATCTTCTAATTATTAAGGGCTTCAGTGGCTCATACGGCAGGGTTTTGTGTTTCTTGCCCTAAAACATTATTTCCAAGTCAGTTAAAAATATAGAATTTTTAAAAATCAATAAGGTACAAGTATTTTTCTTTAAAATGGCTTGATAATTATAATCATCAATACATATTTCCAACAAGAGCTACTCGGGAAAAAAATCTACTTTAATGGACTATGCAATTTGGTAATACACATTTTGAAAATTACTGCTTAATATGTCTATCAAAGTTTTCTCAAAATAAAATTTTTGCACTCATGTCAGTGTGATTGTTTCAGAAATCTAATAACTAACGTCAACAAATTAAAAAACCCACTATGTGAAAATCTACATTTGCACTGTTAACTAAACCCAAACTACTTTTTGTGGCCCTTGAATTTACTCCGTCCTCGCAGACTTGGATTTGTGGAATCTCCACCGCAATTTGCATCTTAAATTTTGTATTTTATTTTCGGCATCGACATGTCATTGGGCTTTGGTCTGCACAGTTTATAACATCTGCTTTAATGGACTTCTGTTGTTAGTATCATCTCTGTAATCACCCGCAAGAAAAACTTGCTTATGCATTGCCGGCAGTCACTAGTCAAAAATTAGTAAAGCCAGTGCAAACCTAATAATTTGCAAGATCTTGAGAAGCTATTATTTATTCTACTTCGTGTGAAATATTTCATTAAACATTATTAATTGTAACTAATGGCAACAAAAGTGTAGACAGAATATGGCGGGGACACATCCCTCTTAAAATACGTCAGTGTAGAAGCTGTGGTCGCTCGGGGTTGAACCGTTTTAATAATAACTGTAAAATATCATATAAGCATCATTTTATGGTTAACCTTTGATAGATTTAAGAGATTATTAACTATTAAATTTAATTATGTCTCTAGGATTTGCCGCTAAATATAAGACATCAAAAAATAATTTTTCCTTAAAAAAAAAATACGGCATATGATGAAAGCTAGTATTGTCACAATTGTGTAAACTTGTAACTGATCTCTTAAAATTGTCAAAATACGAGCTGAAATACGCCACGCTTCTTGTAAATCAGTTTTGTAGGAATCAATTGTTTACTTACAAATATTTACGACGTAAAAATGTTATATTTTTTCAGGCGCCACCGTTTCCAAATGGCGGAAGAAAAATGTTGCAAACAAATAAAATTTTCATTCTCTCATCATTTACTGTAAGCTAGCGAAGTTGGTTTTGTACAGGTTCGATCATTTTCAAGATATTGCACGTTACACGGAAAAAATGTGCAAGTCTGAGTTCGGAAAACACATGCCTAACATATTGACATTAGACGAATGGCGTGTTTATCTTAAAGCTGTTTATATAATCTGAGGGTTAACTGTGGCGGTGATGAATAAGGCATTTATTGCGGTGAAATGGCAAGAGCGGAGATGGTTATATCTAACTCTCACCATGAACGAAACTTTCTGATCTCCGTTACCACGAGGTTCAGAGCCTACTAAATAGGAGGCTCCGTGGCCTTCTCTCTCTCGCTCGCTCTCTCTCTCTGCGTAACCGTGTGACGTAAAACCGGCTATAAACTATTTTTTGCATCTCGAATTTTGGGATTGTCAGTTGAAGGAATACATGTGCTTTGATTTTTCTGTTGACGCCTTCTCCCAAAACGACGAGTAAAAGATGCTAACCATCTGCGAGTTAAATTATTTTTCAAGTTTCTCTCATCATATATAATCGAATTCACTATCCATCGTACAGTTCCTGATAAGTTGAATATTACATTTAAGATGTTCATTAGGCCACCATTTTGAAAATAAGTGCCTGTTGTACAAGAACTCTTTTTAATGTATGTGGCTACCACATAATTACCAGTATTCAAATTTAATTTGTTTCAGGAGAATTTTTTTCTGAGATATGGTTCATAAGCTTAATTTTTCATGTGACTCTAGCTTCCAGACAGGCCAAAGAAAGAAATTGTTTTTTAATTAGTTTAATGCTCACTTTAAACACGACGTTTTGTTTAAATCGACCATATATTTTCTGAAATATTGCATAACATCATTGAAATATGGGAGGCTACATTTTGAAGAACAAACATTTGACGTGCAACTAAGATTAAACAAAAAAATAGCTGAGGTCCGTGAGCAGAACATACGCTTACTAAGTTATAGCGTGCAGTAGAATCAAAGTCGACGAGATCAAATATTTACAGCTGAAGCCTTGAACGAAGCCTTAAATTAGCTAGACATATTGACCGTACATCATTTTTTATGTCTAAACTATTTCATAAACGTCCCTTCAGCATCTGAAAACCACACTAAAACGAGAGTAACCGTGAACAAATTTTTCGTCCCTCCCACCTTTCATCTGGGAGTTCGTTTCGCACACGAAGAATTACGCCAGCAAATTTCTAAGTCTGATCAAATGTACCAGGGCGGACAGTTTTCGTTAAAACCGTATGTACTTTCGTATGTTTGCTTTCGACAATGACCTGCGCTGAACGCGTCGATTTAGCGCCTAGGCGTAGGCAACCAACATGGCTGACAGGGGCCAGTTGATAAGTGTAGCGAGGCGCGTGCAAGTTGGTGAAACGTGAAATTCTCTCACGACTCCTTCAAATGTAATAAGCGCAATGCTTTAGAGAAAAAAAATCCCGCTTCGTCACGTACCAGGTGTTTTGTGTCTTCTGTGGCCTTTACACGCGTTCATATGGGGTGTCAGGGATCGAGAGATGCGCCGCCTAAAGTAAGACGGTACATCGACTACAGTACTGAAGTCTAGCTTACAAAAGGAGTAAGCAGGGGGTAAGAAGGTGCTGGGTCTTATGCCCTACTCTACGCCTAGGTGTTGATAGGTGTTATTCCCGCCCAGCCTGCACCATCTATTTTTACTATTCAGCCCAGCTGCTGCAAGCTATCAGCGCATCTGATCGCTCAATAACCTACAAAAATAGCTTAACTTAAGTGACGATCGGTCAGGAGAACCCTGTGCCAACGAGGAATGGAATTCACTACATTCTGTTAGCACCCGGCTATCCTAGTCATTTTCTTTATAAAGCGAATTTTGTAAGTAATAGCATCCATTCGTATTAATTGTTGCTTGGAAAGTTCTCAGCATTTCAGTAAGTAATCCTATGTGCAGTAAACGTACCTGAAAAATTTTAGGAGCCACCATGTTTGGCCTAAAATGGGTACGTAAAGAATTAGAACAACAGTCATTTAAAATAAATTTCTCAGAAAGATTTCCAGAGATCGAGAAGCTTACACGGAGTCAGGGAAATAAAAGTTTGGCAAATATGAGTAAATCGTTATTTGAATTTGCGGTTTATTAAGTAGACAAATAAATTAAATCATTATGTTGTTAAAAAACATTTCAATTAAAATTACACACGCGTGTGTTTACCACGGTTTAGCACTTTCCATAGTGTTATGTACAAGCGTGAATTATGATTGCATTACGTCCTTACTGAATTTTGTTTTCCCTCCACAGTTTCTCTCATACTGGGCGTAACGATCATAAAGGCTAAAATGCAGTCGAATTGAATGCGAAAGTCAACCACACCTCTTCCGTAACCACATTTATAAGCACCGACCCCTCAAAGCGTTGAAGTGACGCAACATTACAATTGCTAGCTGATGGGCTGAAGATCCGGACGGCGAAATTAAGCACGGCGCGGTGATGTAAACACAAGTATACATTCTAAAATCTAATCATACATCAAGAGATCTTTACGCGCACTGTTAAAAAGATAGTGCACCGTGGTCCTTACTGTGTGAAAAGATAGTGCACCGTGGTCCGAACTGTGTGAAAAGATAGTGCACCGTGGTCCGAACTGTGTGAAAAGATAGTGCACCGTGGTCCGAACTGTGTGAAAAGATAGTGCACCGTGGTCCGAACTGTGTGAAAAGATAGTGCACCGTGGTCCGAACTGTGTGAAAAGATAGTGCACCGTGGTCCGAACTGTGTGACGGCTCTCTTATGGGCCGGTTGCACCACCGTGGTTCAAAACTCAAGCTGAGATCGTATCTAAGATCGACACTGAAAACTGTTGCACCATTTGAAATCAGAGCTGGATTGGGGATCGAGATCAAGTTCATTTCGAATCGCCGAAATCGACAGTTCGAAATCTCTATCCGAGAGCAGCAGCCATCGTCGACAAATGTCGTTTGAAAATACGCCGACAGATAGAACTTGTTTCGATTGTTTTCTTAGGAAATTAAAGAAAAAAAATTACACGCACTTGAATCTAATTCATTAAAATTTGCACAATAATAATTCACTTAAAACAGATCAAAGATCGCACATCTAGTTCGATATATTATGAAAAAAACGCCTACTTCCATGTAGTCATATATTACGAACCAATGGCAAAATTTGTCTTATACTTAATATGGATCTCTCCAAGCTCGACGAATCGGAGATCCAGAATCGTGAAATTTCGTTGGTGCAACACTTTTACATTGGAGCAAGATCAAACTGGATCCTGGTTCGGAACTAGGATCATTCGATCTCAGATCGGGGGCGATGTTGGTGCAACCGGCATGAAGACCTGATATATCGCAACAGTCGCATATTTCAAATATAGTCAATGTAAATATCGCAGTCGTGCCTGCAGTCACAACGTCAGGAACACACGCAGCATCGAAACGTCTACAGATCCACGCTAGCCGGTTGACCTTGCATCACATCGCCTTGGCAAATAGCACACACTATTTATACTCTGTCGTTATTTCCTCTTCTTGAGTGTTCCGTGTTTCTGGCACAACCTTCGCAGACGGAGGTGTGAAAAGAAACAGCGAACACGAAATATCGCTCGGTTTCATACTCGCGGTGAAAGTTTTCAACAAAACCAAAATTTCCTCGTTGTAATTTAAACAGGTTGCCTCGTATTTCCGAACCCATCGTGGATGTTCAGCGGTGCTTATCGGTAAGGATTTATCTTATAGACATTCGTAACGTAAATATATCGCATCCTGAACACAAGACTATAACTCATAAAGTCGAGAATTTTATATTATTGTGTCGGAAGATCGAATATATCTATCACTGTACAATATAATTACTCCACAACATTCTATTAATTTTTATAAACGTATTGCGTGTAAATAGGTATTGAACTTCAAAAAAATACTACGTTAATAAATATTAACTTTCAGTGTACTGGTGTGTAGCAACACAGTATTAATACTTCAATGTCCCTTGTTCGCATAGTTCTTTGAAAAATTCTTAAAAATGCATAATTATTTGACTCTGATTTTACCATGTATACCACAGTTTGAGTAGTGATACTCTTGCATTTAAGGTGCAATATGTCGTGTGGCTGGCGCATCCTGTAAATGGAATAACGCGCAAACTGTGGCGGGCTTTTTGAATGTAGTTCTGGGTCCAGCAAGAGCCCCTATCCGCTAAGCGGTGGGATGAGGCCTTTAGATTGGTCAACGGTGGAACGCAAGGGCGACTAAGATGAGAGCACCCCGGAGAAAACCCGCCGGCCACGTTTCTCACATGTGGTAAACTGAGCTGGGCCCCGTCGGGAGCCGAACCCAGTTCGCTGTAGAAGGAAGTGAATAGTCTGAATACTACACCACAATGGCACTCAAAACACCAACTGTATCAAAAAACCGCACGTTCCCGAATGTATGACGGGAAAAAATTTGTACCGAAAGTATTTAACAAAATTGATAATATTTGTTACTATAACTCGTATGTTTTGTGGCATGGTATATTTATTTCACAAATATATCAACTATTGACGGCTAGTGTGTCTACTTGTAGTATATTGACTTTAGAATAGCTAAAAGGCAAATAGTGTTTTTTTTTAGATGAAATGACATTTTTAGCTCAGTAATCGGATCTCAGAAAATCAAGTAATTGTTCACATTATTTCGTGATTTTCGATGTTATGGCATATATTGGAATATGCTATGTATGTATATATTCGTAAATTTTTCGAGGATATAAAGATCTACTCCTGAAATAAGTTATTATTTTTGCACAATCAATATTTGTAGGAGAGCGCTATACTGTTGGCGAGGAGGGGGGGGGGGGAATCCCTTTTACGGTTGTATTTAATTTTATTCTTGAATAGTTGTGGCTCTCTTTGTGTAGTTCCATAAACAGTAAATTATTCGTAAAGATTTGTGGCTCATATCGTTAAAACATAATTAAACACTGTTGACGGGGTTAGCTAAGGATGGCGTATTTATCGACATTTTTTTATTCGTCGGTTGTTATTATAAATGTTTTATCAAGCGGTACAAAGGCAGAGGTCCTGATTACCTACAGACAATGTTGTAAACCATTTCTTGGTGGTCATTTTATGATAATAAATTTAATGACGTTAGAAAAATGCCTGAAAAGTTCGTCTGTATCCATACAAATTTCTGGGTCTTAAACTTGTAACTTAACTGCAGTTCATGTCACAGCCGTAACTACAAAGACAAGTACTCGATAAACTACGTATTGTAATCACGCGCCCGTGTTAAAATACGAATCAAAAGAGGAGTTAACTGTTTTAAATCACATTCAATCGTTCGATTTTAGCGATTGCGGAAACTCAGCCTCCGTGAACACTGGTTAGCTTCTGTCCTCGTAAATTATAGCTTAATATAACGACACTTTTGATCCCTGAATGGCATAATAATTTATGTAGGATTGTTTTCTATGTGTTAATTGCTAACTTTTTAGCGTCGTGTTCGGCGCAGCTTCCGTATAAAACTAACGTTAGGCGCCGCCTAAAATCAGCACGTAAGTCCACGGGATGCTCGGGGTTCGAACCCAAACCTCGTTTCCCGAACGCGGCTGCTTTATGGACGCGGTGGTCACATGTCTAAGACATGGTCAATTGTGGCTATTAATAATACCTATAGCACCAACTTCGAGAGGGCTTGCAGTTTTCATACCTGGAACCGTATAATAACACGTGCTGCAGTTGGGGTTGGTATTATTTTGTTCGTAGTCTGTACAAAGGCGTAAAAATAAAATTGCTGGCTTGGTGATTCCCATTAAATTTTTCCGGAAACTTGAATTGCCCAATGTTCTGTTATTCTTGGATTGATAAAACATACTGAATTAAAAGTGAACATCTCTAATGTGATTAATTTTTCTGGTACTGCACACCATAATGTCGTGCATTTGAATATGTTGATTAGGTATCTTCATTTTTGAATAGACCTATAATAGATATTATATGCTAAATGTAATTTCTATTTTCGAAAATAATTTTCAACTATGTACTGCAATACGTTCTATTTTTTTTCTTTCAATTTCTGTGTTGAGAGTGATTCGGTACGTTTACGGAAGTAAATTACCAAAATAAATTAAATATGTGGCGAAAAAAAAAATTATGTGGCGCGTTTATATACACACTCCCTTTTCTGTAAACATTGGGTGAATGAACCGCTATGAGGTCCTAATTTTAATGGGATTGTAATTAGCTTAAATGTTTATATATAATGATGAATTAAAATTAAAGAATGCAGGAGTTAAAAACTGCGTTTTACTAAAATAAATAATATTCAGTGGTTCTAATACGGTAACTGTAAATAAAACGTTTTAATAGGCGAACGTGGGTTGTAGTACGCAGCCACTGGGAATACACCGCTCTTCTGCCGAGTGCAAAGTGAATTCGTGGGCTGTCACACGCGCTCATAATGTACGCAAGTAATTGTACGAGTTCGGGAGAAAAGGACACTTTTGTGTAGCTAATTGCGGCTCTTACTACGGGAGCCCGTCCTTCATATTTACGAAAATGTTCGCAAAACACGCGAAGATACGTTTACTTCTTGAGGTTATTGCTGGCTATAAGTAGCAATCGATTAAGATTTTCAGCCATTTTAAGTGGCGCAGATTAGTACGAGCGCCTTAATAATTCAGAATAAAATGGCTCGACAGCGCAGATTTAAATATTTCATAGGTTGACAGCACGTTTGTCTCTGCTGCTATTTCCGCCTACTGACTACTTCTTCATTTCATGTGGAAGGAACACCGAGGCGGAGAAGGCAATTGAGTCCTCTTTCCGCTTTCAAATAAGAGCTTCAAGATTTTTTGATTGTCCGTATTTCCGGCCACGTGTCATTACTCAAATTACTGCATCATTACGTTATCTTTCTGATCTACTGACGTAGTCTATAACATCTTCCGCGAGAGCGCATTTTCACAACGCCAAGGACGGCTGAACGAAACTCGAAATCTAACAACTTCACGTACGCGCAGGTAGCCCAGAACGTTCCAGTTATGCAAAGTTACTCGAAAAAGTGTACTCGAATTGACATTTCGAAAGACAGGGGAAATCAGCGCTGTTACGTGCATATCAGTGATGAAATTATTTGCAAGCAAATAAGATTTGATAACCGCGTAAATTCGAAAAACATCGAATATACTCATAACGAAATGACATGTATTTTTTTTTTGTATCTGCCAATATCGCACCATATGCTCTGAATGTATCGTGCCCACTCTATGAGACTCAGCTGTCTAACATAACCATCATTTAGACTAAAGCGTTAAGAATCACGCCATTATTAGACCAGGTAACTGTACGCAAGTAAGAATATAGAGTCCACAAGTGGCCTTGCACATACAACTGTTTGTATGGAACCTGTGAATATAAAGTAGTATGCAATTCTACGGGAATATATTAGTTTCACGTACGAAAAGTATTTTCTGAGCACCAAGCACTGTTGGGTACTGAAACACTCTGCGGTTTTATTTCATTCAAGCTGTTACATAGCAAAAAAAATTTATTAGTGACTGGTTTGAGTTAGTGCTCAAGCAAGTGTAGTAGTTATGGGAATATTTAGTTAACACTTTTACGGCCCCTCTTACCGGATTTACGTTGCTAAACAGGGGGTGTTTCTGAACGCTTACTTACGTCGTATTTTTACATGATAATATCGAACCAGCTCACTTAATGGCTGTCGTTTCTGGTAATACATGCTTCGCATACTACTAACTACTGTATATATAAGCGAGTTCTGGATAAGGTTAGTTCCAAATGCGCGTTACGTCTTATGGAACATTACAGTGAGAAAAAAAATATATCGTTGTAAGAACCGAATTCCTGTTGCCAAAGGCCCATTCAGACTGTTACTATAGGGACAGCAATCGAGTGGGTTGCGAATACCATAGAAATATTACCCTAGATCAACAGAACTGATTGTTGTGTTCGTGTCTGTGATTTTACCTGTAAATATACTTATTGGCCTAGTTCCAACAATAGAACTACAGAACAAATATTTTCCTTTAACAGAACAACCTCAGCAGTACTAGGATTGTTCCTGCAACGAACAGAGCTGCAATAAGCAGGCAGAGCACTATGAGGCTGGCACAGAAATTCGGTTGCTGCTACCGCGAAACCCGATCACAAAAAAACTCTTCCGTTGTCACTTCTCTGCTGATTTTTCTTCAGTGTAGACAACTTTCTTACAGAATTTTCCCGCCCGACATTGCGATCCCACATGGCGTTGAGGGTTTATCAGAGATCTCAAGTTTCTATTACTTCTGTCACAGATAGAACGAAATAAAGCCAAGAAGAGTTAACCGATTTTATTTTTCTTCATCCGACAGCAAATGCAAGTAGCACGTCATGAAAACAGCTAATATTTATGTTATTGAAGAACACGCCAGTATTTATTCATTCTAAAATCAAATATAAATCAAACGGCAATCAGGTTCTACGTTCAAACTGAATTTATTTGCAGGGCAAGTTAAATAAAATATTAACAACTATATTTTGAATAATAATAATTGCTGATTTAATACCAGAATAAACTAAATACGTAAATAGCTAACATTTGCTGTCATTACTTTTACAGATCGTCTCCGATGCTGGGTTGCTGCATTGAATCCAGACCAACAGAATGAATCTGGATTGACGTGTATGTAACTTCTAATTGAAGTACGAGTAATAGTGCAAAATATTTTCGCTTCTTACTATCATGGGTTAAACCGAGTCATTAATCAGAGGCAACGACGACGATTGCAGTATAAACCTTATAAATACATTCCACTTGTAAACTCGCATTAAGGATTCTTCTCTTCGACTACATTGCTTCAGAATGAAGAGCACGTACTCGCAAATATTTATTTATGACATATCACTTTACTTGATATTGTGAGTACTGCGGCGATTGGAATCCAGGACTAATTAATATTATTATATCTTGCAGTAAATCAGTAAGTTGTATGTCAGGTTTCGCATTTTCCCTCATCAGAAATGGGAATGTGTGTCACCCACACACGGATTTTTTTTAAGAACACGGATCTTAAACTTTGAGCTCCAAATTTTGGAGTCACTCAGTAGTGAAACTCATCTTATTATTATATTAATTTCTGTGTTAATGGTACGCGAATTATATTTGGCTTCGTTTAACCGCTGGGGATGAATCACGCGTCTATGCCACTTTGTAGTAAGTCAATGAAGTTTTCAGAATGGCAATGAAAAATTATCCTACAAGTAGGTAGCGCCATTTTTTTTTCCTTTTATGTAATCGTTTTTATCATAGTACTGAAAGACGTTTCTCTGTATCCCTACTCATTTTCTAATTTGTATTTTCTATTTTCTGTTGTAAGCAGACTTTAGTTTAAAAAAATATTCATAATACGATTTATCTTCTCTGTGATTTTTACTATTCAATATTTTACTCACTAATCTTAACTAGAACTTAAAGTGTGAAATCAATCTACGATTATTATAAAACAGAAATAAATGGTAAATGTATTTCAGTAATCACTTTCAATTTGCATTAGCTTTGAAATCGGTACATAATTGCCACGACTTATTTCGACACTCTAAAAGAGGAAGTGTGCTATGAAACTGCGAAGGACCACAACTGAGTGTTGTGATTACTCGATCTCATCAAGACAGAAACATCAGGGTGGTGCTGTACATTTTTCTCAATGCCAAGGGGCAAGAAATAATACGCCAGTGCACTACTGTCATAAAGTGGACATAGGTATGCGGGAGACTTATAAAATGACAATCTCGTATGATAACCAAAAGCTTGCTTACTTGGAGGAAAGCATCAGCAGGAAATTGGCTCGATATCTCGGTTAAACCCAAGCCGTATGCGAGCGTGATCTATAAGCAACGGCAATACAACGTCCACCTAAATCACAAAAGTGGCATGGGGGAAAATGGAAAGTTTGTTGAGATATAACACAGTTTGCGTGATCTATAAGCAACGGCAATGTAACGTCCACCTAAATCACAAAAGTGGCATGCGGGAAAATGGAAAGTTTGTTGAGATATAACACAGTTTGCGTGATCTATAAGCAACGGCAATGTAACGTCCACCTAAATCACAAAAGTGGCATGGGGGAAAATGGGAAGTTTGTTGAGATATAACACAGTTTGCGTGATCTATAAGCAACGGCAATGTAACGTCCACCTAAATCACAAAAGTGGCATGGGGAAAATGGGAAGTTTGTTGAGATATAACACAGTTTGCGTGATCTATAAGCAACGGCAATGTAACGTCCACCTAAATCACAAAAGTGGCATGGGGGAAAATGGGAAGTTTGTTGAGATATAACACAGTTTGCGTGATCTATAAGCAACGGCAATGTAACGTCCACCTAAATCACAAAAGTGGCATGGGGGAAAATGGGAAGTTTGTTGAGATATAACACAGTTTGCGTGATATTTTTGTCTTCCGTTTATTGCTCAAACAACTTTTGTCAGTTAGAGCATTATCATTTCAGGAACAGAACCCAAATCGCTAGGCACGAAAGGTCTGAAACTGACAGACGCTCGGCATAAAGATTGCATGCTAATTTATTTGTCAACGTTATTCCTTTTACATCTGCCAAGAGTAACAATTTGGAAATATCGATGGAGGATCGCAATACGTTTCATCCATTTACAAAAATCATTTTAACTGCTGCAACTTGCTTTATTGTCTCGTATGCCCTTATGCCAGAAATTTGAATTGGTAAAACACTTCATTAAATAGTTTGTTTTTGCGAATTGATCTTTTGAGTCATTAACTTCATAGATTTTTAATGGCTTGCACAAGGCCAGGATGCTAATAAACAAACACAAATTTACCACTGGCATTAGCGACTACGCTTCAAACAGTGTGAAAGAAGCCTCATACGCGGTTTTGGAAACGGAACAAACGAGGGAAGGGGAGAAAAGGTGTTCAATAATTATTAAGCGTGAAGTTTGTATACCTGAGTTCACCCGGGGGAAACTGCCTTCTCACACCTATGGTGGCGCATTCTTCATATCCCGCCCCATCAAACAATTTCCTGTTAGTTTTTAATGTGAACATGAATATTCTGCCCCAAACTGTATTTAAATTTTTTGTTCATTTGTTATAATGGGTTTTGTGTATGAAAAAACGGTAACCCCACGGAAAGATAAAATACAAAAAATTATCACGTAAATAGGAAGTTCCTAGTCAAGAACAAATATGAAAGTATAGCTAACTCCTGTTCCATTTCCGCCTCGCCCACGCCCTTGTCGATCCTGGCTGCAGAATCTGTACGCCCCACGTTTCCTGCTTCTTTCTTTCCTTCACCGTTACTATACCCTAGTGGAATATCTCATTTTAGTTATGGTTCTTTAATTTGCAAATGACCGGCCTGATCGTTTAGAAATATATCCAAATAAAGTTAAATTTTACATTTTAGTGCTACCCATTCAAGCAACATACAACCGGGCCCAGTATTTATTAATGTTCTTTGTCTATACTTCTGGTTTCAGAATGCTATCGCAATAGGACACATGACCTATAGAAATCCTTCTGTGGTACGTATTTATAAAGGAATGTTGAGTTGATTTGAGAGATTTGAGTGGCTCTTAACAACGAGATCTTGAGAGCCGATGAGGGTGAAATGACGTGGTAATGGAGCAGTGCCGGAATGCAGGGGCGGGGTAAACGGGAGATCCCCGAGAAAATTCGCTGACCAGCGGCATCGTCCGGCACGATTACCACTTGCGAAATTCCGGAGTTACCCGGCCGGGGTTGAACCCGGTTCGCCTTGGTGGGAGGCGAGTAGTCTAACCGCTCAGCCACTGCGGCGCCCTATAAGGAAATGGATGTATAAACGGTGTTGATCCAGTTTTACTGAAAGCTCCTTAATCATTTAAGATTAGGTAAGGTGTAAAAAATTTATTCAAATATTAGTAAAATCTAAGTGGAACAGTTACCGCATACCACATATTTTCTCGGAATCCTGAATTGTAGCTTTGCGTCGCAAAGTCTTCCTAGCTACACGCCATGTCACATTATTGAAAAGTAAGGGTTACATTTTGGGCCTCCAAATTTATGGCTTTATTTGTAAATTAGTTAAGTTCATCAGCATGGCAGTTACAGACGTACTTAATTGCAGTTGCAATTTCTCAGACAATGCATTATATTAAAATGTATGGCCTACATGCTGAAGCATTGATGCTTTAAGTCCCTCGCCTACCTTTTCGTCATTTTATGTCATAAGATGAAAGCGAAGATAGTTAAAAAGTTAATTTTGTAATCCACTTCCGTTATCTTCCTTAACTATTTTGTGATAATTTATTAAAAACCTAAAAATAACCAACCCCTTATATTTCAAATTGTTGGAAACAACTGTAATTTCGAGAAAACATTTACACACGTTTTTTTTTTGGTAATTGGAGTGCTTTCTAGTTTGTCCAAAGATTAACTCATATTTACGATTTCTTGCGGCGCTCAGCCGCATACACAGGCAGTTTTATAAATAGTTTTAATAGCTGAACAATAGGCTTGATATTTTAATGACCATGAAGGGCATACTGTAATTAGCTCTAAGAAAAACAGTCTCCGAAAGAAGTTTTCATTTACTCCATAATCTGTTACTGCACCGTCGGTTCACTCCTAGTTTCCTTACACCGGTACACTGTAAAAAAAACCACAGAATTTTGGTCATGCTGTGGCATTCCTGACTCGCGTTCCAGGAGACGTGTTCTCGATTACGGCTGACCGTACTGGGTGCCATTTTACATTAATTTATCGATAACCCAATACGGCAATATTACAACTCAAAAATATATATTTTTAAATTAACAGCCATACCATGTATAACATAGAAATCTCTATTACGTGTAACTTTTCACAGCTTAAATACTGGTTGTTAAACTTTTGTTTGGTATAATTAATCATGACAATACATTGGGGTAAGAATTTTGTTTATGCAATACCATTATTACCGAAAAACAGGGTATTTTGAGTATTTTCATAATGTTGTACTGAATTATCGATGTCAGGAAATTAGAAATTACTGGTACTAATGTTTACAAATATTTGTAACAATTGATTTTAATTTCATTAATGACACATAAAACTATAGAAACTTCTGAGTCTGAAATCATAGTCCATGAAATCAACTATAAAAAGTATCTGTAAACATTATTATTAATTTTTCGTTAAAAACAGATATAGTATTTTTTACGATGGTCTTGCGTTGTGATTATTTTTTTCAAAACATTCTTTCTGAGGCATGCAGAATGGTAAATCGCTTAAAATTCGATTAAAAGTGTACTCTTATCGATTTTTCAAACATTCATAAAAGTATATTCTTGCAAGATATGTCACGACGTTAAAAAATGTAGCCTATGCGCTCTTCTGTCAGATGCAGTATAAATCGTACGTACTTTCTCTGACAATTTCATTTGCGTGTGTACTAATTTCTAATGAGTTCTGCGTGTTGTACCGCCAGGTGCAGTGCTTCATTAAAAGCCACTTCTCTCCTTGTTGTTGATATAGGTTGTTCACGGTAAAATGAGCACTTTTGAAAGCCCTGCTGAAGATATACTTGTTTACACGTTGTGTGTTCTTCCGCCTTATGTACAATTAACATTGCCATGGGCCTCATCACTTTATTCGTGCGTCGGTCAAGCGAAACTCTGACATTATTAGAACAGTAAATATTGTACAAATCTGCTCATTTTTACACTTCGGTGTATTAGAAAACAGAGAAAGCGGGAGAATAATTTAATTGATCACAAATGGTTACCTAACACTTTTTGTTTGAGTTAAATATACGGAACTACTTTGCCGTCCAACGTTACCAATTTTACTGAACACGTGTCACTCATTGCACCCGTTTAAATATATGCAGTTAGGGGCAGTGACTTTTCTGTAAGGTTCTTTCCAAATGTGCTGACTTTATAGTAAACAGCCTTTACCTTTATTACATACTGTAATACTTAATATTAATATTTAAACCTTATTTCTTACAGAACTAATTTAAATATTTTTTTGAGAGGAGAATGAACTGGCTTAAATCTGTATTTTCTTATGTTAGACTGAAAAAATAATAAAAAATGCTTTAATCCTTATTACGGTTACTGATAAAACAAACACAACATGGACAAAATATCGTGGACTTTAAAATATCTATTATAGTACATTCACGGTCACTTCAAACTTTCTCAAGCCCTGCTAAAGCTCTATTTCCAGGATATTCCTCCGCCTCATGCAAACAAAGCTAAACTAAGTTTAGAAAATTATACCAAAGAGACAATGCAACGCATTTGTGGGCTCTCAGTGCAATTAGATTTTGAATAAGAACTATTTATTACTAGGCATTACCAACACACCCATTGCCTTTCTGTTTTATTCATAACGGCTGTTCACGATAAAGTGAGGACTTTTGAAATCAACCATAGAAAACAATTAACTGCCCATACCTGCATATATGCTAACGGGTGCAATGAGTGACTTGCGCCCAGTAAAGTTGGTAATGATGGAGGGGAAAGTAGTTCCGTATTTTAACATCGAATAAAAAGTGTTAGGTAGCCATTTCTGATAACTTAAATTAATTTATCGTTTTTTATTTTTTTTATGCGTTAAAGTGAAAACATGCGCATATTTGTCTAAAATAAATTTTCTAATAATTTCACAGTATCACTTGACCGACGCATGAATAATGTAATGAGGCCCATGGGAATATTAATCATACATCAGACGGACGAAAGTACATGTATGCAAGTAGATCTTATGCAGTGCTTTCAAAAGTGCTCATTTTACCGTGAATAGCCTAGGCCTGTATCAATTATAAATGAAATATTATAATGTACAGATAAAATATAAGTAAAATTTCAATTGAACTACAAAAAATATGAACTTTATGTTAACTCGAGAACAAAACGCTTGTGAAAGATGGCATATTTAGGAGACAACCAAACACGCCACACAACGGGTGATTTTTCAAAGGTTTGATTCAAATAACGTGAAGAAACCACAACTAGACTATAAGATATGCCACATACCCTGAGAGCTCTTGTTTTATAAAATATTTTATCTGGAAAGTAAGCTAAGGCGAAACAAAAAAAAAATCCAATCTGGAAGGGATATTGCCTTGTTAACGCACACCTGTCGGCTTCAGTCCCTTTATTACTGTCGCATCTCTGGCCAAGTCTCCTTTTTTTCCTCACTCAGTTCCGAAACAAGTCATCGAGAACAAAACTCGTTACGCAAAGCACAATACGTAGTTTCAATTGGCACCGCTTAAACCGCCAAGGATTTAGTTTCTTACTGGAAATGTTTGGCTAGACTTTTACACCGCTTTCTATTGGGCAGGCGTGCGAAATCAGCCGTTGAAACGTTTGTGTCGGTGCGTTGGAGTGGCGTCCTTGAGTCGTGATAAATTCCTCAGACAAAAATAGCGTGGCATCCTCGGCGATGGTAACCCGTTTGATTGACAGCCAGACCCTCTAAGCAATGCTCAGTAAAGAAGGCGCACAAGACACTACCACTTGTTACTGAGTACATGGAATTGCTCCTCTGCTTCAACGACTGGCATCCATTAAGGCGCCCGTCTACCTGCAATGTGTTTGAAATACACGTTTTCCAACGAAACTATTAAGCGTGCGTCCAACGTGCTGATGTACGAAAATAACACACACTCCAGGCGAGAGCTGTCGAGTGCATTAGAGACATCGCTTACGTTAGAAAACCCATTCCCCAGCAAACCGAAATGGCTAAAAACGGCTTTTACACAAAGCGCTGTATCTCAGAATATACGCGACAGATCAATGCTAAACTACTCAAGGAACCTTAATTGAAACTTCCTGCAGACTTTCCACCAGTAAAATAATAATGTCGCAGCTGAAAGCCCTATATACACGCTGTGCGACGAGAACACTGCACGCCAATTCATAGCCTTGTGTTGAGCGGCGATGGCGCGTGGAAATTTCTCCCTTAACGTTCCTGTGCTTCTCGGCGTCGCGGGGAAAAAAAATTCTGGGTACTCTCTGTCTCATATAACTTGGCCAGATTGTGACGGTCAGTGAGTAAATGATGTTCACGATAAAGTGAGCACTTTTGAAATCAACCTTACAAAAAAAGTCACTGTCTCTACCTGCATATATTTTAACGGGCGCACTGAGTGACATGTGCCCAGTAAAGTTGGTAACGATGGAGGGGAAAGTAGTTGCATATATTAACGTTGAATAAAAAGTATTAGGTAGCCATTTGTGTTAACGTAAATTATTTGTCTCGCTTTCTGTTTTTTAATGCATCGCAGTGTAAAAATGAGCCGATACTTTTCTAATAATTTCACAGTTTCACTTGACCGGCGCATGAATTAAGTGATGAAGCCCATGACAATGTTAATTTTACATAAGGCGGAAGAATACACAAGTAGATCTTAAGCACGGTTTTCAAAAGTGCTCATTTCACCGTGAACAGCCTATATACGAAATAAACAATGTGCCAATTAAAAAATCCGGTATCATCTGATGCATGAACGAATGAAAATTAATATTACGTTGGCTCTTCTGACTGCACAGCCGATCCACATCAGACAAGCAGAAAATACGCGAATGAGAAAGAGTTCCTATATGAATTAATACATTTTTTTTTTACGTGATCACAAACCAGCTGTTATTAGTGCTACAAGCTAAACTTCGTGCTGGAGTAGTAATGTATTTGTGGTCAAAATTTAATGTACATAAAAACGGCCCGTATTCAAATGAAATGCAACTGCAAACACTCGGGAGTTCTTTTTGCGTCGTGGGGGAATGGTGGCTGAGCGATTAGCACGCTCGCCTCCCACCAAGGCGAACTGCGCTCTATCCACGGCCGGGTCACCGGATTTTCGCAAGTGGGAATCGTGCCGGACGATGCCATTGGTCGGCGGGTCTTCTCGGGGAGCTCCCGTCTCCCCCGCCCCCTCACTCCGGTGCTGCTCTATATTTACTTAAATCACCCTCATCGGCTCTCAAGACCTCGCTGTTAACAGCCGCCCGAATCTCTTCACTCGCTCAGTCGTTCACTTTTTACGTCGTACCCCCCCCCCCCCTCTCCGACCCCTTCCATAGATGCTTGATATAATTACAAAAATATCGCAGGGAATTGTTAAATAATTTGACGAAATGCATTTCAAACTCTTGTCGTTTTGAGCCAGTAATAAGGAAAAAGTGAACTTCTACAAAGACGGAATCAAGAGGCAAGCCAACGTGCTGCTACCTGTTGAAGAACACGCTCGGCTCACAACACGCCCTTCCAAGCTATCTCTTAGGCAGATCCTAAATCCCAACCAGCCAGAAAAAATTATAGTTTCATTGTGTAAAATAACACATTTACGAACAGATACCAATGATTTTATTTGTCCCTGAGATCTGTATAATTTTTTAGGTAACATTTATATTTTCGTGTACAGCTATTTTGATTACTAGTAATTTATATTGGGCCGGTAATAGTCTTCGTTACGCCTACGTCCATTAAGGCCCGTTTACAATCGCGTTGACACAAAACGTTAAGCGCTAAACGTCGCCATAAGAAAACTGGCACGTCCAATCGACGTTAAGAGGAATGATAATAAAAAGAATGAAGGTGTATATGTACAAATATTTTTGTTCGTGTTTGAAATTGAAAAATAACCTTTTGAAAAAAAAAAATATTCCGCATAATGAATAGTTATATTCAATTATTTTTCGCGTTATTTGTATATTGATTTCTTGTAACATTAACAAATTTAATATGTACAGCGATAGTGGTGCTATTTGTTACCGATCGTCTGTAACATTAATTTTTTCACTTGTTTGTGACGTCTTGAATTCTGATCGGCGGTCGCAAAACGCAAAGACTTGTAAGTTGGCCAACTTCTACCGCATTGCGTTTTACGTTTAGCGTCACGGCAATGTTTAACGTCGGTTGTAGCCAGAGCGTATACGATTCACGGATTCATGATTTATTGTAACACGTTATTGTCGAGTCAACGCGATTGTAGACGTGCCTTTACACGCCAATTTCTCCTCCCGCAAACACATATTTTTGTTGTTGTCGTATTGTTAATATTCTGCATTAATAAAACGAAGAAAGTGTCGATGCGCGTGGGTAGTTTTGAAGCAATTCTTACGTTATTCCACACCACATATTTCTAACTCGAGCGGTTTAGTATCAGTAACAGCAGAATAACTGCTTTGCAGAGGTCGTATTAAGTTGTTTGTTGGCGAATGAAAAGTGCGTTGTCAAGCAAGTTCCCCGAATCACTTTTATTTCCAGTCTTAACATATTAGTTGTAACTTTCAAAGTGCGATAAGAACTACAATTACCGTCTCGTAAATGTTAGCCAAAATTAGTGGGCTATAATAAATAAAAGAAGAATTAACAAATATTTTATTGTTTGCAAATTTTTCTCTTTTTACTTTTATAACCATCGAATTTTTAGACAGATATCAGTCTATAAATACCTTAAATTTTGTGAGGCATTATAAGGGCAAGTGGATTACCTGACAGCGTATTAATAGAATAAATATACAGCCGACACTTCACGCAACAGCTGATGGCGAAAGGATACATAAAAGAAAAGTAAACATCGCCGCTACTTTCGTCGAACTGTCAAAATCTTACCAAGTTACATGAGACAGAGTGTAGGCGGGACCTTGGAGATTGTTTACGGTAGAGCGACCACTTTTCAAATCAACGTATGAGCAAGAATTACTGACCACAAATACAGTATACGTTATTCTACACTACGGCCTGCTGTCCCTCAGCGAATCAATAAAAATAGTTTTAAGACCTGAAGCCGTAGTGCTAGTGTATTGTTAAAATTTTTGGCCACAATGGTTAGTGTTTATTGTTTGGTACACATTACAGTATGAATTTATATGTTAGTAATACATCTATATTCATAACAATCCCAAGGCTTCACTTAAATGGCATGTAAATAAAGGGATCATGCCAATGGCAATCTTAATTTTACGTATACTAGAAAAACACAAAATGAAAAGAAAAGAAGATCCTAACCAGGGCTTTCAGAAGTCCTTAATAAACCGCGAACAGCATATACATATATCGAAAGGCGAATGGTGACATTGTCAGGAACGGTAGTATAATCTTTCCGGCGGGCAATCTGATTCACAAACGGCTATGTACATACAAGTCCGCGTCTAAAGTAATTCCTCGGACACTCGGAAGGAAAATTTTTAACCTGTTCCTCCGGACTGGCTGCAGTGAAACTCTTGTCCGTACGCTCGGATTAGAACAGCAAGCTTTTTACGTGCTCCTGATACAAACGTAATCCCGGTAGCCATGGTACTGTGTTTTACCTACAGAGCGCGTGAAGAGATTTGGGCGACTCTTAACAACGAGGTCTTGAGAGCCGACAAGGGTGATTGAAGTGAATACGGAGCAGCGCCGGAATGACACATCGGGGGAAACGGGAGATCCCCAAGAAAACCCGCCGACCAACGGCATCGTTCAGGCACGATTCCCACTTGCGAAAATGCGGTGATCCGGCCCGGGGGACGGATCTGGTTCGCCTTGGTGGGAGGCGAGCACGCTAACAACTCAGCCACCGTGGTCCCTTTACCCCTAGAAACGACACGAAGAGGTCGGAGCTACTGTTTACTACATTGTTTATAAACTTCAGCGCGTGCAGGAATTCTCACAAGCTGGTCACTACTTAGAGTTGTTTATTTTCAAAGAGCGCTCATAACAAGGAATTAGACTCGCCACCAAGCGAAAGTTCTTACGTTCCACGACCGATAGGGGCCACGGTGGCTGAGCGGTTAGCCTGCTCGCCTCCCACCAAGGCGATCCGGGTTCAATCCCCGACCGGGTCACTCAGGATCCTCTCACGTGGGAATCGTACCGGACGATGCCGTTGGTCAGCGGATCTTCTCGGGGATCCCCCGTTCCCCCCCCCCCCCTCATTTCGGCACCGCTCCACACTCACCTCAGTCACCCTCCAACGGCCTTCAAGACCCCGATGTCAAGAGCCGTCCCAATCTCTTCACCCACTCACTCACTCCACGACTAATACACTGTTTAAAAAACGTAAGTTCACGAATAGGATCCTTCTGTCTTACTGTCACTATAGCCTTTTTACGGCAAATTGAGCCCTTTTAAAACCCTCCCAGCAGACAAAATAACTAAACAATTGTATTTTATTGTGGCATCAGGCGTTGAATTTTGAGAGCTCTAAAATGTATACACTTTGCGCTCTAGATTCGAGTCAGTGGAAAATCACTGGTTGTTTCCGTGTCACAATCTCACTTATTGAATGAGCGACAGCCAACTGCGTGCGACTAATAAATATCATTCTTGTTGACTTTAGCAAATAATTACGAGAAATAGACATATTTCTGGCAGTCACTGTTTATATTGCGCAAATTAACGTAAAAACCGCGGTGTCCAGAATTTGAGCCAACAGAATAGTCCTTCCAGGTCGTTACCTTAACTATTTCTACCAACCCAAGGTTGGTGGAAATAGATAAAATTATGTATTGTGTTTCTTTATCGAAAATATGTAGCTTTAAATTGCATGTCCTTATGTTTTTATTTTAATTGGTAACATTGGGACTATTAAAATAAATATTACATATTAGTGCACTCACTTCACCACATTTAATGTAGTTTAAACCTTAAAACAGAGTACTATGATGATTGTGTGAAAAAAAAAAAAAAAATTAAAGACGCAAAAATGAAATGAAAGACGAAACTCACATATAAAAATATTTTATAGGTTTTATTAGTTTATTCGTTGTTATTTCATGTGATGCGTATTGTTTAACAGATCTATCAGTTAATAAATTAATCACTGTAAAACAGCGAAGAGAATGATTAACGAACCAGTGGAAAATGTCACTGAATCAATAGGTGAAGGAAAACTGGCGTTTTGACTGATTTATAAGTTATTTACCGAAGTGATTTTTGTGTAAGCCAGGCGCTGTTAACAGATTTACACAGTGAAACATTCACTGATTCAGATTTTGAGCGTGTTTATAGCTAAAATGGCGTTTTTATACTAACTATTGGCGAAATCATACAAAAAAGGTGAAAGGAATTACTAAGCATGGCCTTGAAATTGTTACTGTGAACAGTCTATACATAATCTTAAGTTCTCTTGGAAGTTCAAATTTAGCACTGCATGGTATCAGTTGTTCCGGATATTATAACGCCTATGTTCAGTTGTTTGTATTATGAGATATTGTCAATGAGGTATTTTAGTGAAGCTGTGATGTCAATTGTGACCCGTACACTCTGCGAATTAGAAAATGTTTTTCATTGTATAAAGAGGCAATTTCTTTACGACTGTTATGCATATCTCACCCACGTATTGTAATATATTATTGAGTGTTCAAAAGAGCGTAGAAACTACTGTAACATGGCTATTATGAGTGTAAAGTAACGGTAACTGATAATGCGAGGGGAGTGGTACTGGTATTTCCTTGATTTAGTTGTAGAGAAAAAAAATTCTTCCATAAAATGGGGTGGGCTGTGTCGTCTACACGGCCGTAGATATTTTTACGTGAGAACGTCTATGGGTGGCGAGAGTAAGCCAAATGATAGACTGTGTGGGTTTGTTTAAATCAAGTTATTTGTTATTAGCACACGGCGGGATTGCGGCGGCGGTGTACTAACGATTAAGTGTTGGGCGATTGTACGAGAAGCGCGAAATGGAACGTAGGGTCCCAGCGGTGTTGTGCCTGACGAATGTGAGGTCCCGGAAAGTACGTCGTTGGCAGCTCGTAAGGCAAAGACGCGTTATTGATGTATTTGCTGGAGACGTGTCTATTGGTTTCTTCGTTCTTTTCGCATTTAATTCTCTGAGTTGTTGCGATCTATCTTGGTACTTGGTGCGGCATGCGATGATGCAATCGCTACGTCCGCATTTCGCTACTGCGTAGAGTTGTCAACTTCTTCTTCATTGAACTCCGGAATGGATTGAGGTAGCTGAGTCATTCTTTCAGTATTAGAACTGTCTTGTCGAGAACTATTCATGTCGTTAGTATCGCTAGTGTCATTTTCGTCTAACTCGCAATTTTTAACTATTTTGGTTTGTAATCTGCAAAGAAAATGATGATTGGTTAGAAAGTCACTATGTGTGTTTATTATTTATGATTTGTGTTTTTTTTTTTACTCACAAACTGACACCAGAATTTCCCCGATCGGATGATCCGTTCGGTTGCTACAGCGGTCTTAAGCATACTAAACCGCTCGAAATCAGAGGTTCGCAGCGCGGCTCCCGCCACGGCCTCATGATGTCAGAACGATACGTTTGTGTGTAAATCACGAAGCCAAAGGACCGCCCTTTACTATCGTACATTTACATTTAACGTACTGCTCATTATCAACGAGTAATTGCCACCGAACCGAGAGCAACATTTCATGAAGCTCATTTTCTGTACATAAAGGGCTAAGCTGTAAGACGTCACGTCAAATATTAATAGGACATTTGCTGGTAAAGGCCGATTAAAATAATTTAAAACAGTTGTGTATAAGCAATCAGCTCTTACAAACCATAAGTCGGCGGCAACGTATTTGCAGGCATAAGAACACCTACATTTAGACAAATTTCTTAATATCTTTCAGCTGTGATTTTACTTCATTTAGATCAGATTAATATAAGGGTTGTTTCCCTTAATACAGCCAATCAGCTCTGAGAGCGTCAGATGACAAACAAGTATTCCGCACTTACGTATTTCACTTACTCTACGTCATTCAAGCAACGGGATAAATCAGTAGTCAAGAATCACATTACTGACGTGTAAAAACCATACTCTTGCTCTCATAGAACGTAGGTAAAGGAGAACTAGAAGCTCAGCAAAGATGAACAACAGAAATCCGCAGACCGCAAATCATTAATAATAATGGTACCCATATGTGTGCTTACGGAACACCCTTATAAGACACAGAATTATTTAATATGATCCAAAGAAACTATACGAAGTATTTCCTAGATCAAATAATTGAAAGCCGCTAGGGAAATACAGGACAGAAAATCCGTAAAAGCAATAGTTAACCTCTTTAAAGCAATGCACGGTAATGTTAACTACTGTGGACATGAATCTGACCCAGTGAAATGGTCCTTCTTAGCACAGCAGGGAGTATCTTCGGAAGAAGTGAGTTTGAGAACGATAAAAATAAATGGCTATTGCAGTATTCGAACGGCCGCCCCGAGCTTCTTGGAACGAACCACTGGCTCCAAGAATGCCCAGCACTGCCCATGGTGCATCATTGACAATTTAATCACAGCTTTCGAGTTATGAAGTTTCACGCTCCTTTCAAAATATCTCGCCCAGGATCCCGGGAGCTTACGCGTGGTCTAAGCTAAAATCAGCTATAGCTTGTTCGCGGTAAAATGAGCACTTTTCAAAATCCCTGCTTGAGATCTACTTATATGAACGTTGTGTATTATTTCGCCTTGTGTAAAATTAACATGGCCACGGGCCTGCGCACTTTATTCATGCGTCAGTTAAGTGAAACTGTAAAATTATTAAGAAAGTAAATATTTAAAAAATCAGCTCATTTTTACATTTCTGGCACTAAAAAACAGAAAGGGGAAGAAATATTGAAGTTATCACAATTGATTACCTGAAACTTTTTATTCGACGTGGAGATATGGATCTTCTTTAAATTCTTCGTTGCCATCTTTACTGGACGCATGGCACTCGGTGCGCCGGCTAAAATATGTGCAGGTAGGGGCAGTGACATTTTTCTAAGGTTCATTTCAAATGTTCGCTTTATCGTGAACAGCCTTTGGGCGTGCTTGGCCTATTGCTTCACTTTTTACTTTAGCACGCCGTTTGTCTCGTATCAGGACGTTTGCAGTGGCTGGACGAAGATTGTAAATATTGAGCAGGGTATTGGACAAACACATTTTAAGGAGCTACGTGGAAATTCTCTTTAAAGTGGTGATGTAAAAATAACTAAAAAAAAAAAAAAGACTACCCAGGTAGCAATCTTGAATAGAAACGACGACATTAAGGGGTCCGCCTGCCCAGCACTCTAAGTGCATTGCAGTGTGTTCGAAATCAAGGTTTTTTTAAAGAAACTATTCAACCTGCGTCCAACGTGCTAGTCTACTAAAATAACGCACACTTCAAACTACGCCTGTCAGTTACTTCCAAGATGCTACGCACGTTTGTAACACCTTTTTCGGAGCACTGCGACATAGCTAAGAACGACATTTCCAAAGCGTTGCATCTCAAAATATACGTGCTATATACACACAGGAGTAATCGAGGGCCGTGCATTGAAATTTACTACAGACTTTCCATCAATAAAATTATAGGGGCACCGCTGAAAGTCCAATAGGTACACGCAGTCACGACGAAAACACTGCGAGCCAGTTCAGAGCATTGCGCGGCGATGGCGCACTTGTAGCTCACGGGAGTGTCGCCCTTATCGTTCCCACGCTCCTCGGCCTCAAGCGCGGGTAAAAGCTCCCCTTAAGGACGCCAGTCGAGTAAAGCCTGTTCACTTTAAATTGAGCACTTTTCAAAGCACTGCTTAAGATTTACTTGTATGCACATTGGGTGTTTTCCGCCTTATGTAAAATTAACATTGTTGCGGGCCTCATCACTTTATTCATGAGTCGGTCAAGTGAAACTGTGAAATTATTAGGAAAGTAAATATTTTATCAATCTGCTATCTTTACACCACGATGCAATAAAAGAAACAGAACGCGAAGGAAATAATTTTAGTTACCACACATAGTTAACTAACACTATTTATTCGACGTTAAGTCATGGAACTACTTTCACCCAAACGTTACCAACTTTACTGGGCGCATGACGGTCAGTGCGCCCGTTAAAATATATGCAGACGTGGGCAGTGACTTTTTTCTAAGATTGATTTCAAAAGTGCTCACTTTACCGTGAACAGCCTTTATCATTAAATCAACGTGGATTGTGTAGTGCAACAGTAATCCCGTTGCACATACAATGCCGGAGACAATCACAACTTCTACTTGATCCTTGGGTCCCTTTCGTATGTTTTAGACATTCAGGCTCGCAGGTCGTCTTCTTTGTGGCATATCAGGGCAGTTGAGAAGAGTTAAATACATGATACTTTCTACAGAGCTAAGTTTTCCTTTCAGTGCTCTGGTTTACACACCACTGCCGCCCATAGGCCGACTGTCAGGGGTTCTCATATTTTTTTTATTCAACACTAGCAGAGTCCTTCTTAATGGATTAAAAATTACTTGAAAAACAAGTTGAGTTCGAGGTGAATCGTCACTTCTCTGTTTGAATCACCTCTTTATTCTTCGCTGGCTTTAATAACTGATGAAGTTGGTATCATTTATACAGCTACGTTTTACTGCCAACACTGGAATTATACGTTCACCTGATTTCAACAGAAACGAAACCTTAAGGAGTTAACAGTTGATTGGAAAACGAAGTCAATTATTATCTGCTCCATTTGCCAGGTATGCACGACACAATAACCGTATTTGAACTGGCTTAACCATGGAAGAGCTCTAAAAAAAAAAAAAACAGGTATGATAATGCGACCTCCCGTTGAACTGAGTTCAATAAATATTTCAAGCCATTTTCAGACGAAACCAAAATACTTTAAAGATCCTTCGGTGAAGTTACGTGTTAAGGTGTCGCTCCAATGTGTCGACTTAGTCGGGTAGGTGACGGCGTAAACGTAACCTCTAGTGTAACTTCATTTATGAGCACCGTGTTGTTCGAAGTTCATCAAAATTTGGGAACTACCGTCTAAGACCTTCCAATATGACCATGTGACTTGCAGCCTAGATGTTTACTTTTCAAAACACGCAAGGGCAGGGATAACAAAAACCATGGCCCCCGGGCCATACAAGGCCGGCCATGTCATTCCATTTCACACGCTGTTCGAATCCTGGTCATCAGTGCACACAAGTTACTTACGTGCGTCTCCACGAAATTATTCAGTGTCGTGGAATCAGATGAAGAGCTGGAGCATTTTACACTAAGAACTAACACACGCGTAGAATAATAATACAGTCTGCAGCCATACAAAGAGGTTGCCGAGTTCCTAAATTTGAAAATAGCGCTCATAGTTAAAGATAGGTCGGGCTTAGCGTCTCTATGACAGCGAGATAATAGAAAAGGGACGAATTTCTCATAGTAGAAAGTACCGGGTCGGGATCAGTCGTTTGTCTGTATCGAGGGAACATCGAAACATTCGCCTGGAGTTAATTCAGGAAATCACGGTAAACCGATCATCAGAATGGCCGGACCAGGAATCGATCCCACGTAATCCCGCATGCGAGTCTGGACGTTTATTCAGTTTCGCAATCAAATGTTCGTCAGAAACGTACAGGTGGACTTTCCCATTTCATAAACAAAATGGTTTACGAGGAACAAGCGATACAATTCACTTTACGTAGTGAAGTGATTTGGACGGCTCTTAACATCGAGGTCTTGAGAGCCGATAAGGGTGATTTAGGTGAGTGTGGAGCAGCGCCGACATGAAAGAGCGGGGGAAACGGGAGATCCCCGAAAAAACCCGCCGACCAACGGCATCGTCCGGTACGATTCCCGCATGCGAAAATCCGGTGTGACCCGGCCGGGGATTGAACCCGGATCGCCTTGGTGGGAGGCGAGTAGCCACCGTGGCCCCGTAATGATTTAAATAATTAACGCTTAGTGCAGAAGACAAAATGTGTAGGTAGAGTTGCATTTCGAACAAACTTGTTTCAGTACTCAATCTTAAGGGCTTCCCCGCGAATTTATTAGCTCCTCTTGGAATAATAAAAATGCGTTGGCAAACGCATCATTACCTATATTAAAAGAGATTCGGGATACAAGTACCCGAGTACCCATTGTTAAATATCCTTGGTTGTCATAGCTTTTCACGGTAAAATGAGCACATTTGAAAGCCCTGCTTCATATATGCACATTGTGTCTACTTCCGCCTTATGTAGAATTAACATTGCCACCGGCCTCAGCACTTTATTAATGCGTCGGCAAAGTGAAACTGTAAAATTATTAGTAAAGAAAATATATTTAAAATACACCAATATTTACCCTTCTATGCATTTAAAAAGCAGAAAGTGAAAGAAATAATTTAAGTTACTACAAATGGTTACCTAACACTTTGTATTCGACGTTAAAATGTGGAACTACTTTAAATTCTTCGTTACCAAATTTACTGGACTCATGTCACTCAGTGCGCCATTTAAAATATATGCAGGCAAGGCTATTGGCTTTTTTCTAACGTTGATTTCAAAAGTGCTCACTTTATCGTGAACGGTCTTTAATTAAAATGTTGTGTATATGATATAAATCACATGTTATTTTGATTAATTTAACTATGTTAATTGGGAGCATAGAAACTCGGGTTCCCATATTCTGAATTTATCGACTTTTCGGTGCTATAGGTTGAAAACTGTAATCTTTTGACAATAAAGTTTTATATTTATGCGGTCGTTATATAAATATCTTTCAGATAATAAAACAAAAGGCTATCGTGAGATATGGCTTTAACTACAAGTGTCGAGATCGCAGCGGAAAACAGGTGTGTCGCTGTTTCAGCTACATGGCCGTAGGTTTAGCGAAAATACTTCTGCGTTAGCGAAAGTAACGGAAAGGGCACTCCGCTTTTATGGCTTGATTCATCTCGTCTAGACGATATCTTTCTTTGAGCATCGAGATCGACGCGCATGGGAGTCGCGAGAGGCGACGGCCGGAAATTTTCGCCCCCGCGCAAACAG
The DNA here is from genome assembly GCA_029891345.1 of Dryococelus australis. Taxonomy (NCBI): domain Eukaryota; kingdom Metazoa; phylum Arthropoda; class Insecta; order Phasmatodea; family Phasmatidae; genus Dryococelus; species Dryococelus australis. The sequence goes on along the minus strand of CM057009.1, from coordinate 63,487,256 downwards.
TGGCTGGCAGTCGCCGCGGGACCCCCACCAGCGCCAACTCAAGAAGGCCATGCTCGCACCGCAGCCGTACATCCGGCCGGCCGAGACGACGCTTGTTCCAATCGCGCGATCAGTCAGGAAGCTGCGGCGTCGGGAACTGATCATCCTAGGAACGCTGCGTGTCGCGGCGCCCTCCCGACTCTCGGTCTCATTTCGAAGACGTCTTCGCGGCGCAATTCGGCGTGGCGGGAACGACGCACGCGTTCGGATGCCGTTAGACGCAGGCGCCAGGTGGAGCTCTCGCGTTGCAGCATGCCCCTTATTTCCGGCCCGTCGATTGGTTCGTGGGCGGCACTTCCTTCCCGCACTGCTCGAGCTAATCGGTGGCGGCCGGTTAAAAAAAATAAAAAGAAACACACACACACGCGGCTGTTCCTGCGAGTCCGACGACTTCGATTCGAAGCGGAAGAGTGTAGTAGACGTAAACATAAGAAGAGGTACATGACGTGGTTCCCCCAACGTATTCGTCTGTGAACCAACGTGATGTTTTCCCTGCAATTATCACTTCACAATCTACGTATAACAACAAACACATGTAAATTCAATCCAATAGGGTTATTCAAAAAAACTTCACAATTTCTTATGAAAAAACACAGTTTGACTTCAATTGTCTTATTTTTCGTAAATAACAACAAATGTACTCAACTTTCTACCTCTAATATGCATTCGTCTGCGCTAAGTGTGCAAATACCATCATAGGCTTGCCAGCACTTTTGAAAGTCCTGCTTACGATCTAAGGGCAAGCACGTTGCGCGTTCTTCCGCCTTATGTAAAATTAACACTGCCGTGAGCCTCATCACTTTATTCATGCGTCGGTCAAGTGAAACTGTGAACTTATTATCAAAGTAAAGATTTTACAATTGTGTTCATTTCTACACTTCGATACATTAAAATAAACTGATAGCGAAATAAACGATTCACGTTTTCACAAATGGTTACCTAACATCTTTTATTCGACGTTAAGGCACGTAACTACTTTTCATCCATCGTTACCATCTTAACTGGGTGCATGTCACTCAGTGCACCCGCTAAAATATACGCAGGTAAGGGCAGTGACAGTTTCTAACTCTGATTTCTAAAGTGCTCACTTTATCGTGAACAGCTTTTAGGAGTGTTACAACGGGAACACTTTGATTTGTATAGTATAGCTTGAAGGGGCGAATGGTACGGAGGAGATACTGACTGTAGTACGTGAGTTTAAAGCAGGTGACTCTTATAAAGAAATAAGTGAAATTATCTAATCCCAACAGTGAAAGGCATTAAGCATTGGTTTAATATAACAAAAAAAAATTGCTCTAAGAAATGGCCGACCAACAAACTCTCGCTGAGAAAGAAAGGTGTCTACTAGTCAGGTTAAGTCAAAAATGGTGTTAGTTAAGTGGATGTAAAATTTGAGTAGAAGCAATTAATGAATAGGGAAAGACATTTTTAAAAAATACAGTAAGATATGTCCTCTAGAACTGGCTTTCATGGACGAGCAGCCCGTGCAAAGCCAAATATATTGCATTTACGGTTACTTCACACTTTTCTGAAGCTCTGCTAAAGTTCTACTTCCAGGATATTCCTCCGCCTCGTGCAAACAAAGCGTAACTAAATCTAGAAAATTTACACCAAATGACAACACACATAATTCGTGCGAACTCAGTTGTAATGATATTTTGCATGAGAACTATTTAATACTAGGCGCTACCCAAATACATGTTTTCTCACTGTTTTTATAAATGTTTATAAATAAAATACAGGAAAATCATCAATTTTATAAAAAAAAAAAAAAAAAAAAAAAAGATACTTTCATGTTAACAGAGGTGTAAAACGCTTGTGATACATGGCCTGTTTAGGAAATAACTAAACACGTCATACATGACGTTATTTTTCAAAGGTTTATTTCGAAAAGTGTAAAGAAACAGCGAATAGACTATACAATGAACGTTAACATAAGGAAGATATTTCGTAGTCTACACTCTAAATCTGAATAATTTCACAGTTTCAATCAGTCAAACGTACCTGGCTGATACATCAGTCACTTCAGTGAACTTAACTGATGAACCAGTGAAAAAATGCCATATTTCCTTCACTGATTGATTCATTGAAATTTCCCACTGATTGTCAGTCATTTTTTTCACTGCTTACGCAGTGGTTTACTTTTTCACTGATGGATCAGTGAAACATTGCAGCTACTTCCTCTCCGTCTCTGTTTTTGACTGGTGTATCAGTGAAACCGCGTGTAAAAATGGCCGTCGAACATCGTTTAAAAATGGCCGTTATATAACGCGTAGTAACAGCGAATAAACGAATAAAACTAATACAAAATACTTTCTGAAATGTGTTTCGTCTTTCAAAACGCCATTTTACGAGTGAATATGAACACACAGCCTTTTCCGTTTGTACGTCTTTCATTTCGATGCCATGTAATCGTCACAGCACTCTGTGTGAAGTTTTAAACTGTATTTAATGTGGTGAAGAGAGTGTTCTTATCATTGCTATTCGTTTTAACAATCCTAACCGTACCTATCAAACCAAACACGAAAAGTATGAACATACATCATCAAATTAAACAATTTCGCAGCGGTATTATAAAACCTGCATTTTCCTCCCACAGTTAAAACTTGGCGTGGGAGCTCACACGGTAAGATAACGGCTCGGAGTCCAAAGGCGCGTGAGTTCAATCCCAGCCATCTACCAAGGCTTTTTTCCCTTTTCGAATTGCGGTAAATTTCACAATATAAATAGTAAACTATCGCAGATATATTTATTTCGCATAATTATTTGCCTACATTCAATAAAAAATCAATATTTAATTCGCCACTGCAGTCGGCCGTCACTTATCCAATCAGTGAAATTGTTTCACTGAAACAATCAGTGGTTTTTCCACCGATTCTAAGTGGAGCCATTGTCACTGATTAGAGTAGTTGAATTTCACTGCGAATCAGTCGTTTCCCACTGATTCGAATTTAGTGTGTATTTAAAAACCGAAATTAATGAGGACTTCGTGTTTTTGAAAAGGGCAACCTCCACGGACGAAAGTAAATGTAAAATTTCCAAGTCTGATGTAAAAGTGGCAGTTTGGAGAACAGAAATAAAAGATTGAGATGGGCGAAAATAACTTGACTTCTAATATCAAACATTCTGTACAAGTTTGGAAGTGCGTGAGGACCAGAGGCATAGGGCAACTACGTGTTATTGAAGGTACTATGGACCAATATGGACATCTTCAGATTCTGAAGGGCCATCTCGCCAAAAGCAAGAAAGATATGGACCTGACTGGTGAATTAAATTTCACCCAGGATAGCGACCCCAAGCACACGGTTCGTAGTACGTAGCTAATGTATAAAACTCAACGTGATATGCAGACCCCACCTCAGTCACCCGACATCAATCCAACGTATCGCGTGTGGGATTTCCTAGAGTAAAACAAAAGAAAGGGACACATTTCCAACAGAAATTATTTCGAAGCAACTTTGTTGGATGAGTATATAGAAACATGATACGAAACGCGACTGAAAGTATAGTAAAACTGATGTCATGAAGGCGGGCAGACATTACTAAAAGAAAAGGTATTTCTGCAACGAACGAAACTCTGTTATGTTGGTTCTTTTTTTCACTTAACACTGAGATATTGCCAGTTTCTTGTCTCATTTGTGAATATTATGACGTATAAATATTACAATTTCTTACCGCCGTGTCTAAACCACCATTTTATTTTCGGTAAACATTATTACGTCGTGTAGTTATAGCGCGAAGAATACTTCTTCGAGTCACGGTAGTCCAAGTGTCCCCAGTACTGGCTCGAGAATCGTCAAAAGAAAAATTCAAATTTCCGTGATTTCGACAGTGTTGTTCCGTTTGTTTACGTTTGACTTTACAGCAAACACGTGCTTTTACGATTTAAAAAAAAATACGTTTATCGCAGCTATATTGTGTCGTATTCGCGTTACAACATTGTATAAAGTGGTATGCCAGACTATCAAGATATTCATTTACGTAAACAGCGAGACAAACTTACTTGAATCGACGTGGTCTTGACGATTCTGCAGGAACAGAAGTGTCGATACAAGGAAATGGTTTGTCGAGCAACATACACGCACGCACTATCGCATATCGTCTCTTACGGCTGAAGGCGGCCGTCTGCAAAGTGCCGGGTCTTTCTTCTTCAGACCGAGCGATGTGGCGCAATGCTTAAACTTTGGACTCGCATTTGGTAGGACCTGGGTTCGCGTCCGGGTCCAGCCATCCTAATTTCGGTTGTCCATGGTTTCCCGAAATCACTCCAGACGAATGCAGCGATGGTTCCATACCACATGCCAAGGCCAAATCCCTCCCCCTTCCAGCTACTCTGAGCCTCTTACTTCGTTTCTAATGACCACGATAAAGTGAGCACTTTTGAAATCAACGTTAGAGAAATGTCACTGCCACGTCCTTCATATATTTAAACGGGCGCACTGCGTGACGTGCGCCCAGTAATGTTGGTAACTATGGGGGGAAAGTAGTTACATGTCTTAACGTTGACTAAAATATGTTAGGTAACCATTTGTGATAACTTAAATTATTAATTTAGTTTTCAATTTTTTTATGCATCTGAGTGTAAAAATGACCACATTTGTAATATTCTTATTTTTCTAGTATTTTCTCAGTTTCACCTGACCGACGCATTAATAAAGTGATGAGGCTCATGGCAATGTTAATTTTTAAGGCGGAAGAATATATTCTTCGTGCATACAAGTGTATCTTAAGGAGGGCTTTAAAAAGTGCTCGTTTTACAGTGACCGACCTATACGAACCTTTCTTCTACGGTCCACCCGGAGTTAGCTCGACGAGTAGGCTACAGCACTGGCTGAGTGAGTTTTGTTCCCACAAACGGTTTCAGCGCGGATAGCGAACAATCGCCCGGTAACATCATCTCATTCGTCGGTGACAGGATGGTAGCAATCGTAGACTAAAGGTGAGGTAGATCGATTTTTCCTCTACTGCGCTAGTACCAGCAATTTACTCGCTCCAAACACGTGCATGTATTGTAATATTCAATTTATAATCAATATACATAAATACAAGAAGAAAATGCCTAGTAAGAAATAGTTCTCGCGAAAAATATTATTACACTGAGTGCGCACGTTGGTGTAATTTTCTAGACTCGGTTAAGCTATGTTTGCCTGAGGCGGAAGAATATGCTGAAAGTATAACTTTATCATTGCTTCAGAAAAGTTGTTAGTAACTGTTAATGGACTGTACTAATTATATTTGATGTGCTTAAATTTATTGGAAGAAATATTTGAAATTTGGTAACTATCTTACACAGCAATAGCTGACAAAGTCTACAGTTATCGACATGAAATTTGTAAAAGTTTTGCAAAAGATTAGTGACAAAGCACAAAACCATTAAACATGTAAAAACAATCATCTAAAAAATTACAAAGTAATATTATTTACAAATGTATGATACAAAAATTTGGATATCTTAAAGAAAGAATATATTTAAAAACAAAATTTATAGGGGGCTTTTAAGAAAATAAAATTCGTTTAATATTAAAGTTTACATATGTATTAATTAGTTTTTATTATATAGCTCTATATAATACGATTTTACAAATTTTAAACAATTATATTTTTTACGTGTTTCTGTACGTTATCATTTGAAAAAGTGTTAACAAATTTCCATCGAAAACCATACATCGTATGAACTATTGCTGTATGTCATGGTTTTGTTACTTAGAGTATTTAGTCAACATAGCACTCAAAATAAATATAAATTAAGTAGTTCAAATTATGTTCGTGATTTTTTTGTTTCGGGAATTCGGGCACTGCGAGACCTTAACACAACTTTCGAAAGGCAAAAAACAGTTCAGTTTGCTTGGAGCTGCACTCGCTCACAGCCGAGCCTCGTTTACACTGAATCCATGGACGTATGTATTGGCTGTACCTAGGTTAGACCGACGAAAAACAATAGGAAAACATATACACGACTTATGGTCTGATGTGAATCCTAAGTGCAATACACATTTTCGAAGTTGGATCTGAAACACCAGTTTATGACAAATATTCGAGAAACTTTTCAAGATGGATCGCTGAGTGTATGGATAAAGTGAACGAAACGAAGATCTGTAAATACCAAAACCATAGTCTTTCGCTGTCATAAAATTCTGTAATGTAAATAATCACGGTTGCTATCTGCATTTCGACTTTATTTCCATGACGCTATATCATACTTGGAATTTAACAGATGGATTATTATCCCACTTGTCACAATTTAATTTATACATAATCTAGAAAATAGGTGTTCCATCTCCAGCTGTTGTAATAAACTATGCTATTTAAGGCCTTTAGGATTCGCTTCAGTCCATAGGTCGTATATGTGTTTTCAGCTTCTGTTTTGTTACTAACCTGCAGTTGAAGTTTGTCGGTCTGATTCAGATACATTCTGTATACGGCCTGTTCTCGGATAACTCAGCCCCTTGGAAATTCACGTTTTTTTTTTACGTCGATTACTATATCAATATGTTCAAAACAAAAAAGAAATCTACCTTCTGTATTCACTCGTTCAAACCCCATATCGCTTTATCCGGAGTATGTTCGCACATATACGGCATGCTGCAGAATACGTCAAATGCTCTCCGGTGTCGTTCGCAGTTGGAAACTAGCACCAATAACTGACTTGGCTTCCCCATGGGTAACACTATTGCCAGCTGCTGATAAGTCGGAACCGACAACAGGCTGTAGCTTGTCCAACAGGAACTCTCCTCGCGTGTCACACTGAGTCAGGAGCGTGTAACACAATTCTTACAAGTTCCAAGTCTACAACACGTTGATTTGTAGAGCTATAGCGACCAGTCGTAAATCCAAAAGCCGACAGACGAGACTTGTAAAAATTCCTAACTGAATCTCCAACAGTCGATGGATTCTACAAGACTAGCAAACAGCTGTAACAACAGAGGGCATCGCCGTTTCCGAGTGAAGGTTATACAATTTGGTGTGTCTGTGCTGACAAACTGTGACATTTGTTTGTTTTGCGGTCAAATAATCCGGCTGTTCAACCAGAAAAATTGTCCAACTTTTTATAAACTTACTTATTAACAGTCGTTGAATGCCACAAACTTGTTTGTTGGCAAGTACCAGCAGAGCTAACATACACTTGCAACATTGCCATCGTTGTAAACAAACATTTACATATTTCAATATTACAGTATAAACATTACCACAAAAATTACACGTGACTCCGTCTTAAAGTCTAAAATTTCTATATATTTTTATTACTGACGCACTTGTAAATAATTTCTACCTAGTATCTTGGACTTGTACAAGCTAGGTAAGAATTTTTTTTTTGTATTAAAAATTAGTTACTTTGTGATTTTGCGCAACAGAGTCGGTCTACAAGGATGGAATTCCACTTGTAATTACAAGTTCCACACCGGCACCTACAAGCATGATCGTGTTACATAACATATGCAAGTGTATTGAACTTAAAGCTTGTCTGACATGTAGGTTGAAGCAGTTGAGTTATACGCTCGAGGTAAGGTTGTTCCTGCGAGGTGTGAGGAACCATTCGCTGATTGGGCGCTCGAGGATCTGGCAACGGTGCCCTGTCTCTAGATTTGCTGCTGTGTGCTACGGAAGTTCTGCTATTGGCTCAGCTGTCGACTGGTAAGTGAACTACAACGCGCTTATTGACGAACCATATGCCGAAATGTTGACAGTGTTACCTACCTGAGCGCACGCCGAGGAGGAAGAAAGCGTATTTGTATAGCTGTTTCTGTTTGACGTGTTGTAGTCAACTAACTATTTTACAACTTCCTAGCAGGGGCTGCGGTGGCTCAGCGGTTAGCCTAACCGCCTCCCAACGAGGCTACCCGGGTCCAATCCCCAGCCGGATCACTCCAGATTTTCACCAAGTGGGAATCGTGCCGGACGATGCCTCTGGTCGTGGGTTTTCTCGGGGATATCCAGTTTTCCCACACCCTTTCATTCCGGCGCTGCTCCATACTCACCTCACTTCATCGGTTCTCAAGACCAAATCTCTTCACTCACTCACTCTATGGGCATCCCTTCATTGTTTAATTTCTAGCGATTTTAAAATTGAATTTTCTTTATGCTAATTAGTCTTAAAATTATATTACGCACAATATTTAGGACTTTTTTAAACGTCTGCATAGCAAAATTCCCTCTGATATCACCACGAGGTCAGTGCATATACTAAAGTACACCCAAAAGCATGACAAAGAAATTATCGAGGTGAAATTTAAAAATTGACGACTACCTGACTAGGAGACATGTGTACCATCAATCCACAGAGACGAGGATTTATATTATTTAGAGCATAAATTATGCTAAACTTCGGCCTAGTCTTCCCATTTGGGAATGCTCTATAAATTTTTACCATACCAACATTTTTTCGGGAGAAAAAAGTTCGCACTGTTAGGTTTCGTTCATACTTTGTGTCTATATTTTGGTCAGCACTTAACTAGTTTCAAAAAATCCGTTTCAATTGTGCATATTATCTCATATAAGTTATAAGCTGAAAACTCTGCGCATGATCTTCAACACACAGTTTAATTTAGTACTTGATTTCTCCATGATAGCACAAAGATTATTTTCTAAATAGTAACATAAGCTTATTCTTGACATCCGACTTTTTAAAAAGTTCGAAATGTGAAAATCATTCAAATAAAGTAAATTAAATAACGGCTAACACCCGTCACGAATACCAATTTAACTCATAGCAGAACAAACAACATACTTAAGTTGCAAATCAATATATAAAAAAAAACAAGGTCATCATTCTTTCTCCAAAAACCGACCTCCAGTGACGCAGTCGGTCGGGGCGCTGCCGGTCTGGGGTGCGGGAGGTTCTGGGTTAAAATCCCAGGTAAGGTATGTGTGTTAGTTTAAGTTTGGTCGTAAGTTAGTTTGTAAGCCGTCCCCTGACAAGCCTTCGGCCATAACACGGGGAGACGTTAATGAGCATTATAAAATACCATTCTTCCAGAAAACGCAATGAAACAAGGTGCATTACGAAACAATTTCGCAGCACGCTTTATACCAACAGAGTATGGGAACACCTATGCTATTCACGAACAAACAGATAATCGGAACTACGACTGATTGATTAAATCCAAATAGCAGTAACTTCCAAATCGTAATCAATAACCAATTTCTAAAAAAAAAAAACGTAGCATTCGTATTTTATTTTATAAGTTACTAAACGGATCTAAACAAAATTAATTTCGTTATCTTAAACACTTCCACATTTCATGTGATACCTCGTATGTCTAAGTAATGAAAGCTGGTTCCATGCTTTTATAATAATCACATATCAAAATCAGGGTTTTTATTTTAAGTATAAAATTAATAGTAACAATATTATATAAATTAAAAAATAAAACTAATTAAATAACCCGCCATGAGCTACTTCAAAATATGAGTGCAGATACACAGAAATTAATTGCATTTTAAAACCGTTTTGCGTATAAGAATATTACTGCATGTTTCTGACCTCTACTGCTCACAAATTCTTTAAAATATCTGAAGTTGAGCGAAACTTAAAATTGATTTAAGACTATGAAGCTCAAACTGATTCACTGCTTCGATTTTTTTTTCCCAAAAAGTTCGCTCTTTTCTATTTAAGTGTTCCAAAATTGGTTCAGATATAATTGTGACATGTGATTATGTGATACTGGTAAAACATGTAGAACATGTTATACATTTAAAACAAATGACAAAACGTAATGGATAAAAGTTGAGCGGTGTGTGTCACGGTAGTAAAATAGTGAATAATTTAACAGAAAGCACCCGTACTTACAGGCGATTCAGTTTAATGAATTCTGGCTGTCGATGGAAGAGCAAAAATATACTCAAACCCAGGTGAACAATTTCCAGCCTTAAAGGGAGAAAATGACAGCACACATAGTATACACACGATACACGGATAAAGATTTTAACAAACACAATTTTACGTCAATTTATGCATAAAAGGACACGAAAAGTACCAGTAGATGCAAATTTGATCAATAATAACTGATACACTGGTCACGATAACTTGCCTGACTATCTCTACAGAAGAAGACATGAGGTCATGTTGTGCGCTTACATTTTTAATACGTCAAGTAACTACCTACAGAGTTTATAAGGCGTTTTAAGGTTGCAATTCGCGGAAGATCCTAACGGGCGTGGAATGTTGCAATCCGAGCTCGTCCTGGCAATGGCAGAGGAAGAGCAGAGTGCCAGCATGGCGCAGTAGACGGAAACAATAGAGAACGGCGGACGCGGAAGCACGCGACGTGGCCTGGCTTGAGCCCTCGAACAAGCTACAATTACTCGAGATGTTTAGATTTACTGTACCCACAGCTGGGCGGGTACGCCCCTCACTCCAACACTGGCAGGAGTTTCCGAACCGTCCGCCACATGTCGCTGCAGCTGCAGTCGAAACGCTGCCCGCTGCAGCCTCTTCCCGCCATGGTCCTGCGAAGGAGAAGAGAGAACTGCTATACCGCGTTTCATCTTAGTTCTTCCGCTTATTGTGTGGGCTACGACGGAGTAGAGAGAGAGAGAGAGAGAGAGAGAGAGAGAGAGAGAGAGAGAGAGAGAGAGAGAGAGAGGAGCTATACTGCGTCGTCTTATTTCTTCCGGTCATTGTGTGTCCTACGACGGTGGAGAGAGAGCTGCTATACCGCGTTTCGCCTTATTTCTTCCGGTTTCTGCGTGACCGTACGATGGAGGTGAGAGATAGTTTATACTACGTTTCACTTTAATTCTTCAGGTTTTCAGGTGTCCCTGCGATAGAAAAGAAAGAGATACTATACCATGTTTCACCTTAGTTCTTCAGGTTACCCTGTGGCCTTACGACGGAGGAAAGAGAGAGAGAGAGAGTGTAGTGGAGATATTTGGGTAGCATTTAACGACGGGGTCTTGAGAATCAGATTGGGTGAAACGAGGTGAGTTTGGAGCAGCGCCGGAATGAATGAATGGGAGAAACTGAAGATTCTCGTAAAAACCCACCGACCAGTGGCTTCGTATGGCACGATTCCCTCATGCGAAGATCCGGGGAGTGCCCCCACCGGGAATCGAACCCGATTCGCCTTGGTAGAAGACATAGAGAACTGCTATACCAATTATCACCATAGTTCTTCGAGTTACTATGTGGTCCTACAACAGAGAGAAAAAGAGCTGCTACACCATGTTTTGCCTTAGTTCTTCAAGTTACTTTGTGACGCTACGACGGAGGCAAGGAGAACTGTCATACGAAGTATCACGTTAGTTTCCAGGTTACTGTGTGGCCCTGCGACTTTGGAAAGAGAGCTGCTATACCACGTTTTATATTAGTTTTTCTAGTTATCTTGTGACCCTCCGATGTAGGAAAGACCTTGACAAATATACCAAATTTTTCCTTATCATCCTGCGACAGAGAAAAGAACTGCTGTACCACGTTTCGCCTTAGTTTTTTAGTTTACATTCTAGCCCTGTGATTGGAGAAAGAGATCTGCTATATTACGTTTCACCTTAGTTTGTTAGGTTTCTGGGTGGCCCGGCGATAGAAGTATAATAGTATTCTGCACATTGTTTTACTTTATTCATTATGTTTACTACTGCAACGGAGAAAGCTGATATACCATACCGAAATTAATTTGATCATTTTACTGCATTTCTCGTCCGGTAATGACCAATGTTGTAGATTTCGTGAACCTGAGATTGAAGGCGGTGTAGCAATACTTTCTTTCGCCCAAAAATTTCACTTGGCACTATTTTTCTCTTCCAATAATGGTAGCTAGCTGTGAGTTCGTATCTCAATATAGAATATAACCTAAAATAAAATTCTTTGTGTTCATTTTCCATGTACATCGGGGGTGGCGCCTTAGAAGCTGTTCAGTTGTAGGGACATTTTTTTCCGCTAAATTTTTCTATGAACACATATTTGTTGAAACAACTTGCAGATTTACCAGCAAATGTTTATTTCGAGTTGTCTAATTTCGTCACATAAATGCAAAACTGAAGTATAAACAGGGTTGCTACAAAGTGAAATCCAAAGTCTTGTGACAAACTATAATTATTCGTCTGTGCTTCTTTTGACTCCTGAAATCGTCACCTGAAATCGTCACGTACTGTAGTCTTAAGCGATTCAAGAGAAAAAATATCTATAAAATTTTTCCCAGCTGCAGTTAATTATTTCTTCTTTGGCTCCCGCTATTGTTATTTGTCCCTTTCCTCTGTTAGACTTATAGCCATGGATACTGAGTGAATTGCGCGTAGCCTAGATAACTTAAGATATATCTACGTCAAAACTTATGATAAAGTGAAAAATTATCTTGTGACTTGGCGCTGATAATATTCGGACACACGAACACCTAAAGTATTTTTGTTAATAAATAATTTTGTGTTAAAACATACGTTCCAATGACAGTACATATAATTCTTGCGAAAATGATTTAATAACGTTTGAGTGACAATGCTTAAAATTAGACTAGTGAGAATGCGACTTTTCTCACGAAACGAAAAAAAGAATAAAAAATAAAAAATACGTAAGGCACTTTCGTGAAACTTTAACGAATATTTAAAACAATTCAATAAGAGCCCAGTCTTAACGAAAGTTTAACGAATTTGGTAACATTTTAGCTAATTGTTCCTTTTGACAAATTCATAACAAAATCAAACTAAAAATTTTTTAGAATTTTGAGTTTTACCACAGGAGTTCTTGCCTATATTTAAATGCCATTTTATGTAGATATTTTAGTTATGAAATTATGAAAACAAACAAAATGTTTTCCATAGAAAAATTTATTTCCTGGTGCACTAAATGAACATTCATTGAACACCTGAATATTCATTGACATTGAGGATTTTAGTCCCCTTAGAATTTTTGGCAACCAAATTTCGTACCGAAACGAAAATGAAAGTTGTAATTTTCCGTTTTAGATTCGGTATACTAATTATTCGTAAAACCCTGCCTAAATACGAGTAATATACAAACTCTGCTGTTAACGTATCCGGAAATCGTGTTATTCGCATGAAATTTATATAGATGGTGTACTGCAATTCTGTTCTCAGAACCCACACAAAAACGGTCACAAATTCCGGGAAGGTGTATTAGATATTTCGGAATTACGTAACTTAATTACGTATAGCCAAGTGAGCTACCGTCTGAAGAGACGCACGGAACATTCGTGTGTATTTTTAACTCGCTGCTGTGTTTGGGATAGCCCGCATTTATTCCTGACGCTAGCATACCGGTATGTAACTGACATTTTATAAATAGATACTCCAGTAAATAATAACTTGGAATCGTAAGTAATTAATATACGTGTGTGTAATCTATAGGTAGATATTTATTTTTAGTTAAGCTTGTAAGTGCAACCTCCTTCTCCCCTCTACGTTACCATCCCAACACTAAGCCGGGGGGGGGGGGGTGTCTTTAGTCGGCAACAGTAGCACTGACTCTGGTCTGATTTCCGAACACATCTTACTTTCTTCTTCCTCGCGAACTTCTCAACCTACACACAAAAAATTCTAAAATTTAAAAAAATTGGAAGTAGTTGTCAGAAATTTTTAGTGGTATTACAAGTTAATACTTTCAATGTGATCTTTGAATGAATAGTGCAATGGGAGTGAATGACTGGATGGTGATTTTTGGACATTCGTCATTGCGATGCAGATGTCTGTCATGGAAAAACAGGACGGAACACGAAAAAATAATTAAATAAGACAAGTAAACTATGGACGAGAAAATAATTATATTTATAGAACACCGGAAATTTCCAAGCGGGCATAGCGACAAAAAACAGAACAGCAACTAGTAAAGAAAAACATCTGTATATACACATGACCTACAGATAACACATAAAAAACAACACCAGCTAGAAACCTGTTTGGGAAAATTAAAACAACACTGACAAAATATGTGGTAGCAAAATGGGACAACGCAACAAAGAAACGCACCCAAACACAGCGGTTTTACCAGACACGACAGAATGCAAGCCAGGTAGGCTGTAGCCAAGAATATATATGCACAAAGCCAGAAAATTCCATGAAGGAATCGAGTCAGATAAAATAGGATAGCAAGCTTAATGCGGAAAACTAATATATTATACATGTATATGAAAAACCTATGTATTATCAGCCGACAATACACCGAAACGACACACGCTGGTTATCTACTTTAACAAATAAAACAAACAGAACGAAGGAACTCGCACAAACACAGCAGTTTTCCAGAACAGACAGAATGTTTTCCCATGACAGACATCTGCATCGCAATTGCTAATGTACAAAAATCTTTAACTAGTTCTACAAATCCCGTTTTTTTTGCACAAGCACAAATTCAAAAGGTTTGCAACAAAATGTTTTGTAAAAGTACCAGCATTTGTATTTTTACAAGTAAATTTCTGTTCGGTTTTCGCAATTTTTTTCTATGTATACGTAAAGACGTAGCATGCAGCCCATTACGTTTTCTCATGCTCGCCATTCAGTCTCAAGATGCGAATTTGACAGGGGCGCATGGGTTGCAAAAAAATGTTTACTGTAGCTGAGTGTTTCATAACGCATCAGCCACCAAGACGTAATTCTGCTTTTGACGTCACGCCGCGGGTGGTGGGATGAACTCGCAACTGGCTCCTTAATGGTCGCAATAACTTTTTTACCCCACGGCCCTGCCGTGGTTACTGGGTCTTGTTTTCTTGCACCGAGAGCCAGTGGCAGTGAACACACACCAATATAGTTTGCAGCATCTCACTACCCACCACAGAAAGTCAGTTTCTTAAATATGGTACTTCCCATCACTTCTGTATTCACGTAATCTGCTGTAAGAGCCATAGAAAAATCATATCTATATTTACCAATGAATTTTTCACCTTATAGTTGCTCGTTTAACTAAGCAAAATCCTGAAGGTCGATACCACGAAAAAGAGACAGATAATAAAACTATTTATAATATTAACCATAGCAATAATTGTTTTAACTTTACGGTCTGTGTGACAAATAGGACTTCCTACAACTTACGCAGGACCAATGGAAAATTTTATGGGTACTGCACGAGTGCCTGTAAGTATTAAAGCATTTATTTAGTCTCGCTCTGTGACCATGTGGGATGAGGCATCTCGACACGCACCACGCTGAGTAGTCAAGTCACTTAAAACAGCGCGCATTAGAACTTCTAGGTCTTGCTCGAGCGTGGTTAGCTGTTTTTAATTGTGTAGGTTGTCTCTTTGACAGGGATGCAATAATAGTACACGAATGACCAAAAGAATCACACGTTCTCAAAATATATCTGGCAAAATATGTTATCAACGAACAAATTTTTGTGATCACGTTTAATTTATTGGTGTTTGTGAGTTCTAATGACTGTGAGATTTAACATAGCAATACAAAAGTTTGTATGAAGCATTTATTCTACCAACCTACGTGCTTCGCTTGAAGTATATCTGGGTTACGCGATTAATTCATTTTAAGGGCGTACGTTTGCAAATGTGCCAAAAATAAGGAAGTCATTACTAAGTCACCTAACAAATGTTGACTTAAATTACTGCATATATCTAGAGTACGCCAAGTTTCAGTGAAATTTCTTTTAAGTTTCTAAGGTTACAGAGATACGCGTTAGAAATTTTGAAATGAACACTTTGAAAAATGGCATGAAAAATATTTGAAAACTGCAAAAAAGATGCTCACAAGCACCTTCGATAAGGGATTTGGTGAGGTTTGGTAAACGGGATCGTATTGGTACTTAGAAGTGAAACAAAAGCGCGTGCTCTCACACACTTACGTATACGCATTACGCTATTACCTCTACGCTTTTGAAACAGACGTTACACGAAATATTGGATGTTTCTGCAGTATTATTTTTATATATATTTATGTCGCCATAAAATTTCCACACGTTTTTTTTACTAACTGTAACCACTCGTTTTTTAATGTCACGGTTTCCTTATTTATGCTCTTGATTTCCTAACGGACCTCCAGAGAACAGTAAAACGTGTGTAGTTTTCATGCGTGCATCTTATTCAAGGTCCATTTTCCTGCTCCACAAAATTTTATAAAATTATTTCGGTTAGCCATTTCATTCCACAATCACGTAACTTAACAAGCGTATTCGCTATGCTTACGGAGTTTCCAATGCTGTAATACCTTCCAAATATGCGATAGGCAATGCTGATTATTCATAACTATTATGAAAATTATTATACTGTATAGTGGAAGAAACGTACGTACTTTAAAAGTTTGATGTAGTATTATCGTAGAAAATCAGTAACTAAACAATCAATACTGCGTAATTAAAAATGGGAAAATAGAAGTTTTATATTGTGTATCGAAGTTCAAGTAAAAAATTTTATTATATTTACTGAAGCAGGTGTGTGTCAATGTTTATCCACTCCACGGAATTATCTAAGTGGAAGCATAAAAAAACTAAAGAAGAAGTAGTGTTAATGTGTGGACGAAGTAAAATTACAGCTAATTTAGAATATGTTTATACTGTGGTAATTGCTCAAGTTGCGACAATGTTAATTTCTTGAATAAAACTATGTTTAAATGCCAAGAGAACAAAGGTACAGCGACAAAAGAGTTTGTTTGAAACTTCAATATATTTCATTATATTAGCTGCAACCAAATACACACACACACACACACACACACACATACAGACATATATATATGTATATTATATATATAATTTCACCAAAAGTTATGACTGAACAAATTGTGGATAACAAAACTGAGATTTTACAAATTACAAAAGTACAATTGACTTGATTAATCTCTGCTATTAGAGCGAAAAAATCCAACTTGAAAACTATTTTATTAGAACAACTGCAAATATATGGTTGCAACGATTGAAACAATTTTTTATCTACACTCATCACAAAAAAAAATATATATATGGTAAGAATACAACTGAAATGTAATAAATTTGTGTATAAAATCTTGTACGAGCACTTTTATGAAGACAACGAAAATAGTTTCGCAGTGACGAATATAATCCCAAGGTAATTGGAAATTTTTTTTTCTTTCATCAATTGTAGGTACTCTGAGAGTTCGGCGATAGTGAGGAACACCTGCCAATAATGAAAAATATATCTACCGGATTCAATTCATGATAGGTTGTTTGCAACTATTCATACGCTCCACTTCGGCAAACAAACTCTTTTTTCAAATTTCATACATTAATTTTAATAGTTCTTTGTTATTAAGTTATACTTGAGAGGCTCGGTATTAAAGTGAAAAATTAATAACTTTGTCTCCACTGGTACCCATTTACCGTATAGTGTTGTTATATATGTATTTTATTCGTTGTGCACTATTTTCTGCGAGTAAGGCAGGAACCAAAGTCACCCTTCGTTTTCAAGAGAATTCGTTTCAATAAACAGGCGCTACGAATTTAAACAGAGAGAACGGAATCCCTCAACGTAAGGTTATTTAAATCCGGAGTATCGCAATGTCGTCCTAATTTTAATATACGAAAGAAATGCAGAAAGCTTCGTTTGAAAATATTACCGTTTTGGCACTTGCGGTGGCAACCCTTGTGTACAGTATGTGCTCTGAGTTTGTTGACCTCGTTGAAAGACACGGATGCCATGTTGGCGTTTACGTATCGTTATGTGCGTTTGCAAAGTTGGAGTGGAGAAAATCTAGACGCTCGCCGCGCGCGCAAGCTATCTGTAATCCATTTCCGAATACGACTATAGGCTGTTCACGGTAAAATGAGCACTTTTGAAAGCCCTGCTTAAGATCTACTTGTGTGCACGTTGTGTATTCTCCCACCTCATATAAAATTGACATTGCCATGAGCCTAATCACTTTATGCGTCGGTCAAGTGAAACTGCGAAATTATTAGAAAAGTAAATGGTTTACAAAGCTGCTAATTTTTACACACTGAGGCGGTAAAAAAAAAAAACGAAGCATAAGAAATCATTCAAATTATCATGAATGATTACCTAACACTTTCTATTCGACGTTAAGATATGGAACTACTTTCCACCCACCGTTACCAACTTTACTGTGCGCATGCCACTCAGTGCGCCCCGTTAAAATACACGCAGGCAAGGGCAGTGACGTTTTTCTAAGGTTGACTTCAAAAGTGCTTACTTTATGATGAAAAGCCTTTAACATGAAACCGGCCGACATTCGTCGCCCATCTAGTGAGGTGCAAGGATCACGTGTCACGAATGATTCAATAGCACGGAGATGTGGGGGACACTTCGAGGTGGCAGTGGAGTAACTTCTGGCTGAACACTTCACCCGACTGTAAGACACGCATTTTCTGATTAAATACTAGAACACGCGCTACCAACATTGCCAGAAAATACGCCTGGTCGCAAATGAACGAATAATGCATATTTTATCTTTGAAGTTTAATGGCAACGGTGAGTTCATTATATTATATTGGTATGAATGGATTTTGTCCATTTCCGATCATAAGGTTAACAAGAATGGTACACATACAGAACTCAGGAAAACAAAAAAAAAAAAAAACTAAAAAACCTTTTACAACACCAAAGACAGATAATTAGAAAAAGTTGTTCCTTTGTCAATAGAAAAACTATTTCCCTAACTATCTGTATTTGGTGCGGTAAAAGATCTTTTCGTTTTTTTGTCTTGCTGAGTTCTGCTAGAAAAAGATTTTTATTTAGTCTCATGGTAGGCAATGAATACAGTCCAATCATACCAATATAATATCAAGAATGCAAATGTTTTGTGGCATCGTAAAAATATTTTTCTAGAACTTACTTATTTATATGTTTAAAAATCTTATAGTAAGATCTTATTGATCACCTTCGTCAAGTTGGGCAATCATAATACTTACTATGGCCGCACAGAAGAAAGCATTGTTTAGAATGTTTAAAAAAAAAATACTTCCAATTGCTGATGTTATGTACATCCATTTCAGCCACGAAAGTTATCATTTTTTAAACTAAAATGCATGTGCATAAAATCAATCATTACAAGTTTCTCTAAAAATTATTACTTAAATTTATTATTTACAGCTGCAGTAAAAAATATGATTGCTCTACTTGTCGGGGGCTGCGGTGGTGTAGTGGTTAGACTACTCACCCACCACCTAGGCGACCCGGGCTTGATTCCCGGCGAGGTCGCTTCCGGATTTTCGCATGTGGGAATCGTGCTGGTCGATGCCGCTGGTCGGCGAGTTTTCTCGGGGATCTCCTGTTTCTCCCGCCGTCTCATACTCACCTCATTTCATCCTTATCGGCTCTCGAGACCTCGATGTTAAGAGCCGCTTAAATCTCTTCATTCACTCAATCTGCGTACTTGGCGAATGCGTTCATGCAAAACGGGCGTTCTGAAACACCCAGAATGCAGATATACTTCAAATTTTAATTTAAAAAAATGTTCATATTTAGGGATTTTTATAAACATTTATGTAAGTAACTTCTCCAAAAAATATGTTACAGTACTACAAAACATATGCATTCAGCTTTCATATGCAACATAAATCGTACTTTTCCGACAATCTTGGTGGTGTGTACTGCTTTCTAACGAGTTCTGGATGTTGTACAATCGGTTTCTGTGTTCCATTAGAACCCACTGTACCTCAATGTAGGACGCAAAAATGTGCATGATAATCGGAGGATTTGCCTACCGTCCGTGGCTAAACAAATTTTTGGCACGTGCAGTGGTAGCGGAGACTGGAGAGACCAGACGATTCACCATTCCGTCACTTTACCTTCATTTTCCTTGCATTTCACGGCCATTCATTAACAAGCGGTATACGTGCTGCAGGCCGCATCTTTCTAAAACAGAAGGATTCATAAACTGGTAACTCCGCTACAAGTGTCTTAACAATGACAGAGAACTCACACCGAAAACTGCTGTATGGCATACACATCGAAAGGGCAAAATGACTTATTTAAAATTAAATATTTGCTTTTTTTTTTTCGTAAGTAGCTCGTCGGAATTTACATTTTTTAATATCCGCCGTTGTAGCACACGCGTTAGAATCGAATGAAGATAACAAACAAATAGTCAAAAATGCAAGGGGAAGATACTAATTGAAGTGATGTTTGCTAACTGAACCTTTTAAATTGTTTTTATTTGATAAAACACCAAATTTCAAACTTATGCCATGGGAATAGACGGACTTCATTTTAAAATTTTGAACCTAATCAGATACATTTAATGTCCGTGACTGCATATCTGTAAATACTGGCGTCTTTTATTTTGCACCGATCTTTCCCTTATTAAGAAACAATAAAATAATTATTGGCTGCAAGATGAAGAATACGTGCCGGCAGTAGCCGCGTCACAAAGCTTAGTTAATGATCTGCGTATGAATGCTCGCGACATCTGACTGCGTGGCTGTATACGATATCTTCGAAGGGTCGGTGAGTAATTATAGGGTCTTCTCCGCTCACTGAAACATTCGTAATGCGTAATTCTTCGGGCGCTGGTGGACTTGCTCGCCCTATACACGATAGATACATGGTTTAATTACGTACTGTCATATTTAATTAATATAGCAAGTAATTAAGTTAATTAGTCACGTGCCGGTGACCGTCATAGAATCCACCCCTGGAATACCCTTAGAATAAGAAAGGGTGACTATTAAGCGCTTGGTATAAAATGTTTTTTCAAGGTTTCGGGCTTGCCTAGGATATCTCCGCCTGCATCGGGCATTAAAAATGAAAGTAGGCGAGGAAAAAGGGAGGAAGTAACAAAGGCACGTTAAATTAGGCGCGTAAGTTTTAAAGCTCATTTAATCATCTCAGAAATTTTGAAGCACGTCCGCGTTGTTTCGCCTGTATAAGCAATTACATGCTCATGTTCCTCGGGCATAGATAAGAATGGAAGCTCTGTTCGACATTCAACAATTCACCGCATCAGCATCATGCACGGACACTCTTAGAAATGATTTCTACATTGACCACATCTGTGTATAGGTTAAGCGAGAGAGCGTGAATGGGGAGGTTTTTTTTCTCCACACATCCATGGTAACGTTCGTACATTTACTGAAGATACAGTCCAATGCGTTAGGAATTCCCATTTGTAGACTACCGACGCTGAAAATTCCTATATTTACAATGTGACAATTGGTATTATTTTCATACTATGTAAAAGTCGAAAACTTCTATTACAGTTTAGGAAGTATAATATAATTTTTTTTACATTGCATAAAGACTATATAACCAGAAACGCACCATACTATTTGCTAAACTGTTTCTTTGTGTATGTCGCCAATGCTATGTGAAAAAGCCGATTTACTTACGTTACGAACAGTGGAATAAAAATTATAATGGTCTTGACGGAAAAACAAAGACTGATATGTTTTTTAACACGTCTGTTTTCCGTAATCGGATTATATATATTTCGTTACAATTCCGGTATTCATATGGCGAGTTTAATAGTGCTAGTTCTTATTTCCGGGTAACTTAATTCGCACAGTCAGTGTGTTTAATATTATAATTTACTGTTGCGTAGTTCATTATATCCGTAATGCTAACTCGCGCTGGGGAGAACTGGAGCAGGTATTACACTAACTCCGTCTTTAAGCTATTATTCCTTCAAATAACATATATTAATATTGTCATGCATATTTGTAAAGTCACAAGATATATGCGTAGCATGACGTGACGTAGTCAATTATTTATTCATGTTAAGTAAGGCAAATTATTAGAATATTAAGTTCGAAACTGGGACAGAAAACGAGGCGAATATTATTTCTAAAAAGGATATTGTTTGATTATTTTTGCTCCGATTTTTATTGGAGCCTATTTTCATTATCACGCCTTCTCAAAAATATTTTATCTTGTACTAACTGCATATGTGGAAATAAGAACCCTTACTATTTAAAATATAATTATAATACTTATCATAACTAGCAAAATTTCAATCAGCCTTCTATTATTCATGCTAATTTAAGAGATTCTAGAGACAATCATACTAATATCATTATATAAGTAATAACTCTTTGCAGAAGCAATCATCTTGCATCCACATACAACAGATTAACTTAATTCTCAGCAAATCTTGATACTGATTCTTACCTGTAATTCATATGTTACATATTATATTAGACAAATGTTAATTTTAAACACAAGGCTCTACAAGAACACTATATTATTTTTAACACTAACATACAATTATTTCTGGCTGAGGCATGCATTTATAACTAACTTAACAAACTAAATTTCAATAAAATATTTAAACAGTTCTCGGTAACGGATAAGTTACGGAAAAAAATTTTGCGTAGAAAAAGTGGATAAAATTATTAAATACAAGATCAAAGCGTTCCGCATATATCTATAAAAACACAATTGTGTAAGTAAAAACTTTCGTACGTAAACAATTTGAATTACTGATTTAATAAAATATAAGCTGCTCTGAACTCTAGCGAATTTGAGTCATTCTCTGTGAATGTAGCAGATCCATAGGGGACAAATTACCAAATATTTTATGATGTCAGATCAGCCAAAAAAATTTTAATGGCCATTTAAATGACAAATAAATTGAGTGTTACATATTTTTTGAAACATAGTTCACAATTCTGTAGTTAGACTTTACTGTTTAAAATTCTTAAACATCTCGGCTGGCATTTATCAGTAATGTTGAATTTACCCCATTTTGTTATCAATACATCCAACTTACTACTTTTTGACACTGCCATGAAGCTATAAAGTAAATATGGCAACATCTGAAATAGTAGTTCAATGAACTGTTTTTCCCAGCGCACATTTAATAAGAGAACCTTATTTATTGTAGCACAAGTCCATCAAGTATGAAATAGAAATTCGAACATTCTTATTTTATCTTCTTTGGTCGGAATTTGAGTGATAAGCTACGGTATCAGATCCATTCAAAGTCAATTCGTAAGAAGATATTAACAAATTTGACGTCTTTTTTTTTTTTTTTTTTTCAATGTACAACTGACGTTTTTGGCCTTTCTATTTGTTTTAAACTTAAGAGGAATTGGATAAAGTGAAAACTGTTTAATTCTTACGGTTACATGTCACCAGTATTTTGTCTTATTCCATTTAGGTGCTACACGCTCTTGCACGAAGTATACTCTCAATTCCTCCCCCACGTACACTATACATATAGCACTGTGATAATCTACGATAAGTAATGGTTTTACAACTGTGCGTGAAAGTATAGCAATTGGTCCGTTTAAATAATACGAAAGTGGATTTGTAAGAATTGTAAAACTGAAAGTTCACCTAAGTAATAAACTGTTGCACCGCTAAGATGTAGTGAGGAAAAAATAATCCTCTTTTATAGATATTCCTAAATTTTTAATATGTTTCATTATTGTTAACCTATTCACATAAGTTGATGTGATTTCACACATATTCTGGAATGCGATATCGCCATGTAATTAAAAGAGTTATTTTACTTATCCAACTCATGGTTTCACTTATGAAATGATAGAAAATTGTTTAGTGACGTCAATTATAAACAAAATGGGGCGTTAGATTTTTAGTTAGAGCGGCATGAAATAACACACGTTTTGAAGAGATCATATAGAAATGATTTTGATAACGTTTATACATCTGTACACTAGTGTAAAAAATATTATTTATGACTTTGTTCCCTATTTTGAGAGCCAACTTGACATTTAAGAGATTTTCGTATTCATGACTTTCAAACGTAGACAATTTTAAAACAAATTCAAGGGTGCATGCCAAAGAACTTGTATGTTAGTCACGTCTGTTAGTGGTGAAACTTTGGTATTCTCTAGCCTCATATTCATGCCATTACAAAAGCACTTTCTCAAAGTGAAAAATTAATTTCTTCTCGCTCAAACATTTGCAGAGCATGCACACGCTCCAAGTTGAGTCTTAATATAGGAACTCGTATTACTGCAAACGTACATGTAATTAATTTCTGTTAATCTCACTTAAAATTATTAATATTTCTGAATGCAACTGATAAACTAATATTAGTCTATGATTACTCTATATTAGTAATAGTAGAAATAATGATGGAAGAATACTATACACAACGGAAGAGGTGCCAACTCACTCGTTGAAGCGTTGACCAGCATTCTTCAAGAGTTCTGTCGCTCAATGCTGAGTTTGAGCGAGACTGCAGAGTCCAGAAAATATTTTGGAAGCGTTAAAAAAGATAAGATAATAAGCAATGAGCACATCTCACATTAATCAAAATCACCACAACTTTTAGCACAGGACAATAGAGTACATAAAACACCATTCATTAGTCTGCTTCCGCCTCCAGATGCACGTACATACACAGTAAAACAGTCTTGTCAAATATGTGTGGTGAGACATGAACCAGAGTCTGAAATTTTTTAAATGATATTTTAAGGAAAAAATCCACATGGTACACCGTTCGTATGGATTAGCAAATAAATTGAAAAGTAATAAACACACCTGTATGCAAGCAATAAGTTAAAACAAAATCCTTGTTTAGCTTTAGCGGGTTAATGAACCCGTGGTGTTATAAATACACGTATACAGTAATTGTGCTTGGTACAAAATAATAGGAAATCAATTTTATTTACGGAATGTTGTTTAAGTGATGTGAAACAATCTCCATAGATTTCTTACAGACAAAATAAGTTTCATAATAAAATTAGTAAAGTTTAGTGGAGTAGACGATGACAGAATACAAAGTGAACAAAAGAAAAAATATATTTTCTAAAACTTCCAAATCTTTCAATTGATAGGGATAATTGTTGCAATACCCAAAATACATAATAGAGATTAAAGAAAATTTTGACACTTTTATGTAAGTTCATGTGTTGGCATTTATTATTTACTTTGGAAAAAAATTTATATGATGCCTAAAAAATTCTTGAACAGCAATTACTCCTAAATTTATATTTCGGTTGATTTTTAACGTTTTAGTAGTTATTAAATTACTAAAACATCTTTTAAATCATGAACTTAAACATAAATTTTTAATCTGGAAATAGCACTTTAAAAACACCTGATTTTAAACTTGGATGATTGTAGATTGCCTAAGGAGACTGTTTGTAGTATAATAGACAATGTTTGCTCAACTTAACAATTTTTTATGCTTAGAAAGGTTTCTGCACATTGCAATCACCGCAGTCGTCG
This sequence comes from Dryococelus australis, assembly GCA_029891345.1. Taxonomy (NCBI): domain Eukaryota; kingdom Metazoa; phylum Arthropoda; class Insecta; order Phasmatodea; family Phasmatidae; genus Dryococelus; species Dryococelus australis. The sequence goes on along the minus strand of CM057009.1, from coordinate 63,462,219 downwards.
ACTATACGAAATAAAATATGACAAATGCCGACTACATGCGCCAAAATGTAGACACCTGTAAAAATTTAAAGGCACCCAATAATATTAAGAAAGACCTTAGCGTTCATCTCAAGTTACGTCTAAAAAACACATCGGTAACACAAGTTTTAGCAGTTGCTCTAGCTAAACAGATATTCTGCCACTTCTAACTGGAAAATGAATTTTCAAAAAGAAACTCCTCTATAAAATAACTTACGTGGAAATTTTGAAGTAGCCGGAGATTAAATTAAACTATTACAATACTTTTAAAGAATGTCTGAATCGAAATACATGCCTATAAAGTGATGAGTCTAATCTTAACAAATTTGTAGTTCTCAAATAATACACTTAGCTGACCCCATATTTTTATAGTACATTTCTGTTTGTAATAACGCTAGAGCTATAGAAGATATTTTATTCTCAAACCAAAGGCTATTCAAAATATTCAAATGAAATAATTTATGTGACTGCAACGTTCAAATGGTCAATTGTAAGCAACTTGCACTTGTAATGGAATATAATTTTTTCTGCAGGTTCTTTTTTTTTTTTTGAGTAATTTTTAAAAACAAATATAATTATATAACACATATTCATAAATAATATTCCAAATGACCACTCATTGTTTAATTTTTATCAAACAATATTGCGTTCTGTTGCACAAAGACTGTTATGAGTATTATATGGAAGCAACGTATAATATTATTATAGGTTTTGAGAAATTATTAAATTTTATGAAAATTAATTTATTGTACAATTTATTTAACGATAAATGGTATCTGAAGAAATGTTTATTTCACAATATTTATACCAGGTAGTTCCCTGAACTATTTCCAATATACCTTTATCAGCTAAAGAGAACAGAATTTCACCCAGGTCGAGGTACCTGTTTGATCACTTTCCCCGATGTAAAAGGATAATTTACAATTATGGTGCACAAAGTACCCTGCTTTTAACGGGTAGTAAACATTAGGGTTGAAGAGGTACTATAAAACTAATTAATGGCAACTTACATAAAAATAGATTTCAACGAATTATTTTTAATATTTCTCGCCCATAGATGATATACTCGTACACAGTCTTCGGCAATAAAAATATCCTCTCCTTACAATAAAATCTTCACTATTATTTTTTCTTCTTGAAAATATCCCATAACCGATAGCATCTAAAACTCAACAATATAGCGAATAACTGCAGAAATTCACCAATTATTTCTAACAGAGAAAATAAAAAAGAATATTCTGGCATCAGTCCATTACGTTACACTAAAAAATTTCCACGAAACTAAACGGTTTGAGAAATAACAAAAAAGAAATGAGGAAATATTTCCACCAGTTGAACTTTAATTTCAACTTGAATTGATATGATACATAAATTGGCAGGACCACAAAGACATTTCGTACATAAGATAGGATGTACCGACAATAAGAGTATTGGCCACTAAATTAATTTCTCTGCATAATTGGTCAATGCCTCCGTCCCTCAGTATTAGTGAAACTCGTGGTGATACAGAAATAAGGTTTAACCAAATGCAATTCAAGCTTCATCAGACTGAAACCAGCTGAAATCAGTAACCTCGGGTTAGCAGATGATAAAACTTAGCACAAACAACCCCCACTCCCAGGCTAAACAAAGAAAGCACAACTTACCTAAACACATGTCGTAGAAGAAAACAACTTTGACAGAATGTGCAGCAAAACACATATTTTACTAATGGATAACGTGTACATTTACGAATAACGTGTCACGCGATTCATTACACCTTTGCCAGAACGGAAGCAGAACATACCGCCCTTCTCGTATGTGATGTGTGGTTATACTAGCGTAGAGATTATTACATTTCCAATACAGCAACTTCTATCTGCTAGTAAGAACGGTATCAGGTGACAGCAAAGATGGATGAGTTGAAGTACAAATTACAGACGGAAACAGTGTTGGGTAAATAATACATAAATGTGGGGAAAAAAAAGTTATAAAGGAAGTACATGAACTGAAGAACACCGAACAGGAAAACTCGTAACTGCAACGCAAATAACAGAAATGTTCAACTATTAATTACACCACTAATCACAAGAAACGTACAAACAAATTACAAAGGCAGAACTCTTGGCAAAACACTGTAACCATGAAATCAAATTCATATCCATGACAAGTCACCATCTCCTGCAAAGAAAGCATTCTCGATATAAGGAGCAATATGTATTGAAATCACAAAAAGATGTTGCAGTAATTACAGTAAAGCAGAAATAAATCTGAAATGGTTAATAAACATCAATGGACATGAAATATTATCACTAATCGATCATGTGTGTTAAATGTCGTGAGCTAAGAAGAAATTTACAAGAATTATATCCCAGTAAGAACAGCAACGCACAAGTAGGAATTAAAAAAAAAAAAAAAAAAGGAAATTTATTACTGCAGCTAGATTTTAACTGTTAAAGTCAACCTCAATATTTATCATTCCTCTTTTTCTGCAAAATTTTGCAAAACTAAACTTACAATGAATGCAAATTCGCACTAAAAATTCATACCGAAACGCAGTGGTATTACCTTTCACGATAAAATCACATTATATATAAACAAAGTAAAATACAGGATATCAAAAACAGTTCGTAGTGAAGTAACTGGCACTGATAAAACATCAGTAATATTCATCATGAATTTAAGAGGAAACACAGAATTTCTCCAACAGTAGGTGTATGCATGTATGTGTGTAGAAAAAACATTAAATAAGAGCCAAGCAAAATCTAAACGTCAGACAACCACTGCATCGTAGATTGTAATATCGCACTAACTTGATGAGAATTGCTTTTATACTAAAATAAGAAACACATAATGTAGGTATGAAGAAAGCCTGAGACTGTATGCCATGTTGAAATAAGTTTTACGAAAGAAATGAATCTGCAAGATTTTGACAGTTCCATTCCAATTTATACCAAAGACAGAAGTATTGAAAACATTAAGACAAATACAGTCAATCAAAAAGAACTATCACGGCACAGCTATTCCTACAACTTAATTTAGTTGGCATTAGGGAAGTTAAAAGACGCATCTATTTTATCATTGTAGAGCCACTTCAATGGCGTACAAACATAGTGCATTAAAACTGTACTTTTTTTTTTCTATTCAGTGCATTTTCGGAATATTCAAATCGCATATTTATTGGCTAGCCACCGCCTCGACTGAGATTGATTTTAATGGCAAAGTATTGGCAGGGGAATGTTTCGTGTGACACTGTTTATACTGCACTGCGGGTCCTTAACGACTGCCCAACAATAATATCCATCAGATTGAAAAAAGAAACCAAATCACTCCCAATGCTTTCATTCGTTCTCGTGCCTATTAAGAGTACTTATATTTGTAATATAAAAAAAAACAATTCAAACGCTAACAAATTGATTACTTAAAAAGCAGAATAAAATAATGTAATATTTGATAAACTTCTTTTCGTGTCGTATAAACCGACTAAAAAAGGAATTTTAACATGAAGATCAACACAAGCAAAAGTTCTCTACTAGAAAGTAAATGTTAATAATATTGACGCATAAAATTTTTTTTTTTTTTCGTGAATTATGAACCCATAAAAATAGTACTATTACTGGAAATAATTAACAGCATATCGTAAAACACTTTTTAGCCCTATTGGCACAGAAACACATTTTTAAAAATGAAAAAAAAAAAAAAATATTCAACGTGTCGTGTATGGCATCTCACATCAAATACACAATATTTTCGATTGAGCACTCGTGAGAAAAAGACTGACGCGACTTTTAACAAACAGTATCCATGTTATCCTAATGGAAACAAACTGTACAAATAGTCATGAAATGTGTGGCTGTGTGTATGCCATGCAGGAAAATTAGGTAGAGTGGGCATGCCAAATGAGCATAGCCTAATAAATGAGAATGCAAATGGGCTTTAAAAAGCAGATACTTATACCACAAAGTGAAGACAATTTTCCAGAGTTTAGACAATATGAGTATTCCACATAAACTAATACCCTAATTACACCTACAATATTAGGTTTGACGGGCGTGAGCTGTGGAAATATCATTCATTTTTCCAAACAAAACTGAGGAATCAAAATTTCAGTATACTATTATTTGTAAATTCTTATTGAATTTGAATTGCACACCGCACTCCAGAATTAATGTTAACAGAGAATTTTTTTTCCTAAAAAAGTGTTATTGTTCATTAAAGTCTCACACTCATTTTCCACAGACTGCATGTCTAGACCGAACAGAAAAGTAATGAAGTATTTCTGAAGAACAATGCTTTTTGTCGTAAGCAAATGTTAGGACATTTGTGTGAACTTTATAATTTAATGCCAAGCTATTTAATTCATTTGGCCAAATTTTTCATTTGCGACAAAATTAAATTAAAATTTTGTTCTGTTCAGTGGTGGGTATTCGGCCACAATCCTGAAGGCAAATGCCGTACATTCTAAACCTGAAAAGGTGTAAATGAAGATAAATCTGCGAAAACTACTGAAAATGGTTAATATGAAGCCTAAATCTAAATTATTTTTACCTGATTGCCACTGAATATTGAAGATTCCACTACCGTAAGTCAATTGTTCCCAGTCTGTTTGAGTCGGAAGTACTAGTCATCTAACTTTCGGTGCAAATTTTTTCACTGACTGTTATCAGTTATCCGGGATTAAGATGCACATACACGTAGACAACGATCGACAAATCCTGCGAACGTTATCTCACGATCTGTGTGCTCGTTTCAGCTACGTACGACCGGATGTCTTATTTCGTAAGATCACGGCAGCTGCCTGACGGACAGAATACCGTCGCTTCGTGCATAGGCCGTTGACGGCAATTTCAGCATTTTTCAAATCAACCTTCAAATGAAGGTCACTGTGCCTAACTGCATAATATACAGGATGTTTCGTAACTTATCCTACAGATATTAAGTGGCGATTCATTACGGAAAAAAACTTTACGAAAATGCCGAATGACATATGTCCGGAAACGACATGTAAGGATAGAAAACACCCCCGAAAGTTGGGCTTTAGAATATTATATTTCTATTTAATAAAATGGAAACAAGTTAATTTGAAGTAACGGTATTTAAATATCTTAACGTACTATTAATTTGTTTCCAGTTTATTAAAATAAAACCATTTTAAATTCCCAATTTTCGGATGTGTTTTCTACCCTTAGACGTCGTTTCCTGGCATATGTCAATCGGCATTTCCGTAATATTTTCCGTAAGTAATCACCCCGTAAAGTCTGTGACATAAGTTACGAAACATTCTGTATTATATATGAATTGGCACACTCTCTGGTGAGCACCCAGTAAAGTACGTAAAACGGCGGAGGCGAAGTAGTTACAGGTCTTAACGTTCAATTAAAAGTGCCAGTTAAACATTTGGGAGAAATGAATTGAATTTCTTTTACTTTCTGCTTTTTTTCTAATAACCAGAAGTGTAAAAATTAGCCAATTTGTAAAATATTTACTTTCGCGAATAATTTCAGAGATTCACTTGACCGGCGCATGAATAAAGAGCTCGGGTTGTTGCTGTGTTTATTTTACATGCGGTGGAAGGAAACTCAATGTGCATACCAGTAGATACTGAGCGGGGTTTCTAAAAGCTGCGAGTTTAGCGTGAACAGTGTTTAAGACGGCATGACAGATGCCGCGCTGCCACGGAGATCTCAGATATTGTAGTATACCTCCTTGACAAGAATACCGACTAACCCTTGGCATTATGATACCCCTCTCTCTTCTCTAGAAACGCCCATAGTTGGAGATGGGAAACAGTCAAGTTCAACACATAAGGCGGCCATAACTAGACGGTTGATCTTCGATGAATAAATTACGACATTGGGGTGACAAGTGCGCATGTTAAAAAACACTTATAAAACAAAAGGGACGTAAATTACAATGATTTTTTTTTACTCTGCTAACGTCCTAAACGTAACGGTTTAACGGTTGTGCACTAAAATTATTGGGAGCAGCGCTGGTCTTGTGGTCGTACTACTTGCCTCCACCTAGGCGAACCTGGTTTGATTCCCAGCGGGGTCAGATTTTCGCATAATGGAGTCGTGCCGGACGATGCCGCTGGTCAGCGGGTTTTCTCGGGAACTCCCGTTTTGCCTGTCCCTGCATTCCAGTTATGCTCCGTACTCACCTCATTTCACCCTCGTCAACTCTCAAGACCTCGATGTTGGGAGCCGCCCAAATCACTCTACTCCACTTAAATCCTTCAACAAATTGAAAGTTAAACAGACATAGAATAATATTCTTTACGGGCGTTTCTTACATGAAACCTGCTTATCAACAACTGCACTTCTTTGGTTCAACAGGTATATTGACCGAATCGTCGTGGTGTGTTGTCGGTTTAGCAATACCAACAAGACTATTTTTTCTCTGGTTTTTACGAAGTTACTTATAAATTAGATATAATAATTTGTAAATAGGTTATAGTTCAAAGTTCAGTTTAACAGAAGATTAATTAATTTTATTTAAAGAGAAGTTGGAAACGCTTGTGTTACATAGCATATTTGGGAAAACACTAAGAACGTCATACGAGGGGTGAATTCTTCGAAGTTTCGATTAAAAAAGTGTGACGAAACCGTAAGCAGACTGTAACTGCAACGTAGTCGCTCTAAAAAAATTTTAAAGGGGGGGGGGGGGGGGGGTGTTGCCTGTTGTCCCAGTCTGGGACAGAGGTTGGATGGAGTGTCCGGTCGATGTGACCACACCTTCTGCCTATTCAAGTGTCGACCCTTAGTGGGCCTCCCTAGGTTTGTATGCGCGTCTTGGGCTACGGGGTGTTCCTTGGACGGTCGCCCATCCAAGAACTGATCACGCGCTAACCTGTTGAACCACGGCAATTACAAGACAGTTTTGAAGTGAATACATCTTTAAATTTGCGACCATGGTGGGAGGCAATCCATAAAATCCGATGATAACAAAACCGGGGGATACAGTTTGGCGTTGCAGCTCCGAATCTATAGTTTACATCCAAAATTCAATTACACCACTCGATTTCCAAAGGATCAAAGAATATGTTACGTTGAGTGAGGCATACGAAGCATCGCGCATGGCTAGGGGGGAGGGGGCGCAATTTTGAGTTCGTTTCGTCGCGTCTCATAACTTCCGCGTAGCATAACTTTTGACTAGGAGAAATTACGACACTCGTTTTGGTTTCAATCGACAGCTCTCGTCACGATCAATCGATTTCGTGTAAAAAAAATTTTTGTGGTGTGGTTATGGGGAAATTGTATGAGTTTAATGTAAAAAAAAAATCATGAAAGCTTAACACAATTTCGATCGATACGCGTCAAAAAGCCAAGTCGAAATACAGAACTCGTATACGATTGGAAAGAGCATCTTAAAAGCAATCCAGTGATAACCGCGAAACCCCATATGATCGTGTGAAGCGGTGCCAGCAACAAAACAAACGGCCGCGTCCCAACACAGCCAAACCCTATTTTTTTTTCCTTGTGAATTCTCCAATTCCGCTACGCCAGCGTGATCTCCTTCACAGCTCTGTAGCGAAGAGATTTGGGCGGCTCTTAACAGCGACGTCTTGAGAGCCGATGAGGTTGATTGAGAATGGAGTAGCACCGGAACGAAAGGGCGAAGGAAATGGAAGATCTCCGAGAAAACCCGCCGACCAGCGGCATCGTCCGGCACGATTCCCACATGTGAAAATCCGGGAGTGACCCAACCGGTGATCGAACCCGGTTCGCATTGGTGGGAGGCGGGCAGTCTAACCGCTCAGTAACCGTGTATCCCCCCTCCCGGCCGGCGCAGAGAAAGATAGTAGTGGACCAGCGGGGTGGCACTAGATAGGCACTCTCGAGTCACTATTATCTCGGGTCGTAGCCATGTTGCCAACACCAACAATATAATGGAAATTTATTCATATTGATAAATACATAAACTTAAAAAACTACCGAAATACATTTGCTCAGTTTGTAACTACGAGAAGGTTAGAAAAATGATTCCGAGTTTAATATATAGCAAATTACGCCAACAACAATTCTGTGACTTCAGTCTATAGTTATACAGTGGATGCCCCGTTCTATTTGATACTTAGTGATATGCCTGACGTTATGTCTACTGAGACGAGATCGTTGATTTCCAATTTGCATTTACAGAAGGACGGTTAAAATTCAAAGGTGTTTGAAAAAACGAGGATCGCCAGTCTTGATTGCTTAATTTGAGAAAGTATTAGAAGCAACTCCCGAAGTAATTTACATCCAATTTCCAACTGGATGACTAGCAGGGGAAAAAAACTAAGATAAACGGGGTTACCTAAACAATGTTTACCTTGACGAAGGCGGGTTTCTTAGATTGTGCCATCAGAGTAGCCAATATCCGAATTCATAGCTTTTCATCGTGTTGATGTACTTTGACGAGTGTTGTTATGTTGGCAATATAAATGCGACGTGTTTACATTTTGAAGCTGAAAATAAGAGCTCTCTATTTCACTTGCTCTGTGCCGTGGACCACAGAGCAAGTAAGGAGACAAGAGCGGACAATTCCATGTTGTAACGATATTCTTATTTTAAAGTCTTTTTCACGGGTGGTGGGTTTATGGTTGCTGCCTGAATTAATACCGAAAGCAGACACGCGTTACAAAAATTAATCACCTATTATAATAAAACAAAAATAATAGTTTTAATGATTATTTTGTGATAAACATGTTTTATTTAAGTATTTAATAATCACGTTGTGTTCAACGTTTAATAAAATAGCTTATTTACAAAAATAAAATTATATATATATGTGTGTATTGCCGCGTAGCATTTACAGTATGTTTAAAGCTTGCATTAATCTTGAGAGGTTCTAGAACGAAGTTTTAAAATTGCTTAATTAGAACCTACTTGACTAACACCATTTAGTTGCCGAATACTGTTTTAGGTAATAATTAAATATGTACATGTGCTGTTTGTGTTCGCTCTGTCTTTCAAATATTTACGTTACCTCCTAATGTGACCAACAGAATAGAATAAATCCTGCACAAACAGGGCCAAAAACGGATTAAATATTTGTAATCGTTTTAGTAAGTTATTAAAACAGCACCTGAAAAATATGTAGGTTAAATCACTATGCTTTGTGATACAAAACACTCATAGTTTTGACTCAAGGCCGATCTGCTCCATAAAATGATTAATTCTAGTGGTGAAATGTCTATGCTGGTGTTCCCACTTATTTCAAATAACGCGATTGTAAGCCCTATCTACTGTCATGTCACTGCCGTGGATGCCTCACGACTGTCACCCCGCCTCCCCTCGCTGTCTTTTCTTTGACGAGAGGGTATGCCGCCTTGCGTGAGTGGGTGGGGGGAGGGGTAGAAGACGCGCGCATGCGTCCCGCCGATCAGCACCGCCCCCCCCCCCCTCCCTTTCCCAAACACAACCACTTTTTCCCGCCTACACTGTCCTCCTTCGCCGACTTCGCACACACGCACACACACGCATCCTTCGCGCTAGAGATGGATCTCGTTACAGCTATTTTATGTACTTGTTCCTAACTTGTATGGATACAGACTTGTACCTGATACGAACTATCTGCTACTTTCGGTATCACGTACAAGGAATTCCCGACTATACGCTGTTCACGGTAAAATGAGCACTTTTCAAAGACTTGCTTAAGATCTACTTGTATGCACGTTGTGTATTACTCCGGCTTATGTCAAATTAACACTAGCAAGGACCTCATCACTTTATACATGCGTTGGTCCACTGAAACTGTACAATTTTAAGAACTATAAATATTTTATAAACATGTTAATTTTTACATTTCGATAAATAAAAAAAAAATCGAAAGAAATAAGAAAATTAACACAAATGGTCACCTTTTTAGTCAACATTAAGATATGGAAATATTTTCGATCCATTGTTACCAACGTTACTGTGCACATGTTACTCAGTGCGCCCGTTATAATATATGTAGGCAGGAGCAGTGAATTTTTTGTAAGGTTGAGTTCAAAAGGGCTCACTTTATCGTGAACAGCCTTTAAGTCGATACTTCGCCAGTCTCTCGAGTACACGGTCTCAGGTATAGTCTATTCGCGCTATATTCACACTTGATTAATCAAACCTTTGAAAAATCACCCTATGTATGACATGACGTTTTTCGTTCTTTCATAAATATGTTACATATACAACAGTTGTAGGCCTATACATGTGTTAACATAAAAGTACCCCATTTCCACTTAAATTGTATTTCTACTAGTCTACCTATAAATTGTAACATTTAATTTATAATTAATATGAACAAAAACAGGGAGAACAAATGTGTGTTGATAATGGCTAGTAAGAAATAGTTTCTGAGCGAAATAATATTACATTGACTGCACACAAATCCGATGCGTTATCCGCTTGGTGAAATTCTCTAGACTTGATTAAGCTTTATTTGCTTTAGGCGGGGGAATATCCTGGAAGTAGAACTTTAGCAGGGCGACAGAAAAGTTGGAAGTTACCTTGAACAGACTCTTGGCGTTTTATCCATAGCCTAAAGATGAGGTAGAACGATCTCGCTGGCTGCGCTCAACCAATCTCCGCGTCCCATCACTGAACTGCTTATCTGCCAACGCGTCTAGCGGAAACGGATTTGTTTGGACTTAAGTTGGAAAACTGATTTGTAAACAAGCGCTTTGAGATGCATGAATACTTCATCCTAACCAATTTGTAGTGCAGTTTGATTAAATTCAAATTGATGAAAGCATTATATTCATACAATAGTGCTTGTCGTTAAAAATGTAAGATATAAACCAACACTTTCATCGCTTGTGACCACGTGACTTTGACAGTTGTGAATGATTGGGGTAGGCCAATGTTGGATGCATGCGCAGAAGACGAACAAGCGGTCTACCTCATCTTCAGTCTGCGGCTTTATCAGGCACGCGCGTTAAGTACGTGCTTTGAGTCGGCGTACTGCGTCGTGTCTGAACTAAGAAATTGGTTTTAATCTTAACCACAAATTTTAAAATAAGATTAAGATTCCATCGAATGAGTATTAGATGGGACAGCAGACGCAACACAGTGACGATTGTTAAACTGGTACTAAACGCATCTGATACTTCGGCAGTGTACTCATTTACAGTACTTGATACAAATGAATGGGCATCAGATATGTTGTACCAGTTCGATACCTTGTGACCCACCTCTATTTCGCGCAAGGCACTCATCATACTAACGTTGAGCTGCCCTACTCACATTGGGCAGCTCAATGCTTTTAGTTTGGCAACTAAAGTTTTTCGCCACTGGGTTAAGCACTAGTGTTGCATTGTGTACAGGATTTTTTTCTTCTTCTATTCTCTACGTTAAGAGTGGGATGGACCCCCGCATTTTTCGTGAAGTAGTTGTTCGCGCGAATACGCGTATCTCGGTAAATGACTGTTCTGCAAATACGACATTTTGTCAGAATATATATATATATATTCTGACATCTATGACCCTACTTTCTTACTTTCGTCATATTAAGTGTATTCTTGAAGAACGAAATTCCCGAAAATGTTCAAATATCGCATTTTTTAAGCTTGCCTATGCAGTTTGCTTAATCGGCAAGAGAAAAGTACAAAGAAACGGGTGTAGTTTTAATCTGTGGTATTTCGTCGCATGTAGTAAAACCCGATTGTTGCAGATCTGATTTGCGCAGTACAACGTTACGCCGGAAACACTGCACGCCTTGCGCGTAGGAGCGATGAGGCGCTAGAAGTGCGTGTTAGTGTCGCCCGTATCGCTACCTCGCTTCTTGACCTTGGACCGGGGTTCCCACGGGGGGCCCATCCCACTCTTAAAAAACAAAATAATTTGCAATAATCACAATTCAATTATAAAATTACTACTTAACTAAGTGAAATCTTTCTCTTTCATCGTAGTGTAAAATTTTTATTGAAAGTTACCCTTTGGGACACTAGCGCTTACCTAGCGGCGGATATTTTCCTTATGTCAAACTGTCCCATAAGAAAAGTCGTTTTGTTTCCAACCTGAGTAGAATTACCTTACGCGCGCACACACGACATCTCTAGATCAACGCGTCTCTCTTGGGCCTATAAGCTATTCACGGTCAAATGAGCACTTTTGAAAGCCGTGCTTAAGATTTACTTGTATGCACGCTCCTTATTCTTACACCATATGTAAAATTGACGTAGCCATGGGCCTCATTACTTTATTCATGAGTCGGTCAAGTAAAACTGTTAAATTATTAGAAAAGGAAATATTTAACTAATTTGCTCATTTTTGCACTTCGATGTGTTAAGAAAAACAGAACGAGAAAGAAATAATTAAAGTTATCAGAAATGGTCATTTATGACTTATTATTTGACGTCAAGATACGGAACTACTTCCCGTAGATCGTTACCAGCTTTACTGGGCGCATGCCACTCAGGATGTTTGTTAAAATATACGCAGGCAGAGGCACTGATTTTTTTCTAAGGTTGATTTCAAAAGTGCTCGCTTTATCGTGAACAGTCTTTACACGAGAGTATCATGTGACACAGCCAGTCAACCAATGTCTTGCACGGTGACTGTCGCGTCCGAATCTCAGAAGCAGAAACAGGGGAGCGATAAGGGCGACCCTGCCAGGCACTTCAAGTGCGCCATCTGTCGTGAGTGAAGAGATTTGGGCGACTTTTAACATCGAGGTCTTCAGAGTCGATGGGGGCGAAGCATAAGTAGGGTCACCTTTTTTCGCGAAAATATTTATGTCGGGGTCACATAGCCCCGACAATCACGACGCGACAGCCCCGACAAGACAATTAAAACTAAAAAGTCAATGAAAAGCAAGATATATCTGACGTTAAGTCCAACAAATTCTGTCGTTCAACCAGCAATTTTAGATTAGAAATTATTTCTATTTTCGTCGTGTCTTGCGGTACGACATACAGAGTGTACAATCATGCAAAATGAAATTGTATGGTAAGCTTTCCTTACAACGGCAAATACGCAGCTTAAAATTTAAAAAAATCTAAAACTAGGCATACTGTATTTAACTCTTAAAAATAATAATTTTACCTTTGTATGCATTAGCGATAACACTTGTCACCATCTCGTATTCCAAATTTCCCGTCGGCCCACCGCCTTTGAAACTAGCGTCGTTAATAAGCGCTCTCATAATGGTTTCGAAAAATTCTACTTTTCGTGTCCCGCCAGTAAATTGTTTGGCTGTAAATACGAGCAGTCACGTTGAAAATATAACTGTTGTGTCGTGGTTGCGGTTTTGGCTGTGTCGTGACGTGACTCCTGCATTACGCGGAGGCTAGACTTCAATATCCTATGTGCTCACTTGCAGTCTCCGTTTGGTTATTGGCTGTTGGTTTTGTGAGAAGCGAGTCTGCTGCACGAGCAATCCAATCAGAATCAAGTTTCTCCGATACTGATCATCTGTGATTCGCGGGTAGACAGATAAGACGAGTAAGAAAATCCAACGAACCAAAAACGAAAGTGGTTCTGAACTTGAGTGTTTGGGAGCACAACTTGTCCTGAAATCTTTTCGCGAAAGGCCAGTTGCCCCTAAGCATGGGGTGGGTATGGAGCAGCGCCGGAATGCGGGGACGGGGGAGGCGGGAGATCCCGGAGAAGACCTGCCGACCAGCGGCATCGTCCGTCACGATTCTCGCGTGTGAAAATCCGGGGAGCGACCCCGCCGGGAATCGAACCCGGTTCGCCTTGGTGGAAGGCAAGCGGTCTAACTACTATATCACCGCGGCCCCCTAGTGTTTTCTTCGTGCAGCGTGTACGTATGGGACTTGAAGCGTTGATCCTATGAATTTATTGATGTAAAGTTTGCAGCAAAGTACAATGCGGGCTGCCATCGCAGTTTCGCTTGTGTCCACGTAGTATAGTCTATTCGAGGGGGTTCACGCTTTTTGAATCCAACCTTTGGAAAATACCCCATGTGTGACGTGTTTGGTTGTTTACTAAATATGTCATGTATCACAAGCGTTTTATACCACTGTTAACATAAAAGGATCTTACATTTCGTTGAATTGAAATGTTACCAATACTTAATTTATAAATTATAATAAATATTTATAAGAAACAGTGATAAAACACGTGTGCTGGTAGCGCCTAGTAAGAAATATAGTTCTCATACAAAATATTATTATAACTGAGTGCGCGCGAATTCAGAGCGTTGTCCTCTCGTGCAATTTTCTTGACTTATTTAAGGTTAGTTTGCGCGAGGCGAAGGAATATCCTTGAAGTAGAATTAAGGCAGGGCTTTAGAAAAGTTCGAAGTAACCGTGGATGGATTATAGTCTATATTTTAAACTTAAAAAATAACACTCATATATGTATTTTTTTTTTTTAGCGTAAATATGATCATTTTAATTGAAAATATAAATTCGTAAAAATTTCTAAAAGTTATTTTGACACGAAGTTTGGTTTCAGCTGAAGTTTTTCATGAAATGATATTTTGCAATAGCTAACATTTCTTAGAAATTCAGAAGAAACAGTGCTCATGACAGTTTCGTTGCATTAGAAATAGCCAAACCCATTCTCTTGATTCAATTTGATATTTTTGCGTTAAGAAATAATTTTAAGATTTCTACAACTTGTTTCAGTCTTTTTTGAAAAGTAACTTCTCTTATTGTCATACTATTTCAGGATAACATTTCACACCACAAAGAAAACATATTACAATTCCAAGCATTTAGAAAATTGTATTAAGCCTCTTGAATGCGCTTAAAGTTAATGGATAGTAAAGAATTTATTATTTTATATTTGTTATAAATGCTACTCAACTTTAAGACACTAAATATATATATGTGACTTCATTTGTTTAAAATGTTTTATTAAGTTAAATAACTCTATGTAAAAATAACGGTTCTGCTGTTTTTAAATATAAATTTGAAGTAGGCCTACAGAGAAGCCTATTTCTGTATTCCGCGATTATTATTCATCACCCGAATAACTGGTGGCTATCTTTGGAAAACTGTGAAAAATTACACTGGTTTATGTGTCTCGGGAACCTCATATTGTTTTCAGGATGTCCTACAGCATAGGCAACTGTAATGTGTAGTACACTAGACTTATGTTTTCAATGATTTCAATACATTCCTGAACAGTTCCAGTGCCAAGTGTTTTATTCAGAATAACGACTGATTAGAAATAGGCACCTGTTAAATTTTGTGGTCGTGGCGCCACGCATATGGTGCCTTTCAGCTGTTGTAGTGCTGACGGGTTCTGTAGTCACCGATGATTCGTAGGAGCTCGTTAACAAGTAACGGTCTGTAGTAAACAGTGCATATTTTTGTCCGCCAGTAAGCTGATCGTTTCGAAATGCTTGGCGGTGATATTCATTTCGATTAAATAAAAACGACGAAACTTCGGAATTTCAGTCTTAGTTTTGATTTCACTGCTGATTCCAAAAAAAAAGTCTACATATTAAAGAAAAATACACTGATACTTGTGGCACTGAAGAAAATAAATTCCCATGTCAAGATAATGTCTGTTTAGAGGTTACTTTATTTGTTGTGTTGCCATCAAGATTATTTAGCACCTAATGGAGCCACGCCTCTGCGTTAGCGTGGACGCCAACTGGCGTAGTAATATATTTGCGAGCTTCAGTAATACTGAACGTTCTCATAGTGGACACAACGTAGATTCGGGCGCAAGCGAGCGCCAGGCATCGTCAGGGAACACGTCTCTGGTAACGGCACAACAGCTGGCATTGCCCAAACAACTGAAAGGCGAAATGTGATGTGCCGGCGTTCGGGACGATGTGTACGCACCTCATGAACTGACTAGCGTGCGCCCTGTAAAGTTGGCAACGACTCGGGGAAGTACTTCCATGTCTTCTGGGGGTGTCCGCAGTAGGGGAGATGGGAGAGATATACCCCTCCGACCCTTTCCAGAATTCCTAATCAATCTACCATTCCCACTGCTGATCGAGTGGGACAGAAAACGAACTCAGTCGTAATATCGACGTATCTATTTTAGACACTGCCATAACGTGAGACGTGGGATTGAAAAAGGAGGGTGGTGGGGGAGGGGGGCACTAGCTAAACTCGCCAGCTTAAGAAAGTCTTGAGTTGCTGCCCCACTCCGATGCATTATTTTTTGGTTTACAAATCAATCATATACCGTGTATTACTAGGTTTGAAATTTTATCAACCCCCCCCCCCCTCCTCGCCGGCAATGAAGTACTGCATAAATGCTCCTGCATGCCTTAACGTTGAATTAAAAGTGTCGGATAAACATTTGTGAATACTATAGATGATTATTTTGCTATTTTTACATATAAACGTAAGAATGAGCAAATGATTAAATATTTACTTCTGTAATAATTTAACAGATTCACTTGAGCGAATAAAACTGAAGTTATCAGGAAAAAATAGCAATGTTAATTTTACGCACTGTGCGCATTGCACAAAGCAGACGAGAAGCAGTTGATTCTCGAAAGTGGTCAGGTTGGCCGTGAACAGCGTATATACCTAGTATTTTCGCAGTCAATATCTTCACACTTTTTTTTATCGTACATTAGAAAAATAACCCCATGTATGACGTGTTTTCTTGTTTCCTAAATGTTTCATGTATCTAATTGTTTCATTCTCCCGTTAACATTGAGGTTTAACTTGTGTTTTATATAGACCTGTAAATTATAATAATTCATTTATAATTAGTACGATAAAAATAGGGAAAATATGTGTATTGGTAATGCCTAGAAAGAAATAGTTCTCATGCAAAATATTATTAAAAAGAGTATAGACTGTTCACGGCAAAGTGAGCACTTTTGACGCCCTAGTTACTTATCATTGTCAGCTATTTTTTATTCTTTAACGACCTTTTTAAATAAGTTTGGGCATTTAAGTAATAAACACAGTGTGTATATTCTACCGCATTCGGAAGTTAACGTCTGAGGCTAAAATAAAATATATTTATTGATTATTATCTCAGATGAGAGGGCTTTCAAAAGTGCTCAGTTTACCGTGAATAGCTTGTAGCTACGCACGAATAGACTCCGTTACCCTTTTGGTGTGATTTGCTAGACTTGTGTTAAGCTTAGTTTGCACGAGGCGGAAGAATTGCTTGAAAGTAGAAGCTGAGCAGTGCTTCAGGAATGTCATCTATAAATCATGATATCATATATAATTAATGTGAACAAAACAGAGAGGGGGGGGGATAGGTGTGTTGGTAATGACTAACAAGAAACAGTTCTCATGCCCAAATACAGCGAGTTGTCCTTTTGGTGTGATTTGCTAGACTTGGGTTAAGCTTAGTTTGCACGAGGCGGAATAATTGCTTGAAAGTAGAAGCTGAGCAGTGCTTCAGGAATGTCATCTATAAATCATGATATATCATATATAATTAATGTGAACAAAACAGAGAAGGGGAGGGGGGATAGGTGTGTTGGTAATGACTAACAAGAAACAGTTCTCATGCCCAAATACAGAGTTGTCCTTTTGGTGTGATTTGCTAGACTTTGCTACGCTTAGTTTGCACGGAGCGGAGGAATATCGTAAAAGTAGATCTTGAGCATGTCTTCAGGAGGGCTGGAAAGTAATTGTTGTGGGCATGTGCTTTTAGCGAAAAGATTTCGATCAAAACCAGTTGCACCCCAAAACACCTACGTTCATATGCACTTTCGTGGTTGGATGATTTTGAATGTCACGTGCCTCGAGTGTCTGCCCGCGAATCACGGTCGTTCAGTATCGGAGTACTTTATTACTATTGGCCAAGTCAAATAAGAACATGTCCTCTCACGTAGACGGGTAGCCATTAACCAAAGGAAGTCGTGGTTGTGGAAGTAGGATATTGAAGTACATCATGAACATAAATATTTTCGTGAAAAATACATGGCCCTAAAGGCTGTTCACGATAAAATGAAAACTTTTAAAATGAACTTTAGAAAAAAATCATACATTTAAATGGACGCACCGAGTGACATTCTCCCAGTAAAGTTTGTAATGATGAATGGAAAATAGTTCCATATCTTAACGTCGAATAAAAAGTGTTAGGCAACAATTTGTGACATCTTAAATTATTTCTTTGGCTTTCTGTGTTTTTTAATGCATCTAAGTGTAAAATTGAGCGTGTTTTTTTTAATATTTTCTTCACTGATATTTTCGCAGTTTCAGTTGGCCGACGTATGAATAAAGTGATGAGGCTCATGGTAATGTTAATTTTACATATGGTGTAAGAATACACAACGTGTCCTAAGCAGGGCTTTCCAAAGTGCTCATTTGACCGCGAACAGTCTTTAGTAACTGTGAACGGAATTGAGGAAGGTGTCGGGCCGCGACGCGTGCTAAGTCCTACATCCCCACTGGAGACGAGACACCGTCTCGTGGCGGGAGACAGCGCGCCTATGAGTGGCGACGCCTGGTGTAAACACGTGGCGCCTGGCGCGGCGGCGGAGGGGAAGGTGTCGCGGCCGGTGGAGGGGATGCCGCCTCCGGCGGAGGGGTGGTGGGCACCCAGGAGTGGGGATACAATGGAGGGGGGCAGCGGGGGTGCTCGAGTATCGGCGGGGTGGTAATTACGTAACCATGGGGCGAGAGTCGCGTACGGGTACACGTGTGGGCGCGCCAAGGTGCGAAAGGTGCCAGAAAAAAACTTCCAAGGAAACGCGCGGAAAGGGGATGGGTGATAACCTGTGGCCAAGTGTATCAAAATAAAGAACTCTTTTGAGATGTTTCGCCCCCCCCCCCCCCCCACGTTATTTGGTTTTTTTTTTTTTTAGTTAAACTCCGTAACAAACTTTACCTGTTTATGCCACCACATAAACTAATAGCATTTTGTTTTTGCTTATAACGTTGCAATATATACAAGTTTGCGTTCTCCAACGAACCCTCATGTTTACTTACCTAGAGTCTATTATTGTAGTAACGACAGAGTGATGGCACTATTTACAACTTTACCATGTGGTTGTGTGGTATGTAGACAGAAAACATCACATATCATATTAGTCTATGAATTTGTCATATATTATAATCGGGCAAAGCATTAAGATTCAGTCGAGTTAAAAGAATTTTAATTTTAAGTTCAGTTGAATTATACTTTAAACCTTCAATTTTAGAATCTGTATATTTCCTAAGCAGAACTGCTGCCTGATCTATTTTTATAAAATTGCAAAATTACAAAAAAAAAAATTCTATTCGTATTATAGGCGAATCTCGCAAGTACCGAACTACGCAAGAGTGGTAAGAAATCACCACGTGTATGCAAGAAGGTAATGCTCAACAAGTTCATAACGAAATCTCTTATATTCTAAAGCGGTGCGGGGAAACTTAAGTTGTGAATTACGACATGCACCTACGTTTGGGCAGGCTGTGCATGTAAGAACCGTACATACATTGCGGACAGCAAAATTCAATAAGTTCGTGCGCGTTTGTGATGGTTAGTTGCCTACGCCCTGAGAGCCAATCAACGAACTTACACAACGAAACCGTTGTTGGCGTGGCTGCCTACACTCAAGGCGTCAGTTAGCCCACAAACTTCCTGAGTGTGGTTGTATGTGTTTGTGTGTGTATTTATGTGCGCATGTGTGTGTGTATATATATATATATATATACACATATATATATATATAAAAAATTATTCAGCTAAGACGTTCACCCCAAATATCTTCCGAACCGCTGAAGTTATCAAAACTTTAATTTAAAGTTCGTAATTAGCGCTACAGTGCTCATAAAACACCATCTATATCTGTTCCGGGGTGTAATAGAGCACTGAGTTATAGACATAATTTATTTTAAATGGGAATGTGCCCATTTGTCCAAATAGCATAACATGTTAATATGCGTGGCGATTTCAGTGACGTGATTGTTTTTAAAACCTGACCACCACGAGTTGAGTTATAATGGGGTGTTCATAGGTGTAGGCATTTGACTGTAGCTGTGGCGGGGTATATCTCAAAAAGAGCTCGTCGGATTTTCAAATCAATAACGCTACTAAACACGACGCTTACTAACATGTTATGATATTGGGAGAAATAAGTACATTCCCATTTTAAAAAAAACCGAAGCTGATATCGTTATCTCACTAATTAATTACATCTCGGAACAGACATAGCTGGTGTCTTATGAGCCCCGTAGTACCATTTGCGATTTCTAAATCTCAAAATCAAAATTCAGATACCTTGAGTGGTTTAGAAGATATTAAATATTTGGGCTCAACATCTTAGCAGAAAAAAAAAATACACTTTTATATTTATTCAAGTAGCCCAGCTACATGAAGCGGTTTTCAACTTCTGAGGCCCGAAAACAAGAAAGCGGTAAGGGCTACATTTGCACGCGTATCAAGTGCTCCGTCGCCTCTACGGTTAAGCGCAGGGCTTCTCATTGCCATGTAAGCTTTCCGTCGTGAAACATTCACAATGAATCTTTAAGCGTTGACCCTGTGATTTTATTGGCCGAAAATTTGCAGCAAAGTTCAATTCAGGAGCCTGCACTAGTCTAGCAGTTAAACAAACAAAATATTTGAAACACTAACAGTCTAAAAATTTCGTCGTTTGGCCAATATTTTTCGCCACTCAAAATAGTGTTTTCAATAAGCGTAATACGCTGAAAGTTTTATTTCGTACCAGTATGAAGCGTTATTAATTTCTGCGAAGAAATATATTGTGTAGGCCTACGCGTAAAATAGTTTGTTTTCGAAACGTTTATTGCAAGCACATTGCAACTCAATTTGCGCGCATTGATGGTGAAACACGAGTAAATAATTTTATTTTTTACGTAGACAAACAAAAGCTAGAGAGGTGTCTTAGCGAAACATTTTAATGCGATACTATATTATGTTGAAAATTGCAATTGGGGTTAAAATTTAATGCAAATATTAACGACGTATGAAATAAAAATTGTAAACTGAGTATTTATTCTAGACGAAAATATAGAACTTCGATATTGCAACTCAGTTTGTTTCCTTATTGAAAACAATGCCTACCAAAATTATTTAGAAATTACTGATATGCTATTTTTTTCAGGTTAAATACAGTATTGTGCCTTAAACGAGGCTCTAAGTGGGATTGACAGGGTGTTATGTCTTAAGGTCTTCTAGACAGCAGGATCAATAGAGACAAAACAGATAGGGCAATGAGGATCAGAAAAACGAAGGTGCTGTGGCTTGTAATATGGAAACATTCCACAATTCTCCTGGAGTGATTTCGTAAAACCACCGATAGGAAAATTAAGTTGGCCAGGCCGGGAAACGAACCCTAGCCCACTATTGTACAACTGTGCCACCTCGCTCGGTTAACATAGCGTAGTTTAGCTGTGTTGAGTGAGTGTTCGTAACAGCACAGAAGTCCTATTGTTACCAACACACGTGCTAAGTCAACAATAGGCCTACCTATAACATTTGAAAGATGTGATATTGTGAGTCTAGGTAAGCATCTTACTATCTTAGACTTCGTCAATTCCAAGTACAAAACATTTCACTGCACGCAAGCTGCTTAGCATAATTAAAATTAATACCAATTTAATTAATTATCACAAGCGATCATCTGGAGGTAGCTGAGAGTAAAATATTAAACATAGTATTAAAACAGCAGACCGAGAGCATTGCTGACATGAGATATGGACGCTGATCCGCGTGGCTTGAAGCAATCTCGGTTTTTATGGTCCGCTAACACGCCTGAGTTGTATTCCTTCACGTTAGGTTAGGCACTTAGTTTCCGTGATGCGTCAAATAGTACAATACCCTATTAACACCAGAATAAGTCCTCAAAAGAGTTTGCATTTAGTGAAGTAAGCGTGCGATTTCTGTCAACGAACACAACGCATAATATATCTATTTCTTTTACATTGCTTGTTTCTCAAACACGAGGAATGAAAAAGCATGAATGCGTCAGACTACGTTCAACTTATGTTGTTTCTTTACTCCGACGCGTTAGGATACAAAAAAAATGAATTGTTTGAAGGAAATGTTACTGAGCATTACGAATACCAAATAAGCTTTTTTGCTTGTGAGAAAGTAAGGTATATCTTACTCAAATTGTCAACTCCCTATGCTTGAAAATTCCTTCGGTAAATGAAAAGTGAGTTTTGCATTTTAGATGCTACTCAAGTCCTGCAAAGATTTTCAGCAGTTCATTAAAAAAAATTATTTAAAGCTAAGTATGAAGTTTTAAAAAAAATGTAAATTTGTTTACTGTTGAACTTGTTTATTTGCTATTAAAATTTTCCTAAGCATTACTATTATTAGAACAGAGGATCACTCAAACTTCAAATACACGTTATAAATCATGTAACATTAGACTCTTTGCCACCATAGTTTAAAAAATATTCATTCTTTGTTTCTTACGTAGATTAAGTCAAAAGATGAAAAATTAACTGTTCTTGCTATATTGCATTGAGATCTGGAAAACTTCTGTTAGCTACGACAGCTGTCTAAAGATGAAATTTAGCTATCTGTTTAGGTCAATTAATAAAAGCAAAAGTAATACAGCCTAACAACATGTTTGATTTATTCCTTTCACTCTTTAATCTCAAGATTACCTCGGTGACCAGGCAAACAAAAGATTAGTACTACAATCATTAACGAAATTCTCTTAAGCCATAATTCTATTCTTTCTTTATGGCACGACGTGCAAAATATAAATATGTCCCTGCTTCACTACTGAACGAAAAAAATTTGATTATAACTATTTTCCAGTAGTTATAAATCATTTTCCCCTTTAATCTTTAGTCATTCGAAAAAAAGGCTCGCTGTAAAAGCTAGGGCTCTTTTAAATTAATAGAAAAGTGTCTTCCGAGGCACGATGAAATTAAAACATTTGCGATTTAGTTATATATCCAATTACAGTTCCCGAGAAATGTACAAAAAAAAACAGTTAAAAAGAGCGCTGTGTTGAGAACTGTTTTGGGTTCTTTACTAGAGCAGTAGAGAATCTGTTGCGTTGATGCATCATCATAATATGCTTTAAAAGTAAAATAACAAAGCATATGCGGCGTAACATAGTAGAAATAATCACGAACGCCTTATTCGGTCTCGAAGGACGAGCTTTTGGCCCTTTACCTATCCTACAGTCTACGCTACAAGAAAAGATTAGGACTTGTTGCATGATTCTTGTCCTACTGATAACGCTTCTTGTTTCTATTGTGGAAGATTATTTTTAATGCCGATATATTATCGAACATGAATTTCTTTAAGCTAACATTATTCTTAAAACCGAAAAAATATAAGTTTATGAACTGATGTAATTATGTATCTAGTTTATATGCTTTGCATAGTTTTAAATAAACCAATAAATTTCACACACGTGTCGGAAGATCAAAGAAAATAAGCCCTAAATAAAAAAAAAAAAAAGGAAATGCTGTGACATAATGGGTAGGCCCTATGACTCGAGCACAAAAAAATTTACGTACACGCGACAATTACTTCCAGCATTGTTGAACGCATAATCGTTATGTTTAACGGAAACCAATTAAAAATTTACTAGCCTTGAACTTTTGAAGTCATATTATTGACACAGATAAAAAAATTAACAAAAAAAAAAAAAACAACTTTATGTAGCTTACAAATATTGTACAACTTTCAAAATAGTGGATGACATAATAAATGATACTGCTAATATGTGTGCAGTTTTCAAAAAGTTATTTTTATTTCCATACATGAAGGAACCCAAAGAGTTACACGGTTGAGAAAGTCAACAAAGTTACAGAAAATCTGTCCGTTTGGGGCCACTACATGTGAAATGTGTTAGAGCACTCACTCTTCTATATTATTGATTTTTAAATTTATATTTCATAAGTCAAAATTGCCACTTTGAATACTTTTTGTTTGGAACAGTTAACTAAATTTTATATTGTTGCACTGTGAAGAAATTTCTTCAACGTTGATTCCCCAACTAAACTCTGGCTGCTGGCTTGATAGGCAGAGCACTTGATGTGAATCTTACTAAAGCGCTTGTGTATTTGACATCTTTGTTAGATGTGATAAAGCACTGAAAAACTGTTCATCAAAAATACAGTGTTGAAGCAATCTGGGAAAATTTTGAAGAGTTTTTTTAATGCAAGTTTAAATTGATATGATATATTTTTAAAAATTAATTAAGTGTACATATATATATATATATAGTTAATTCGGCTCGGTATTTTAAATTAAAATGGAGTCAATTTCAGTCACCGAGAAAACCCGCTGACCAGCGGCATCGTACCGCACGATTCTCATACCCACCAATCAATGAGCGACCCCATGTTGCATAGTAAAAGGTCTAACGTACCGGAACTGCTATTGCCCCTTATATGAGCGAAGAAAAGTGCATCAAATATTTAAAAAACGCCTAGTCTTCACAAGACAACTAGCCTACGTGTTCGAAATGGTAATGCGTAGTGCAGGATCCTGGGCCTTATTATGTCCACCTGAATCATGAAAACCGAATTCGTTTACTTTGGATGTTTGCTCATTTACGGCATCATCTTATTTGAATGGATCGCTCGCGCAGCTAATTACTAGGGTTGTTCAACAAATACTGGGAACGTTTATAGAAAGTACCAGGAACATGACATGATGTATCCGCCATCTATCAGCTGAGTCATATAGTATTAGGTACGTTTGACTGCCACCACGCACTACGTTCGCCTGAGCTCAACCGTTCTTCTTCAGCAGCGGTTTAAACACAGTTACAGTTCGAGGCGACTCTGAATTGTACGATGTCGGAAACGCGAGAGCAACGTAGTTTTGTGTTCTGCTAACAAGACTTCGTCAGTAGCTCTTGAAGATATTCGTAGCGCTTATGGTGAATACAAGATGTATTATGCTGCATGTGTCTGTTGGCGACTGCTGCTACGACGTTTTGGTTGAGACAGGCATCTGAATGAACCCTCAAATTTTTTTAGCTGAGATCTGGTCCCGAATGATTTTTTTGTGAACTGCGAAAAAGTGCTTCGAAGGACGACGATTGACTCTGAAGTCAATGCGGTTAAAGTTTTAACGAATATCAACAAAATATATTTATGACGTATTTCTAAAGTTTATGAGAAATCGGAGAAGTGCACTCTTCGTAATGGTGATTATAATGAAGAGTGTGTTTTTGTATTGATTAATTTTTTGGTAATGAATGTTTTATAGGACCAGTCTTAGTCTTAACTGAACAGCCCTCGTAATAGTGTATTTGATTAGGCCTATCACTGTCTTTTGCCCTGCCAGTGGTGTCTGTAGCAGTCTAATGATTTTACATCCGAGAATACCGTTTCGGACGAGTGAAAACTCTGCGCTTAAACCAATCAAATCTGAATATTACCACTCAATATAAAGAATACTTTAGAGGAAATGAAGCCGTAGAGAATTCCTCCGCATTTTATAGCTAGTTGGCGAAGCTGACGCAAGAGAGCTCTTAAATAGCTTTCCTGCACCCATGGCACCATCATGCAGCGAGCATAGCAACTTAACCATAGCCAACGCCCTTTCTCACTCTAAACCTTTTTGCACGAGGAAGACTTAAGCATTAAGGCGTCCGTCTACCTGAAGATATTTCCCGCTTTTCAGGCACAAGGCACGTGTGTGTTTGTAATTGTCTCACTATTGTTGCATATGTTTCCGATTACATCGCCAGTGGCATTGCTGTCAACGAAACGTCATGGCCTACCTACCATCTAAGCGTCTAATAACTCCAGTATAATTTATTTGCAGCCGTGTAGAGGGAAGTCAGGTCGTTAGTTCTATATTTGCTAGAGCTACTGGCAGAAAAGCAGCCCAGTGCAAGAACACAGAGATTGTCTACCACGCAGCTCGCATGCACTCTTTACCCCGTACTCCCTCTACGGAAACAAACGCGCCACTGGATAGGGGGAGGTGGCAGAGAATTAATAGTAACGCCATGTCCCGCTGCCTCCACTAATGCAGCTGCTAGAAATATTGTGCGATGCTATTCCGCTATCAAATATAGTCTTGAGTGCACAAGGTAATGGAACAACAACCGCGAGCCTTGGGTCACACTCACGTTGCCAACACCAGGAATAAAATATAAATTTATTCATACTTAAAAATGGCAAGTATAAACTTGGAAACAACCAAAATAACTTTGCTTAGTTTAATACTGTTATGTGGTTATGCTTTGTGCCGTGTTTACTGAGATAGTTGATTTTCAAATTGGTTTGTGAGGACGTGAACAATACACGAGAGTTTGAAAAAATAAGATGTCGCACGCCTACATTACATATTTGTAAAAAGTATTGAAGTAAAACCCTATATTCATGTATACCAGGATTCCACTGGCTGAACAACAAGGGGGGGGGGGGGGAAATATTTAGCAAAAGCAGTCACGTAGACACGTTAACATTGGAAAATTAGGGTTTCCTGGTTTTGTGTTTACAGGGTAGCCAACATCTGAATTCTTCGCTTTTCATCGTATTGTTGTGCTTCGACGAATGCTTTCGTGTTGGCAACACAACTGTGGCTCGTTTCCATTTTGCAACTCAAAATAAGAGCTCGACGCAACACAACGAACAATGTCCTGGCTCTACTTTAGTTTCTCAGTTCCTGCGCGCGAACATGACACTTGAAATGAACACAGTGTGTACGTCGGCTGGAAAAAAAAATCGCGCAGAAAATATACGGTTTCCTTATTTCCATGCCATTATTTACATCCGGTGTTACTACAGTGACTGATTCTCTGATTTTACGGTGATTACAGTGAATTCGGCCGCTAAGAGGCTAAAAAACATGAAAACCCAGTGCATTATGCCCATTATGCTTATTCGCCAGTATCTGGATTTCTATTGGTCGAATGTTCAGAGAAGGCAATTTTAAAGGATGAAACCGCTGTTTTGACCTTCTTACAGTTCAAGCATTGGCGATACTACAAAAGCAACATTACATCTTCTTTCAGTGAATGTTTCCCTCTTGAAAAAAAAAAATGTTCTTTGCCTAGCAGTACAATTACCTCCAGTAGAATCCCTCACTCTGAGAACTTTTTCGCAAATTTACACTATATACGCGTACTGGGAAAGTACGGATGGTGACGTATTGACCCACACGTCCTTCGCAATTTTGCTACATTTGTTGAGAAAACAAATGTGTGGTGATTTACCGTGTATAGTAGCAATTCTATGACAAATTTTCGATACTAAGGAGAGGTAGAAATTTTTGGAAGTTAACTGAAAAAAGTTTTTACGTAAGCTTGACTCGGCTTCAACTTCTCATTTTCCGACAAATTAAATTCTACTCGAGTGTTGTCGCATACAAGTAGATCAGAAACTACAGAAATGTAGACTAATTTTGGTTTTACTGCACATCTCCCCAAACAGTGACTGACGAATAATCCCACGCCGTTTGTTTACGTTTGGTTTGTAACAATGCTGCACAGTATGTTCAACCTGCTTAACTCAAATACATCGGAACCGCGTTCTAATTCGGCTTGGAAAAAATCTACGAATATCTCCAAGATGCCATTTATATAATAACTGTGCTAACCTCAGACTAATCTACACGATTTGACACTCGTAATGGAAAAAGAGCTTCAAGTGTTGCAACACAGAGAGGATTACTGAGCAACTAGGACAGGCATAGAAAGCGTGTCTCTTATATAGTCCATCACTGTTACGTCCCATTTTTTCTGAAGCACTGCTAAAGTTCTACTTCCAGGATATTCCTCCGCCTCATGCAAACAAATCTTAACCGAGTTGAGAAAATTACACCAAAGGGACAACGCACCATGTACGTATGCACTCAGTTTAATATTGGTTTTCATAAGAACTATTTTTACTAGGCATTACAGACACAACTAAGTATTTTCTACCTGATTTTTAGATTACTTATATATGAAATATTTAAATTAATAGATTAAATATAAAAGTCGTATTTAACAAAAAATATAGTTTCAGGTCACCAGAAATATAAAACGCTTGTGGTAGATGACTAGGGTTGGTGATTTATGGGAAAAAATGTTGGACAGTATGTTAGGATTCGACGTCATATGTACATGTCTGCAACATTTCAACACGTGAGGTACAATTCTCTTGTTTGGCAGGTCCAGTAAGACTTCTGTAGCTCTCACACTGAGCGTACACGGTTCGCCTGCGAAAAGCTGTGAATGC
Source organism: Dryococelus australis (assembly GCA_029891345.1). Taxonomy (NCBI): domain Eukaryota; kingdom Metazoa; phylum Arthropoda; class Insecta; order Phasmatodea; family Phasmatidae; genus Dryococelus; species Dryococelus australis. The sequence continues at coordinate 63,434,252 of CM057009.1, read as the reverse complement.
CGTGTCACCCAATCGTATAAGTAATTTAGAAAGTATAGAGGTTTGGAGACCCACTTGGTACGAAATATTTCTCGCAAAAAAATCACAATTTTCATGGATGGCATACTCGGGAAAGAACCGAACGCGCCACTCTCGGGGCGATTTTTCGAAGGCTTGATTGTTTGTTTGGGAAAAAGTGTGAAGAACAGTGAGGTGTGAATCGCGTCTTGAGCTGAACGCAGCTTATCATGGCCAGCTGGCCGCACACATACCGCACCTGATAGCAGAGCCCTGAGATCACCCTTCCACCCCCCAGGGAAGCACGCACACACACACACACACACACGCACCCTCGACCAAACCGGCTTCCCCCCTCCCCCCTCTTCTAAATCCCGTCGGTCACAGTCATCATATAATACTCAACTCTTTTCACTGCACCGCGGCCTAGCCTCCAAATGCAATCGATTTTACCCCCTCAAGTTTTTATAACATGATATTATTTACTAGTTTACCCCAACCCCCCCCCCCCCCAACCCACCCAACAAACCCCCTCCTTTCCTTCTACTTCGCTAAGGTACGTGCTGAATCATGTCCCGGAAATTAATTATATTTCTGTATAAGTTCGCAGGATATTTTTTTCGCCGCCCTCACAAATTGCAACACGCTGCCATGGCATACTTGCCGAGCTTCCATTGATTGTTGCAGAAAACGCGGTTTTTTTTTACCCTGAACACCTTTTGCTTGTACAGGCCTGATGTGATCTCTGATTGCCTGTGATTTTATTTCTCTTTTCAAGCCATTTCTAGCTATTTATTTAAATCGTTGCGAGACTACTGACTCAATACAGGTTTTTTCTGGAATTTTACTCGTTAGACCCAAACTAAAGCCCCTTTAAAATCAAATTGACTTCAAGTTATTTCCGGAAAGGCGTAATGGAAGAAATGCTTATGAATGCGAAACTAGAAAAAAATTTCAGTAGGCCTACCGATAACATTTCCCTAATGAATACGTAATATTTTCCCACGAAAATTATTTGGTGTAAGCTGCTGCTGTTAAAATTGTTTAAAGCTTGAGAAAAAACTTTAATGAATAATATTGTATTGATGTCCCTGCAAGAACGCGGATATACTATTCTTTTCATACAGTCCCAGTAAATCTCTTGATATGTATCTGCGAAGCCAAGATATCTTAAGCCATGCTTATGATCTACTTGCCATATGTAAACTTAACTATTACCATGATCCCGATCACCTTTATTCGTGTTGTTATGGTGATATGAACAGGCCTTAACTTAACATCCCCATCTGAACCCGGCCTCACACCTTGAGATTGAATCAGGACGCAGGGAATAACAACAATGCATTGCGAATAAGCAGTGCATCGGTCGTGTGAAACTGTGAAAGTATTAGTGTAGTAAGTGTTTTAAAAATTTGCTATTTCCTAACGTAAAGTAAAAGACATAATTTCAGTATTCACAAATGTTTACCTTAACATATTTAAATCGACTTTAAAACTTGGAATTACTCTCACTCTCTCTCTCTCTCTCTCTCTCTCTCTCTCTCTCTCTCTCTCTTCTCTCTCTCTCTCTCTGTCATTGCCAAGTTTAGTGGGCGCACGACAGTCAGTGTGCCTGTTCAAATATTAAGGACAGAGGCATTTTTGAAAGGCCGATTCCAAAAGTGCCACTTTACCGTGAAAATCCTTTAAACCTGCCGTGAGTTAGCTAACGTATTAATAACTGATTACCAAACTTACAATAACTGGGCTATCAAATGCGAGCCGCGTAGTTACTGGTCCACTCGAGTTACGTGTATTCCGCTAGATGTGCACTGTCCTCTTGAAAGTGTGAGTGACTAATAGTAGAATTTGGTTTGCAGTCAAACGAGCGATAATTCGAATACGTAACAGCAATCAAAGTAAATGTGAAGACAAAAACAAAATCTGCACTGTAGGAGAATGTTTTATCCCTTCCTCTCGTTGAGTAAAATAAAGCTCTGAGTTTTTGACTCTAGTAGATTCAGCAGTGGTTTCTAAGGTAAAATTTCTCTTTGGTATATAGTTGTCAGTTATTTTTTTTTTATATAAGGTTAAGATTTCTTTATACCGTGCGGTCCCGTTACTATTTTCCTAAGAAGGAACTGTAGATTTTGTGAATAACATGAAGTATCGTAGAAAAATTTTTTGCTACTCGTTAGTAATGCAAAATTCGTTGAATTAGAATAGGTAGCCTTTTTAAGATCATTCGCCTACATATAGATTAAGTTTTATCTGTTTGCAAGGTTGTTGTTCGTTGGCGTGAACTAATTTTTTTCACTTCGGTTAAATTAAAAGCCATTCTTGAGTCTGTTTGGTTATTAAATAGAAGCAAACGGCCTTCTAAGAAAAAAACGAACAATAGTGCTACATTTAATTGAGGAGAACTTCAGTGTTCGGATGTATTTAACAGCATACATAATCTGTTAACGTCATTCTACAATTAGAGTTGGTAAAAATATTGATATGATTTGCGGTTCAGTTTTTATAAACCCAACTAGTTCTTTTTATTATTATTATTAGTATTTCTTCATTTCAGTGCATTGTGTTAAATGTTCCCCTCCTAACTTGAGAGCCTTTGAAATAATGATATTGAACTTAAGCCCTCAAATCTTGTTATTACTCCTTTCTGCCGAAAACTATCTCTCATCATCTTTTTTTTAGCAAACAAGGAAGACACCGGAAAATATCGCCTGATACTCTGTTACCATATCTGAAATAAAAAAGTTCAAATTTGTCCCTTTTGCTATGCCTAATTTAGAAACGATGTTTCAGGCTCTATGTCGGTCTTAGATATTACACTGCTTTGTGTCTTAACGCTGCACTTTCACTAACATGTTTGGTATCCAGAGAGCAGGAAGTACGGGGACACTGAGAGACACTTACGGTTAGTTTTACGGCTTGGTAATTGATTATGAGGCGAGTAGTTACATTTCCATGCACGTCAGAACTGTTAGGATTGTTAGTAAATGCGTAGGAGGAACCAAATAATTATAACGTTTTTTTTTTTTTTTTTACGAATACGTACTTAAACCATTTAACGAGCGGGTAGATCACGTTACCATTATTGCAAATGGAAAAGGGTGTAAATGGTCATTACCACTGAGTGTCGCAGCGTGAGTGTTACTCTATCTTTCACCTTTGTAACGGATATAGTGGCGGTTAGTTTGGCCTCAGCCCTGATCTGGTGACTGGCTGCAGTGTTTATCGAAAGCTAACATTATACAAGAATTCTTAGCGGCGGCAATGCCTTCTGTTAATAACTCTATATTGAGTTGGTAAAATGAATGCACCTTGAAGCGTTGAGCGAAACCTTGGCGCTAAATCACGCAGACGTGCGTACACCCGAAGCTAACTGGCCACAATTCAGTGACCTTTGTGAGGCCAAACTCCTCGCGAAAAACCGGATTGTTACCAAGGTCAGCGCTCACGATGCACTCGTGCATTGGTATTTTCCAGCCGAGATCGCTACACTGTGTGCACAGCCAACTTTTCCTCTGATCGACACCATTTCTTTCACTGCTCGAAGCACATGACTGGCATTCATTGGGAAAACGACATTTGCATTTCTTTCATAACGCACTTTCTCTTAGGCATGCCTTTGCTGCTGTACTTATACGTTCATATAAACTGGTAAGCTTTATTTTATTGCCAGTTAAAGTGTTGGTAAATAATTAGCGCCCTCCGTTATTATAATAAATATTTTTGCGTTATACATGTTCCTATTGGACAACAGATGCGTAAAAGTGATACATGGAAAGGTAAATAACTGTAAAACGGTACAGTACGTGAAATTTTCATTTTTATTTTTTCCGCAGCACTCGAAAAAAACATCTTGTTTAATTTAGTTTATGTTAAGGTTAACAATGTGATTAAGATTAATTACGAAATTCGTTATTTAAAAATGTTTGTCTCTAAAGCTGTTATCCACAGCAGAACATGTAATATTATTCTTGATTTAGAACACGATGCCAGTAAACAATCGATATAATTATCTCTTACAAAGCGACAAATATTTATTTTTATTTTCTACCTCTAACTATAAACTTATTTTATCAGCGAATGTAATTTCCTTTGTACTTCGCGCTCAATATAACTGTCAGGACAATTATTTTTTTCAATTGCATTGAATCCATCAAATGTAATTTTTTATAATTATGAAAGTATTTTGGCCGGTTAATTGGTTTATTCAATGAGCTCCTAGGTACGTTCAGTAGGACACTAGGTTCCATCGCGAAATGTTAGTCTCAAATGCTGCGTAAGGCAAAGTTGAGCTTAGTACAATGTGTAATTTATATGAAAAATTATTAAGGCGTGTTATTAATGTTGGCTCAGTAACACATTATCTTGTAAGCTCGGATAATCTCGAAAACATAGCGTGGAAAGTGTTGGTAAAAAAATGAAATTTTCTATCCACACTCCAGGTATAGGATATTCCCGGTTAAAACGAGTACTTTCGAAAGCTCTGCTTGAAATCTACTTGTATGCACGCTGCGTGTTTCTTCCGCCTAATGTAAGATTAAAAATGCAGTGGGCCTCATCACTTTATTCATGCGTCGGTCAAGTGAAACTATGAAATTATTTGAAAAGTAAGTATCAAAAAAAAAAAAAAAAAATCTGCTCATTTTTACAGTTCGATGCATTAAAAAATATACAGAAAGAGAAATAAATAATTAGTGTTATCAGAAATGGTTACGTAACACTTTCTGTTTGACGTTGAGATACGGATCTTCTTCCCATCCATCGTTACCAACTTTACTGGGCACATGTCACTCAGGACGCCCGTTTAAATATATGTAGGTAGGGGCAGTGACTTTTTTCTAAGGTTAATTTCGAACGCGCTCACTTGATCGTGAACTGCCTTCAAGACCAAAGATAGACCAATGATGCTGTGGTTATTCTAATAACGATCAAAGACAAAAGGAAGGCTGACATATTTGTGAAAGATCAGTGTCACTGTTACGTGACTTTGCGGTGATTCAAATAATGTTAGTTTTAAAGAGTTGGAAGGGGTTACGTGAAACGTAAAAAAAAATTACTTTGTTGTCTTCTAGATATGGCTATAACACCAGCAAGGGTTACTTTATACCAGCGATAGGGATTACTCAGTTAAAGGTATATATTAATTCCCGTTTTGTCACCAGTCACTTTCCTGGCATCTGGGACATTAGGCTTAAGCGCTTCAATAACATTTTGTCTATAATTTATCTGGAGTTCGCTCTTTAGCGTAACAAAGCATTGGTTTAAAGTTTGTGGCAGATTTCGTAACTGAAATTTTCGTACACAAAATCTATAATCATTAAATCCTTATTTATGTGGTGTTATAGAGGCAAGTATTTTTCTTGTAATATAGTTTGTGTCAATAAATCTTCAGCTTGAACGTGAGTATAAAATTACTCATCCATATCCACATACCTATTTAGAACTGAAATATGTCTGAACTCTCAAGATCTTGCTGTTAAGAGCCGATCAAAAATCTCTCTTTTATTGCCTGAAAACGATGTTCTTACGTCGTCAGTGTAGATAAGATTGTTGAAATATTTTCCATTCCATTCTCTATTTGAAGTCAGTTTCAGTTCGCTAAAATGCCGCTTTCGCTTTAACCTGACCAGAAACTTAACTATTTATTTTAGATATTTGAAAACAGTTTGTTAAGTGATAACAGCGATAATTTCTGCTGAAGGATTAAAATCTGATTTTTGTTTGGAAATTAAAAGTGATAAGTAAAATTAGTCGAAGCGGGGCCAGAAGATGTTCTGTCTACAACAGATAATTCCGTTTATATTCAGACTTCTACAGAAGACAATAAATCTTCTGGTGACGAAAATATGACTCAAAAAATTAGAACGTGCCTACGTTCTAAGTTGAATCAGCGATTTCTACAAGCGAAACTATTCTCGCTGTACATTCAGTGAATAATTAGCGAGTCATTAACGCACTCTGTGTGACGCTGCCTCGGCCAACGCGCAGTAAATCTAATTCAAATCACAGTTAAACCAGTAACATTTGGTCACAGAGATAACCAGTTCTAACGAGCACGAAGTGGTTGTCGCTTGTTTCACTTTCTTGGAACGATTTCAGTCCGTTCGATCGAAGCAGGTGAGATCAATACTAAAGGTAATAATGGTTCTGCGGTTAAAGAGCATTTGAAAAAAAGGAACGTTATTCAGGTGTGAAATTTTTTGAAAATATTCACTCCGTGTTATAGCTGAAATTTAGAACATCAAGTGCCAATTTTTTTTTTTTTCATTGATGTAATGAAAAATTTTGCTACCTAGAGAAAATGTACCCCCATAATAATACAATTTACAACCACGCTATTTTTTAAAGCCATTAACGTTATTAGTTGGTGTGCTATAAGCGAATTAAGTTTAGTGCGAAACGACAAGCAAACTGTAGGTAATTGTTCACCCTTGTATGGTTTGTGGATTGGAGTTCAATGGAGTCTTCCGAAGAGCCCAGTCTGTAGAGGGTACAGTATATGCCAAAGTTCCGCACTCTGTATTGCGTTTTGCATAAGCCTGGATGGGCAGGAGAAATATTCCATTTTGAAGTATTTAGGAGAAAATGTATATTTTCAGGTTAAAGCAGTACTGTTTAAATTAAAATTAAAGTATTGCTTTGTGTTTCTATATGCACTGTATAGAAATATGTGTGGGTACATACAAGCGTATATAAGTTTATACAAACACGCCTTCTCAAAAGATTTCAAGTTTTACGTTTGAAATACACTTATAATTTTAAAACACTTGGACGCAGTACGGCAATTAATAACAATTATTTATCTTATAACATTGAAAAGAAAACTATTACAAACGTACTCTCATAGCCACATTGCTCTTTTAATTATATCAATCCTATCAGCTATGTATAATTATTTGACACATCTTAGTTTGAAACGCTTTACAAGAATAAAACTAGCAGTCAGTTTTGCTAGCATATGGATATGACGTAGGCATCAAAATGATAGGAGTTCAAATAATTAACGCCATAAGTGGAAAATTATTTCTATTTGAAGCCACAAGAGGCTGACTGTTTATCTGAACAAATTCTACAATCAGTCATACGTACTATTTACGTTCGACGAACGAAATGTATATTATTATGCCAACAATATGGTTTACTTTATTGAAGACACGTATAATGCAATTTTAATAATAGTTATTAAAACATGACTGCATTTATATTTTTAGTGCGAAAGTCATAGATTACTGGTATGCGATTTCTGTTACGTACAATCGAATCTATTAATATTAGGATCGATGTCGAATAATGAAGGAAATTGCAGCAAGGCTGCTTCCTGAGCTGACAAATTAAAAAAAATATATTTTAAAAGATTTTATATTTAAAGTAAAGTAGCTTTAAATTGTATTTTATTTTTGAGTGGTCGAGGCCTCAAATGTATTGGAATTAAATATTTCGTAAGCGTACTTTCTCTAAAGAAAATTACGCTAGTATTTTTTTAACTGTTACATGGAAAGTAACATATGTTTAAAGCTGAGAAGAAATTAATAGCTCAGTACTTCAGTCGGTTACACCAAGGAGAATTTTCTTCTTTAATTCAGGAGTTTTTATTCTTTTAATTTTTTCCAAGGTTGGCAGTATCATATATTATTTAGACAGTAGCATTACGAATGATGATTTTTTATTTTCAAGTAAGGTGGACATTTAAATTAATTCCTTTAACTCTCGCGTTAATTAAAGGCAAAATAAGAATTAATTGTATTTCAAAAACTGAATTTATTTTGGAGATTATGAACACCTTAACACACAGCCTAACTACACATCTACTTTTAACATTTAAATTAAACGTGATTATGAATAGCAGAGATTTATATATTGAACAAAACAAGTTCTTTATAAATAGCCTACTTCGCAGCCAGTTATTCGCCACGTCTAATAAACACATTGTATGTTGAACAATAAATTATGTTGTATAATCAATTCTGTGTTAATTGCAATGTGTGCAGAGATATTTTATGGCCGTAATGTAATACTTGATTGCACAGATTAGTTCTCCTTGAGTGTGTTTTTAAATCCTCCCGTTCTTATCTATTTTCTTAGGCGCCATCGCCGAATACTGATAATGAGTTGTGTGTTAATGTGACTATATCTAATTTAAACCTTACTATAAAACAAAATTGTCTGAATTAGTAAAATTTATTGCAGTGTTTTTATGAAATTTGCCACTGTTAAAGGTAAATATAAGTCGCGAAACTAATTGTTTAAAAAAAATGTTCGTCAGCAGGCGGTTTCGCTCCGAGATCCTAAAAATGCTGGCATTATTTCCTTAACTAGCCGTCACTTAAGTCGGGCGGGGAGGAGGGTAGGGGGTGGTGGGACTGAAGCAAAGTTGTTGACGACGAACTGGAAGTAGGGATATTGCGCGCCTCAGAACGACTCGTTCTTCGTTCACGTTTGGCGTCACGGACCGGTTTCTTCAGAGATTCAGTGCGGCTCGCCGCGCCGACAAAAAAAAAAAAAATCGGATACACGAAACCGAGCAACTGTCCCTCGACACGCGGCGTCGATCGCCGGTGTTCCAAACTAGGGAATTTTTTTTTTTTTCTCCGCGGAGTTTCGAGCGAAAACAGACGTGTGCACGCGCTACCGTCGAGTGTTCCTCCGCAACTCGACAAAAGCGGAACTCGCTGCGCGTGTTCGTGAACGAAGGTTCGCTCGAGAACCTCGTTCACCTTCGATCAGAGAGCCGGGCCGTGTGGGCAGAATCGAAGGGACGCGTTCGTGAAACGAGAAGTTCACGAGATCGTCCAGGGACGAATCTGAGAAACGAGTCAAGCCGAGTTGCAGTGGTAGTAACCCCGGAGGGGGGAAACAACGCCGAAGACATCCGAACTGTAGGGACCGCGGATTAAAAGGCTCCTCGCTTTGTCTACGAGCAACCGGTTCGCGCTCGACCATGACATCGACGGGCCAGACAAAAAAATTGATGTACGCGCATGTGTGTGTACTAAGCGGGAGCAAAAAAAAAAGTCGTGGAGGGACCCCCGGGTTACGAGTGATCGTAGCACTCGGCAGTCGGATATGCAAATAAGAAGCGAGTGTTTAGGGTCTGCTCGCTAGTGAGGTCGCAGAACCTTCTCAGGACTCGAAGACACGCGGTCGCTGGATAAACGCGTTCTCAATTGTATCTGGGTCCCCGCGCTATCACGCCGCAGGCTACTGCGCGCCCGTCAAAACTTTACGGCGTTTCGTGTTTTTTAAACAGAAGAAGCGTTTTTAATTTTCCGCGATCGAGTGTGTCGGCTCGGGTACCCGGCGAAGAAAACCGCCTGGTATTTATTCTTTCAGCGCCACTCGATTCCCGCGCGAGTGTCTTCGTGCTTCTCTGGTTTATCATTGTCGTCAGCTTTCGGCTAATTTGCTTTGTTTACGCTAGCGAGTGTAAACTTGGCTGGTGGAAATACAGCCCCAGCTGCAAACAAAGGGTAACATACGGAAGCAAGGGCTTTCGCAATATTTGATACCGTCGTTTGTAAAACTACGCGTGTGTAATTTGTCTGATGGGGGCGAATTTTCGTAACGGGATATCTATCCAGCATAATTTCATACGTAAAAAAATTTGTGCTTGTACACGGACGTAAAATTTCATCTGATGCGACGAAATTGTGAGTTGCCAAGTAATACCACAAATTGATAGCCTGGCGTTAATTATAGTGACATATCGTGGTAACAGTCGTTTCATATAGTCAACACTTTGTGACCATGAATGAAGAAGTGGAAAACTTTAATTTCCAAAAAATTGTTTTTCTATATATATATATATATATATATATATATATATATCTCTTTAAGTATTTCTCACGTCGTGTAAAATTCTCTTTATTTGGAGAACTACACGGGGAAGCCCGTTCTTTCTCGCCGTATGTAATTGTGCAATAAATATTGAACCCCACGGAGTATGGAAATACATTATTTCTTTATTATTTTGGTAGCATCCTGCGTGTTTTAAACGAGAACAAAAAACTGTCAGTAATTCCTGCTGGTCTACAGATGACACCACCATTAACCCCCTGAAGTGCAAACCGTTTAAAATTTCCGTTGCAGAACTTCGACAACACGTAGGATCGACGCATTAGTTAAATTCCGAAGGGCTTGAGTTCAATGATAATTAAGTCCGTGAATAAATTACCAGTTCAATACATTTATTCGAAACGGCGAAGGAATGTAAGCAAATTACTATCTAAAAACCACCGAGTTATGCTACATATGTTTAAAATGTGCATTACTCTCGTTTTCAAACGACCGTACTCCAGTTTCGCGCCTGTCTTCAGATACTTCCGAGCACCAACTGACAACTGAAGAATATACGAGTACGTGAGCAAGTGCGAAATAATTAAAATAAGACATACACCTGTTGTCGTTTACCGAAGAGTGTTAACATATTGTATAGTAGTTTTGTGTTACGTTTCGATTTACACGCGAACATTCCCAAAAGCGCGCGCGAAAGTTATCGTGGATTTTCGCGAAACAACAACTCCATCACGGCCGGCAGACGTCGGTACAAATGTTGCAGTCCTCGACGAGACGCGAAATTTAAAGCCATCCGCTGTGGTCACCAGATGTGGCGATTCGTATGATGACAGTTCAGCGCGGCACAACTCCGCGCTTAATTAAGTAACAGGAATTGGCGACAAAACGCGACAGCTACCGTTTCCCGGCACAACGGTCAGTTTTTTTAAATATATTTTTATATTTATATATATATAGCAATTTCTGTACCTACGTAATGGAAGTACTGCCACAATCGCATAGAATAAAGAAGAAAAAAATTATCGCTCTGAGTTGCTTAAAAAAAACACCGCAGAGTTCGACAAAAATTGTGCAATATTGCGGAGGAATAAATTTTTCTTTTACCGAATACTTGTTTATATTTAAATTTGAAGAGCTCTTTTCTATTACGCGATGGCTGCAAACTTGACAAGTATGGGATGTTCGCGGTAAACTGAGCACTTTTGAAAATCCTGTGTAACATCTACTTGTATACCACGTTGTGTAGTCTTCGCCCTCATGTAAAATTACCGTTGCCACGAGCTGCATCGCTTTATTCATGCGTAGGTCAAGTGAAGCTGTGTAGATATTTGAAAAGTTAATATTTAAAAAATCTGCTTGTTTGTAGACTTCGGCGCATTAAAAAAAAAAAAGACAGAAAGCGAAAGAAATAATCTAAGTTATCACAAACGGTTACTCAACACTTTTTATCCGACTTTAAATTATGGGACTATCTTCTCTCAATTGCTACTTACTTTGCTGTGCGCATGCTAGTCAGCGCGCCCGTTAAAATTTATATGCCAGTAGGAGCAGTGGCTTATTTTTCTTCGAAGGTTGAAATTTAAAGTGCTCACTTGGTCGCGAACAGCTTTGACTAAGAGTGCACTCGCCGCGGGTGGACTCGCCGCCGGACGCCGGGTTCCGCCGCCGACGTCAGCGTCCTTGTGGCGGCGGGCGGCTGCGCCGCGGCGGGCGACCAAGTCCCTGCCGCCCCCGGCGCTCTGCCGCCCCCGCCCGCCCGCCGCCGACACGCGAACGCGCGCGCAACCCGCCCGCCGCGTCCCGCGCGCCAACCCGGCAACTATAGTCCCTTCGCGGTTTCTTCGCACTTTTTGAATCAAACCTTTGAAAAATGAAACCACGTATGACGTGTTTTTGGTTGGTTCCTAATTACGTTACGTATTACAAGCGTTTTATACTTGTGTTAAAATTAAAGTACCTTATTTCCGGTTAGATTTTAATTTTATTTATACTTAATCTATGAATTATTATACTTCATTTATAATTAGTACAAATAAAAACGGTGAGAAAATAACTATGTTGGTGATGCTTAGTAAGAAATCGTTCTTGTGCAAAATACCATTGCGTTGAGTGCGCACGAATGCGCCGCGTTGTTTTTTTAGTGTAATTTTCTATACTCGTTTAAGCTTTGCTGCAATGAGATGGAGGATAATCCTAGTAGTAGAACTTTAGCACAGCTTCAGCTAAAGTTGGCAGTAACTGTGAATGAATTATATAACTTTCTTCAACCAATCCGCGAAGGAATACGCTAGCATGCTGGCTGCCTGTTGGGTTGGCAGCGAATTAGTGAAGAAAATAGTTCAAAGACTTTGCATTCCGCTGCGAATTATATGCGTAAATTTACGGCGTTTGAAATATGTGTTTCCCGTTTCGCACACCCAGGAGAACGAATTTTTATATCACTAACGCGAGTTACATTCCTAATAACTTTGCGTACTCGAATAGCGCACGAAAAAAGTTATCAGGTTGATGTTACATAAGGCCGAAGGATACTAAATGGTTATGAAAGTGTATCCTACGCAGGGCTTTCGAAACCCTGCTCCGTTAGCTGCGAACAGCTTGTATCCGGAAGGAACTCGTCTGCTCAAAGTTTTTCCACCGAGTATTTGTGCAATAGCGTTCCCCCGGAGTCGCACGTAGAAATTTCGACAAATATTTCCTCCAGTTGGATGCGATCTTCGCGAACGTAATTGGCTGCGTTTGTTAGGGGCGTTCATAAGACTACATAATTGATAATTTTTTAATTTTCAGAATATTTTAAATTATAATTGAGAAGAAAAAAAACCCTGGAAAATGAAGGAAGTAATTTATAAAAAATAATAAACGCGTTACAGGAATGAAAAAAATTGTATCTTTTTATTTCGCACAAATCTAAAGATGAAACAAGATTAATACGTTATGGTATAGTTCGAAATAATTCTTTTTATTCGATGAGGACATCATAAAGAATATTTCTTGTAAATTTGTCATGCAGTTGGTATTCAAAATGTTAACTTTTGAGATAAAACGTAAAGCAAAAATGTAACACACCACTCCTGTGACATTAATAAACATTTTAAGTGAAACCATACTGTGTGTCGAAATAACTTCAGACACTTTCCAGGAATCAATATTTGAAGTTATAATTCTCATGTTGATGCTAACAAAAAAAAAATTATGCATGTTATTTTTACATTGATTTGGAATTTTTCATCAAATTACTGTCTATATCTCGTTACGAGTCCACGAGATATCCTCAAAATCAACCAAACCCATTTTCGAGTCCTGAACAGCATTAAGGCTTTGAATAACTTTATTCCTTCCGGCGAAGAGTTGCTCGCCATAACGTCAAAATACGTTTATATTTTGAAAGAACCCAGCGCCGTTTTTAAGTTTGAGATATATCGCTGAACGAATAGCCTACTTGAATACTCTTCAATGCTATATAGCGCACTACATTTTACATCAGTGAATGTCCCCTTTCTTTTATAACAAAAATAAGAAAAACACAAAAATTTGTTCAGCGCTGTGAAATTGTTTATTTTTAGTTGCCTTCTTAAAAATAAATCTTACTGTCTTAATTCCCAGTAAATGATTCTTTCAAAATAAGTTGCTGCTCTTTTCTACATTTCAACTGACACGCTAACTTTAATGTTTCTTGTTCAAGTTTCCTCACATCCTGTATTAGGTTGCGTGTAATCACATGTATTGTAGTGAAAGTGCAATACCTAGAAAGTATTTAATTTTGATAAATACTCAGCAACCTTACGACCAAAAAAGTAAATAATTCCTACCTCTAAGCGATACTTCATTTCTTTTATATAGAAAGAGATATCAGTTTTCCAGCTGTGCCGCATACTTATTAAATGGCGAATATCTTTGAAAACGTTTCGGCAGAAACGTAAATGTCTGAGTTTACGTGGAGTAAAATAATAAAGTCACTCATAGACCATTGCGCAAATAAAACGAAGTTAGTTTTACAGCCCCTTTAAAAATATTATTATTGAATGTATAAGGGAAAAGTGAATTTTAGATGCGTTTGGATGAGAACGAAAACTTATTTCGTTAAAATTATATTATTTCAAAATAAAGAATCCGGCAACTGAGACAAGTCATTAAAACTTCAGAAGACAGAAAAATTCGACAACGATTTGAAGAGATACCAAAAGAAAATACCAATGGGACATCTGCGGATACTATATCTAGACAAGAGGATGGAGACATTATTTTCATTAATTACATAAAGATGATAAATATCCGTAGAAATGTTGCCAAGTGACACAACTCTGTACGTTCAGCAGCAAAGAACCTACATGGTTTATTTCTCTAACATCATGATAATGTAGTGGAAATATGCATCCCAGTTTCTTAAAATAGTTATTTCAAGTTTGTTAAAATTATTTCATGTAATAAGTTGCCATAATATTAAATAATGCGTTCAACCGGATAGCCGTTTCAGTATCAAATTTCGCTGAGTCCCTTTATCGTATATTTTCTAATAATGCACATACCTAATGAGTGAAAATATTACTCGTTAAAATCTATAAATCCATAGGAATACAATTTTGTGTAAAACAGGTTGTGCCTGTATATAATTATAATACCACAAAATACCCATGTCTTTAAATGTGAGGGATATATTTAATTACATCAATAGATCAGTTTTAAGCTATAGCACAAATCATTTTAATTAATCAGAAGTTAGTTAAATATTTGGTGCTATATTTTAATTTTAGTTTTCAATCTGAGTCTAACAATTACTTCATAAAAAATTTCCCATTAATTTAAAATCATTATAACCTAATTTTTTAGGTGATAAGTTTCCGCATTTCTCTTGAATATTATCTAATCATTTAATATATTTACAGCAATAAAATGAGAAGTAAAATTAGTGTTATTATCAACAATTTGAATTAATTTTACATAAATGTCTTCAAACGGCGATATCATAAGTGATCTAAAAATGTTTTATTGATGAAATTTTTAAAATAAAGGGTGAAAATATAAGTGTGCTGAAAAATGATCTAGTGCTTGGTGGATAAAATATTACCAATTATAAGTTTACTAAATTAAATGAATATGAAACTTTATTGTATGAAGTTAAACAATTTGGTGATAACGTAGATACGTTTGGGTATTCAAACAGGCAGGTATGCTTTAAAAATTTTACTTTCGAATCTATAAAATATATGCAAATAACATATCTCGGTAACTTTATTAAGTCACCTTCAACAAGTATTCGTACTGAATCGCACACATTTCAGCAACAAGTAGTTGATGCTATAGAACAGTGTACGTGAGTCATCGTGCATGTTGTGATGTACGGTACGATGTACTGGCTGAATACGCAGCAGAAGTAAAGACAAGTTTCCAATCACGTTACTAATAAAGAAAATTGCAGTAAAATTTTGATTACTTAGCAAAAAAAAAATTAGATCAACGTCTTTAGCTAATAGATACTCACAGCATGCCACGTTTTAAAAAAAATGCCCTTATTTTTCGTAACTTGTGACACACGCTAAAAATAGTTCCTACCTTGGAAACAGGCTACAGATATAGGACGCGTGCGTATTTCGTGAATGATTCTTGCACGTAAAATTTTTGTTCCCAAAATAAACGTCATTGCGATAAAGCATTTACGAATAGTAATTAACTGCTCAAACATGTGTGATATGTAAAAAAAATCCCAGTTCATAAACCATACGCACTACTTCTAAGTTGTTTAAAATAGAAGTTCTTTAAGCATTATTTAAAATATGAATTTGATTCGCAAATATTTTAGCGCGGGAAAAATTTTGAATCAAAATTTGACGAAGTTCAGTTACGTAAGTAGGATGACATATTGTGAAACAACTTGAAGCTTTAGGAAGGAAATGAAACAATGGTAGTCTCTGGTCGAGGCTAGAAATGCGACATTAAACCAAGTTAAGGGTAACATCCCGGAAGCGCCACCAACCGGCTAACTTCATTTATTCCTGACGAAGGGAACGCTTTGTATCTGGAGAGGCGTAAAAATAAATTCCAAGTGAAAGGGTGGTCTTAAGTAAGTTACGATCACAGGGCCGGAGCTCTGAAATGACTGTCGTGTGTTCAGAAATGTTTCCGGTCCTCGCTATACACATTCAGATAAACACGCAGTTGGAAAAAAAAAATATATTGACTTAAACGTTTTACTTAGATTTGATTTTGTTGTGAAATTAACGCAATACGATAAGTTATTTTATGAATACGAAATATTATTTGAGAGCGAATGTGCTAGTGTCATATACAAAACTAGAAAAAAGTCTGGGATGTGATTGCAACAGCTGAATGATGTAAGTGTAATATGAAACATGCCCTTAAAACAAACTGCCATTGCAGAAAAAAATTTAAATACTTTCACTAAAATGACCACTGGTAAAATCCCGATAAAGTATCATTACTAAATTCAAAAGCAGTATTGTTTACAGCGTACAGAAGTGTAGTGCTGCAAACAATTTGCCAATACGTGCACGGTTATATAAAAAAAAAAACGTCATCTGAGTAATCAATGGCGTGGCGTTCTTATTTGAAAGAAGTTGGTACAACTTAAGTGTTACGCATATCAACGCACCCTAATCAAAACGAGAAAGCGGCAATATTTCCTACAGTCACACCAGTTATAGATATAAATGTATGTTCACTATTATAATTGCAGTGTTGTATCTTTGTGAACACAACAATTGTCACCGTATTGATTTTCTAAAAACAATTATGAAGCACCTGTAATTAAATTAGATCTAGACACAACAAAAACCACACTTAGACTTATTCACATCTATGTTTGCTTAGAATAAGTTATTTTAATACAAAAATTAGCCAATTTTGAGGTAAAAAGAGTAACTGTAGGCAAAAATTTTGGAATTAGTGCTTGAAAAACAGATATGTTTGAGTTAAATATATATATATATATTCCAGTTCTTATACTTGTACATTCTAAGGACATATTTTATGAATTCATTAGTAATACCTAAAAGGAAAATAATCACGTTTTGAGTAAATTCAACAGTCTCCTTAAACAATAACGGAAACTTATTATTTGCTTCATCGTATATCCTTGTGTGTTATATTTTACGACTATGTTTTACATCAATAAATTTGCTGTAATAATTTCAACAATCAATTAATTGAAACTTTCTTAATATTCTGGCCCACAATGAATTAAACTGAGTTAACTGCGCATATTTTTGGAGATAGCTGACGCAGCAACAGCTTCAACGTCTAGAATAAAACGAACAATGAACAAATGTTGCTAAGTAATGTGGTGTTATGGGGGACGTCCGAGAGAGTATTTGAGCCAGAACCAGTGCGTGACAGAGCCGAGGCAATGCAACATCAAGACCCAGCGGACAAAGTATTTCTCTTGGATGCTGCATCGTCGGCGGAGTGTAGTGAATGGTGGGAGGGGAGGGGGGGGACGTGTGTGTTTGTGTGCGGTGCTGTGTCTGCAGGAAACTCACCTGTAATTCGTTGACTAGTTTCTCCGTCATCATCTTAGCGTCGGGCGCAGGGGACACGCTCATTGCGCCGGGGATGGCGATGACCCCGTTGTTGACGGCGGGGTTGCCGCCCCCGCCTGGCATCTGGCTGCCGTTGCCGCCAGCTTGCTGTTGTTGTTGCTGCTGCTGTTGCTGTTGTTGATGTTGCTGTTGCTGTTGTTGCTGCTGTTGTTGTTGTTGCTGCTGTTGTTGCTGCTGCTGGTGCTGCTGTTGTTGTTGCTGCTGTTGTTGGTGGTGTTGCTGCTGCATTGTCGCGGCGGGCGGCAGCGACGGAGGCAGCGACGGAGGCGGCGGCCCTCGCGCCTGCTGCCAGAAATCCTGGTTCATCTTGAACACGGATCTCGCAGCCTGCTGCTGCACCTCGGCAGACATGTTGCTGGCGCCGTGTTCGAGCGGCAAGGGAGTGGCTCGCAGATCCAGAGGGGTTGTCGAAATCGTGTTGTACGTGACGTCCGCAATCTTGAACAGATTAGTAAGAATGTTTTCACGGAGGAAAGGCGAGAGCCGAGACTCTGCGCGGCCGCTCTTGTCGTGGTCGGCGAGCGCCTATGCGGAGGTGAGTGGTCGGGAGTGATGTCGGGGTTGGGCGCGGGGATTCGAAGACGGTCGCCGGGGATGGACTGTTGTAGTTGGGGTCGGGAGATGGTGAGCTCGGTGGGACCGTAGAGAGGAGCAGGAAGTGGTGACGTTGTGGGCGAAGACTGCTGGAGATCCAGTAGCTCGGCGGTGGTCAGTGCGTGGCGCGGTGGCGGGCCACTTTTCGGCGAGACAGTTTTTACCTGGGCGGGAGAGGGGACAGCACTCGGTCGCACAAGGCTGGCGCGCGACGCAGAGGCGGCAGTTGTGTGCTTGTTGCTCGGCAGCCGGCGGCAGCAGCAGCAGCTGATCGCCGTCGCAGCGGCACCCTCTGGCGGCGGACTGCCAAACCACTTCCACCACACAACAGACAACAGACGCGGCCTGCGTGCTGCGTAAGAGTCTTCCTTCAGGCAACAGCTAGGCGTACCGCACCTTCCTGCAACACAACACGCCAACATTCATTATTCGCGTGCTCCGCACTCCCCCTAACACATGCACATCCTACTATGCTCCTCATATACACCAATGATAAATATTATGTATTTATTTTCCTGACCTCAACCACAAGAAATATTTAAATTTAGCAAAAAAAAATGTATTTAGTTATCGACAACGCAATTTAATTAAGCGTTTTTGAAAATATTCCAATTTCCCATTATCATTTCAATTAACTATTGATACATCTGTGAAGATGTTTGCTGTATAGATCACACAAAGATAGGGAAAAGAGATAATTTTCCAGCATCAAACACCAAATTTATAAGCGTGAACTCGCTGTCGTGAACTGAAGACATGGCTAAAAATCACTATGATTACTAAAGCCTCAAGACCGCATGCAGCTAAGTTCGTGTCACCAAAATGCACAACACCGATCACGGCTCTAAAACGTGGAGCAAAGCTGAGGAATACGCGGCAAGAGAGAGCTGGTCAGCAAAAAAAAAAAGGGGGGGGGGGGCGAGTAGTGTAACGAGAGTGTGAGTGGATGTCGAGATGCAGCGGCGCGGCGGTGCGGTGTATTGTGGTGACAGCGGGCCACGTGCTGTGCCGCGGAGACGTACACGAGGCTGACTTGCTGCCGGCTCGGCGTGCTTACAGCGTCTGAAGACGTCCGTGGGCGTCTATCTCGCCAGCTCGCGCCGCCGCCGTTCAACTGCTAACCATGCGACGAAAATTTCATATCACCCCCCGTAAATGTCTTAAGAGCGAAAGCAAGCGCTCGGGCGCGGGGGGAGGAGTGGTCGGCGGGGGGCGCGGGAGGAGAAGGGGGGGCCCAAGGAAGAAGGGGTTCAAGAGGGTGAGTGCTATCTATATAACAACACAAAACACGACTACGACGACGACGGCTACGACTACGACGACGACGACGACGGCGGCGGTGAGGAGGAGGATGAGGAGGAGGTTGAGGAGGGGAGTAGGGGGAGGCGAGCCGCGTCTCCGCGAAGACGGAGGTGCGTGGAGTCGGCCGGCCGCGCGCACACAGGACGAGGACGTTGCAAGCTCGGACACGCGGCCTCCCCCCTGCAGCGTCGCGACGCCGGTCACCGCGAGCAACCGGGTAATGGACGTGGACGCGCCGACGACGCGAGTGCAAGCAGCGAGCTGGCAGCGCGTCCTTCCGACCCGCCGCGGACACAACAACTGAACATCGAGGGAAAAGGGAGAAGAGAAACCCCTTTAACGTCACTTCTTCCCTTATTTCTGTTCTCCTTTTCCTCCGGTTGCATTTACTTTCCGTTTTTTATTCCTTCCCCTCCCACTCCACCCCCTCCGTCCTGCACCCTGGCACATCCCCTCCACTTTGCGAACCACCCTCTTCGCCCGCCGTCTCGCTCGCTCACCCCTAAGAACTGAACCGCCACCCCCTCCTGCCTTAAAACCCTCGCCGAACCCGCAATCCTTTTCTTCCGATACGGCAAGTGCGCGCCAGATAAGGCGGAAGGTGACCGCGCGCGAACACCGCCGCCTGGTTGAGGGGAGGGGGATAACTATCGATGTCCGAGGTCGTCGCGCGCGTGAGATCCGCGGTCGACACGGCGTCGACACGTGAGCGGAGCCCCGACCTCCCCAAGACGTGCATGGGAACGTAAACAAATGTCCGGCAGGCCGCGCGCTCGCCCACCGTCAATATAATTTTTTTTTTCCCGCGACGAAGAGAGGGTGAAAAAAGGCGTGACGGGCGGGTTGCCGTCCCCTCTTTCGCGGCCGTACGTGGACGCCACCGTCTCTCTCTCCCTGTCTGTCTCTCTCTACGTCGGCGTCTTCCCCTCCGCGGCGCCGGCGCCACCCCTCCAGCCGCCTTTTCTTCCCTCGGCACGCACATCTCCTTGCGAGACTCCTTGGACGCATGCGCCGTGCGCGCCGCGACGCGCTGGCCCCCAAGACTTGCGCCTTTTCTCTCCCCCCTCGTGCGCCCCTACGCCTTCCCCTACACGCTTCCTTGCGGAGGGGCGGGCGGACAGGCGAACTGGACTAGCACCGCCAAATACTACTACTACTACTATTATAACTGAAAATAAACGAGTGTAGCGGGGCGCGCAGCTAACCGAGGGAAAAGGTGAGATGGGTCCTGGTTTCGAGTCTGCCCCCTGCACGGGTTCGATCCATTGTCACGCGGCTGCGGAGCGCGGGCTGTGTCCACTCGACCATTGTTGTTGTTGTTGTTGTTATTGTTGTGGTTGTTTCCCTCCTGGACGTCTCACAAGTCCTCTGTCCACGTGTCACCAACTACCCGCTCGCTCGCTTACGACTCTCAGTCGTGGTCAGTCCGACCCGAGCTCCCAGTACGCTTTCTACAAGCGCTCTATTTCGCTCTGCCCGTCTAATTATTAAATACTGTTCACGATATAGTAACCACTTTTGAAATGAACCTTAGAAAAAAGTCACTGTCACTGCCTGCATATATTTTGATGGGTGCACTGAGAAACATTCGCCCAATAAAGTTGGTAACGATGGATGGAAAGTAGTTCCATATCCTAACGTAGAATAAAAAGTGTCAGGTAAACTATTTGCGATAACTTAAAATTATTTCTTTCGTGTTCTCTTTATTTAATGCATCGAAGTGTAGAAATGAGCAGCTTTGTTAAGTATTTACTTTCTTAATAATTTCACAGTTGCACTTGACCGACGCTTGAATAAAGGGAGCAAGCCCATAGCAATGTTAATTTTACATAAGACGGAGGAATACAGAACGTGTAGGCGAGGGCATAAGCAGGGCTTTCAAAAGTGCTCATTTTACCGTGAACAGCCTATACACTCGTATTAGTTCTCCGTGTGTCGCATATGCTCATCTTGGAGCATTAGCATTCCTCCATGCAACATGGTTCTATTAAATATAAAATAAATACACAAAGTTGCTGTTGTGCTATCCGATATATATAGTCCATTCACGAATACTTCCAACTTTTCTGAAGCCCCCCTGAAGTTCTACTTCCAGGATACTCCTCCGCTTCATGCAAACAAAGCTTAGAAAATTACAACAGTGGGACAACACACTGCAACGTGTGCATTCAGTGTAATCATATTTTGCAAAAGGACTAATTCTTACTAGGCATTGCCAACACATCTATTTTCTCCCTGTCATATTTGTATAATTTAAAATAAAATATTATAATTGATAGACAAATTTTAAGTAAATGTTCGATTTAACCGAAAATAATGATAAAAGATTGTTATACTTGGCATATTTAGGAAGCAAGTGAACATATCACGCATGGGGTGTTTTTTTTTTTCAAAGGCTGGATTCTAAAAGTGTGCAGAAACCGCGAATAGATTATATCTTGCTATTACTTTGGTTTAGTCAGCAATTTCGTGTTAGAGTATAAATATCAGAACCGAGTCACAGTAGCTGTCTCACCAGTTTGTATACAGCAGATCAGTAACCCATGCCGCTTTCAGACTACTGAGGCCTATTACACTCGTAAGTAAATACCAGAAGACAGAAATATGTGCATTACCAAATGTCTCTTGATGTATTCTCAGCTGTGTTATAGCAGCAAACAGTTGGAAATTTAATTCGAGACTATATTTATTTAATCATAAATACTTAGCACTCCGTCATGTCTCGTAAATGGAAACACTTCTACGGTGCTTTTAAAATTAGGCCACCGAAAGATTTTCTTCTTTATTATAATCGTTCATTTCTGGTTATATCTTTCTGGAATGTGATGACTTTATTGAGTTCGTAGCATCGTTTCAGTACTGAAGTCGAACGCTAGTAAATACAATATATTCGTTCCTTCAGCAAATAATAACCAAAGGTTTTTTTTAGAAGACTCTTAAGCGCTTCTACCTTGATCAAGTTCCTTTAAAAAGAGAATTTCGGCATTTTCGCTTACTCAGTATGTTGATGAAAACTTCGTGAAAGTACCAGGAAAAAGGCAATACCATAGTAAATAAAAAATAATTATTTTGTATACATCACTAGGGACTGGAA
Organism: Dryococelus australis; assembly: GCA_029891345.1. Taxonomy (NCBI): domain Eukaryota; kingdom Metazoa; phylum Arthropoda; class Insecta; order Phasmatodea; family Phasmatidae; genus Dryococelus; species Dryococelus australis. Next base: position 63,411,920 of record CM057009.1, on the reverse strand, counting down.
GGAAGTAATGGAAATGTTGGGAAAATAATAACTAGAATACATGCTACTTTTTTATATTACTGGTCTAATTCTGAAGACAATCTTGAAAGTTCTACATTTGAACAAGATACTGAGACGTCTGTCTTTAAAACCATCATGAAAATATTTCTAGGCTTAGTAAAATTAACCATGATGGTTGTTTTTCTAGGTAAAACGTCCTCTGGAAATCACAACAAACCTACTCATTATGCGTCGAAGTTTACGCAGAGGTACAGTATTTTCACGAGTTCTTGTTTTCCACGCTTGTCGTGCAACACTGAATTGTCAGGTGTCGCTTAGGACTTTAAAAAAAAAAAAAAAAAAAAAAAAAAAACGCCATTATAGGAACACGAATCCCGTTTTACTTAAATCTATTCGCGATTTCTCCACACTTTTTGAATCAAACCCATGCAAGACGTGTTTGGTTCTTTCTTGAATGTACCATGCATCACGAGCGTTATAGTCTTGTATTAACATAAAAGTACAAATTTTAGTTGTTTGAATTGGCTAGTAAGGAATAGTTCTTATGCAAAATGGGTTCGTATAAACGCGGTGCGTTATCATTTTGGTGTAATTCCCTAGGCTTGGTTAACATTTGTTTGCATGAGGCGGAGGAATATCCTGGAAGTAGAACTTTAGCAGGGCTCCTTAAAAGTCGGAAGTTACGGTGAATTTACTATAGTTGTTAGGTGAGGAACAAGTCCACTGCGTGTAGGTCTATCTCGTCGAGTGGCAGCATGTATACCTGGCGCCCGGGTGTTTTCGATTTTTATTCTGACGGCCTGCATGGAGGAAATTTTTACATGTGATTTTGCAACTCATTCTGGGGAAATGCCAGTATAGTTCATCAACAGGCATCTTTTCTCAATCCCTATTTCATTTTTATTACTAAGAGGTACTTACCAGCTCGGTGGGGAAAATTTTTTTTAACGATTGCTGTTGATTTATTATCATCGTTAGTTTAAGAACCTTTTCCATGATACTGACGGCATGTTGCAAAGATTAATGGCAGAGAGACATCCTGCAAGTGTTAATGAGATATTGACCTAACACACTCACTCACTCACTCACTCATCCGCATTCGTTTTTTAGAACAAGTGGGTTACTTTTGCCGTCCCAATTCGTCACTGCTATCCTAGACATGTTACACGCACAACACATTATCAAACTTTGGTCGACATTAAAATACCCTGCAAGCAAGAATTATTGTACAAAGAAGATAATTTTCTCGCGTTCAGCAAATTCACAACCAGAATGACAAACATTTCTTCAACCATATTACTGGCATAGGAATTTTTGTTACATAAAATGTTGTGTTTCCCATCTCGCCAAGGTATAATAAAGTCCGTGTGCCCGAAGAATGTGAATACGCTGTTAAAATTTTAGCTTTGCTGTAAAAGGATGTTATCTTCGTCTCCTAAAACTCAACAAGAAACCTTATTTGGACAAACTGCGGATCGTTTATGTTAATGGAAATTATGAAGCAGTAAGTGCAGCTGAAAAGTAGATAAAAGGCCCCTAGTTTGATTACGGTCAGAATCAGGAGTTTTTTAGGAGTGGAAAATCCCTCTCCTGGTTCGAGGCTTGTTGTTATTGCGTCCATTTACTATCGTATTGAGGAATACGATGGCATACTGTCTTGTGAGTTTGACCAGACTCTGGGCCGAACAACTTAACAACCTGTTACCAAGGTTGTCCAGAAAAAAGATCCGTTATTTCATTACTAACGTTATAGAGGTACTTCTAAGCCAGGAAATTGCTAAGTTATATTTATCTCCATTCTGGTACTTTTTTTCTAACTGTTAAAATAGAAGCGATAACTCACAAAAGTGAGAGAAAACCAGAAGTGTTGCATTTTAACTTCGAAATATAGCACAAGTGTTTGCCACGCATATCATTCGCGATGAAGTAATTGTTTTATCTCTCAATACGAAAAATGGTTTCAACCAAAAAAAATTTGATTTTGCCGTAAACAACCTATCAAAAAAAATCGGTCCTCATATAAGTGCTTTAAATTGTGTGCTAGCGTGCACCAATCCTTTACTTCAAATTGGTACGTAGACTTCATATAATTTGTTTTTTGTTGTTCGCACTATTTGTTGGCAATATTCAATTAATTAATTAAATTCAGTTTAAGAGCCAAAAACCCGTAATACACATTTAGATAATTACAGCAGCTTATCGCCTAAGTAATTATTACTGTTCCTTTGCGGCAGAATGCTCCAAATATACTGCCTGTTACTTAAACACTATAGCCATTATCTCTAAGCCGATCACAAGAGAGAACACTATGGCTTTGAAATTTTCAACACGAAATTTATACTGAACTATTGCTCCACTTCGATGATATTTTGATTGGGTTATTTTTGTATTAAAAGTAAAATATATTTAACGAGCTGTCATGCCTAGTCATGTCTCGTTGGAGATTATAACACGTATTCCAGCGAGTAAGTATTAAACGTAGACCTGCAGGTTTATGACTCTTTGAATTCCCAAGCTTTGTCCCATGTCGCGCTTCAGAGACGCTTGGTTTGAATCCGAGACCAGATATTGGTGTTTAATAATAGTTACAAACATTTAATGTACAGGTCGCTTTCATAGAAATACATTCAGTACATTTACCGGAGTGGGTTAAACCGCAGATATGAAATATCTAGTAGAGAAGCGTAGTTATTGATTTGTAATTACTAGTCAGGCAAATGTAACTTTGAGAACGGCAAGTCTTTCTTGTCACATTGCAATACATCCTGCTGTGTAAATCATCACGGAGCACATAAAATTTGCCATGGTTTAAAAAATAATAATTTTAATAACAAGCAATTGACAGAAGACAGTAACATATTTCCGTAGTCTGTTCTCGCTCGTCTGAAGGCACGGACATTGTCAGCAAGGCACTTTTGACGTGAACACGTCTTTAAATTTGCAACCATAGTAGGAGGCAATCCAAAAAAATCCGATCATAAGAAAATAGGAGGATAAAGTTTGACATTGCAGCTCTGAATATATCGTCTACATTCGAAATTCAATTATATCATTGGATTGACAAAGGATGAAAGAAGGTGTTACGTTGAGTGAGGACTGCGAAGCATCGCGCGCGGAACGATTGGGGGGGGGGGGTGCAATTTTGAGTTCATTTCGCTGCGTCTCATAACTTCCGAGTAGTATAACTTTTGACTAGGAGAATGCTACGACGCTCGTTTGTTTAAATCGACAGCTCTCGTCAAGATCAGTCGATTGCGTGTATTAAAACGTTTGCGTGGTGTGGTTATGGTAAAATTGTATGAGTTTAATGGAAAAAAAAATTAAGAAAACTTAATACAATGTCGGCTTATACTCGTCAAAAAGCCAAATCGAAATATAAAAATCGTATACGGTTGGAAAGAGCATCTCAAGAGCAATCCAGTTATACCCATAAAACCCCACATGATCGAGTGAAGCGGTGCCGGGAACGCAAAATAAACACCAAGGCGTCCGAGCGCGTCAACGTAGACGTATTCACGCAAAACAAACGGCTGTGTCCCCTAACACAGCCACACCCCATTTTTTTGCATTCATCTTCTACTCAGAGCACTTTGCGTCAGACCACGTGAGGTCGGAGGTTGTATATTGGTTAGCATAATATGCTAGGCTGTATTCTAGATAGCCTTCAATGACGCTTACTGAATGCGTAACGAAAAATATGTACACTCTGAATCTGGATGAGTGATTTCAACCAATACATATATTTTACGGAATCTTCAGTAAATGAACTATTACCTACTTGCGAATCAGTGGAATCCGCTAAGATATTACTGCTAAGCCAGAGCAATTCACTAGGAATCAAAGAAATCACTCTTTAATCACAGCGGATACCAGCGACTAACATTATGAGTAGTATTTAACTGATTGAAGTGGAGCAGATTCAACAGACATGCAGTCAAATCCACTGATTGGGAGCAGTTTTAGCAGGTTAGATTTCAAGGGGGGGGGTGTGTGTGTATATATATATATATATATATATATATATATATATATATATATATATATATATATATATATATATATATATATATATATATATAGAGAGAGAGAGAGAGAGAGAGAGAGTGTGTGTGTGTGTGTGTGTGTGTGTGTGTGTGGTATGGAAATATACACGTACAGACAAACACGTGCATTTTTTTCTTTAAGATTACTCACTTCCACATATAAACAAGTGGTTAATGAGTGAAACAATAAACCTGGTAACAATAATTTCAAAATTTTCCTACAAAAAATAACATGTATCAACGTTATAAAATACTCACACTTGAAGTCCAAAATCAGAATGTAATCACTTAAAGCACGAAAGTTACGATTACCCAAGTTTCACTGTGACATTCATAGATTTGTTGACCTGTTATCAATCCTCTAGGACTTACCGTGTCTTCAGAGATATGACATTATACAAATATATATATCAAATGATAAGGCTCAAAAATTTCCACGCCCAGAAGAACGTTTAGTCAGCGTTCCATTAAAATAAAGTTATCTAAGTTGTATACGTGGCTCCCAGTATTACAATACTCCCTTCGCCTGTAACGCTCCGTAAGAACGCACGATTTGCAATCTCTTTTTCAATAATATCGAACGCTTACATATAAAGTACCGAACATTAAAATTTTTTAGGGGGCTACGCCGTATCCTGAGGAACATATAACCTGTTTAAGCTGATTTGTTGTGAAATTTGAGCGCTAAATTGACTAGCAAGCACATTTTTTTCATACTCTATATTGAAAGAGAGCACTACTCGACACGTAGACCTTGTACATAAAGAGAAATACGCCAAATAAAGACAGCATAATTAAAGTAAACAATCAGCAATTTTCTCGCCTGCCGATTTTGGAATCTGTAGTGAGTGAAAATTTATGATTTAATTTACTTCTAAGGAAATGTTCGACCTATATACATTAAGCTCGGTGTATGAATAGTTTAAAGGAGTCAAACATGTATGTTGTGTGTTGTTAACACATCTCATGGCACTGCAAACATTTTAAAATATTACCCATCATAACATATTATGGTACACGAACATTTATTTTATCGATTATTTGCTGTACGCATATATAGATATTTATAAATACTTAATAATTTTGGGGAAATAACTTTGTACTGAATAACACTATTAACTCGACATTATTGCCTATGCCAACGAAGAACTTAAAAAATTACTTTAAAATATACAAGTGCAGGAAAATAGACTGATAAAATACGTCAGCAGCTTTTGATTGTCTTGTTTAATGGTATTTCGCACAATAATTCGGTTAGTTGAAATATGATAAGCTGTTCTTCATCGTAGCGAGTTCACAGCATAAGTGATTAAAAATATAAAATCTTCTTTAGTAAGCTACAATTAAGTCCCTAGATTGCTTTGTACTCTCATAATTAATGATTGTCTACAAGAAACACATCGGATAGAAAACTCGTGACCTACACTCAATTTTTTTTGTTTGTACAACATGTACGTAACTAAGCGATAAATTAAATTTTACTTTGTTTGTACCTTTTCACACGCCATAAAAATTACACTATTTAAAAACATGAAATAGGCCCATGATCCTGTCCCATGTTACCAAAGAGAGACGCAATGCGAAACACCAAAAAAAAAATAAAAAAATAAAATACAACTGTTCATAAGTCCTTAGTTGACTTGAAACTGAAATTGCAAGTCAAGTCTTGTGCTGGTCTGGCCTCAATACCTGTTCGGACCCCCTGGCCGAGCTTGTAAAAAAAAAACTAACTGATAAGAACGCGGAAACACAGCAGTGAAATGCACAATGGTATCTAAGGAGTTACGCTTTTCCAAGCCATTTATCATAGCGTTTCCTGCATTGACAGAACTTGATTATCGTCCACGTTTATTTTGAAGCCTGTCTCGAGCAAACTTAAAAAAAAAAAATAATTGAACAAAATGTTTCTGTAAACGCGATGGTCTAGCTATTCGTGTACTCTCATCACTGTCTATATCAGACGACTCTGTACACCCCACAGAAGTTCCACGATGTTCAACCTTGACCCAAACGTAGTATAAAACTTCGAAATAGTTATGAGAAAAAAAGTATTGAGATAATGTCCACGAAAATCGTTCATGAATAAAATGATTTTACAAAAACTGTATCGTGCTCAGGTAATTTGCACATCAATATAATAACAGTAAAAAAAAGTATGTACTTTTTAACTACGCGACGAAATACCTACTCATAGGGACAATGTGTTATATATATATATATATATATATATATATATATATATATATATATATATATATATATATATATATATATATATATATATATATATATATATATATATTATATATATAATCTGCAAGGGCCGTAACGAGGAATGCTAACTAAATGACAGGAATTTCTGCTTTTAATTTGAATTATAATGTCGAGTAGAGTAACATTTTTTAACAATATTGCAAATCGTTTAATAGCTTCCTTTGTGCTACGATAACCATGCGTAACGTCTCTTTCGATGCGCTTCATAACTTCGCATGGACGCCGATGTAGTTAGGAATTTAGAAAAAAAATTCGTTTTCCGAGACAGACTTTCGCAATTTTAAGACAAGGAAATTAAAGTATACACATTCTCTTCGGACACGTGTAAGTTGTCTGTATTAAAAAAAAAATTTTACTATGCTGTACTTCAGTTCATGTGCGAACAAAATTGAAGTCCGCGTAACAAGAGAAATATTGTTTCGTCGTAATCTTTTGCCCCGTCGTGTAGTAACTGGTTGATAGCATTGCGGTTTGGTCTACCTGACAGGTTTTTTTTTTTTTAATCGCACGACGGTATCGTTTGTCGTAGATTTCCTCCAGTTTCGCTTGAAAGCTGAGAGAATCTACTGTGTGAAAACTTTTCTTATATACTTCCTAAACAGTAATGGAAGGTTTTACCTGTACACTGCAGCTATATAAATAAAGCAACATATGAAGCTGCAGATGTAGGAATGTTTAGTGTCGCTACAATACAAAGTGGGGAACGTTACTGCGCATTTGATTGTTTCCTGAGCAGACGCCACAATGCGTGTATAGAGGAAGAAGTTAAATTCCCCGCTGTCTCGCCACGCGTGTACACTGGTACGGTAAATTTCTCAACAATTTCTTAGAGTGTATTCACGACACTCGTGACGGGCTGGGCCTGCATGCAACGAAGCCGTGCGGATATTTTGATACCGGAGTGTGCAGACTTAAATTGCACGGGACGCATTCGCGCCGTGATAGCAAAACCAACTGACTGGATGTCACGTGTCAGCGCGCGCATCTGCCGACAGATGTCTGCACATGGAGACGAGCTGGTAGGCGTGGCCTGAACTGATATCGCGCGTGTTAAGGCCATTGGTGCGTGAAAGCAGTATATTTATATAATTTTTGTCATAACTTGTTTTCCAAAGTATTTGTTGAAATTTTTGTCTCGACAAGTCATTATTAACAACTTTTAGCACTTTCTTACGTTCTTAGATATTCACTGCCATCATTATTCTGAGAGCACAGATAGAAGAAAATAAAGAATTTTTGTTTTCTTATCTGCAATCAGTGCTCTGAGGATGACAAACACAGTGAATTTGTAACAATCTAAGAAGGCGATAAAAGTTGTTATTTACGTCCTGTCGAGAGAAAAATTTTGAAAAATCCGCTGTGAAACGATTTATGATGAAAAAAATTATATCATTATACTGCTATCATGCACCAATGGCCTTAACCGTGGCCAATCGGTGGTTACGCGAGGATTTTTTAGCATCTCTTGAACTTCGATAATAAAGTTACGTTAGTATTTTTATTGTTTTCGCCAAGTTTGTGTCACAACTTCTGACCACAACTGAAATAAAATTCAATTTTAAAAACCACAAATACCTAGTTCGAAAGTAGCGTTACTTACGGTCAACTTTTGTATTCTCTACTAGTAAGTGTGTGTATTAATCACACTTTTTAGCATTTACTTGCTGAAATTTTGTGTTGTTACCAGCGAAAACTATATGTTGTCAAATGCAACTTTTGCAAATAAGGCATGAAAGAAAATCACTTCGTGGATGCCGTGCTCTTCTGTGCGCTAAATAATTATTGTAAATTCATATTTTCACAACTTTTTCGTAGCTAAAGGAAGTGTTATAAAACAGCATTTTTTTTTTTCAATTAAATGTGTTACAAATAAATTTTTTCAACTTAAGTTGTAAAAAAAGTAGTTTCCTAAAATTTTCAGACGTTGTAATACAATTATTGACATTAATAAAACGATTATTCTGGTGTTCATAAAGCTTCCGTACACATAACCTTTGTATTAAAGCATTACTGTTGCAAAGCATTACTGTTAATGCGTTACTGTTGATAGAAATCATGGTGAAAGAAGACCACCAGAAAAAAAATAATAAACCTGTACGTCAAATATAAAACGCAAACTGAAAGCGCCCTGGGATTTTTTAATTACGATTATCAGTATTCTAAAAAGTGTTAAACTGAAGATGATTTCAAAATTCTGACTCAGCGTGGCCTCAATTTATTTGCAGTGCGTCGCACTGGACAACAATTCATGCGTTTAGTTTACCACACGTTATGAGTCATCACAGTAGTTACCACATTTTCGGCCGAGTAAAGACTGGCTTAGTTTCTAAAATAAAACCTTGTGTACACGCCTCTCATAAGTGTTTCTTCGTGTATACATTGTGCAGAATGTATTGGCGCTGTTGCAGACAAGTGGTATCACATCTACCATTTTCCCGGTTTGTTTTACGATCCGGCCATCCTCATTTCCGTCACCATTGTTTTACGAAATCACGTCAGGCGATTGCTGTGGGGCTGTTCCTCAATACAGCCAATGGTAGAATCCTTTCCTCTTGCTGCGTGTGTGAACAACTTTTTTTTCGTCTCTATTCTCCTCGCTGTGAGTAAGATGTTAGTCCCTACCTACGTTAAAATTTTAATGTTTATGTAATATGTTACCAATAAACACATTTTATGTGGTATCGTAAATTATTATTTAGTTTATAAGATCGGCATACGTATTAATTAAAGTGTAGTTTAAAAAACCCACAAATTGCTGTGAATGCACGTCCTTAAACACAATTTTAAACTTGTTTTTAATTTAACTGCGTGAAACACATATAACTATTTCAACATATGTAAAACTTTAAACATTATACGAAAGAAACGTTCCGCGAGTGTGCAAGAAATTTGTATGAAAATTTAAATTTTCAGTAGCATATCGTAAATTAGTGTCGTCAGCTGCTGCGTACGAAATACGTCATTTTAACAAAACTGTCTGATACATGATTTTTCTCCGGTCGTAACTTTCGACATAAAGTATACAATTAACTTAAAATAGCGACATTCTTCCTAATATATCATTCTTGAGTGATAATGTGAAATTGTAACAACTGAAAATATGTGCCTGTATGTACATTCATAAAATCTTTGCCTTTATATAGACGTTTTCTACCTTATTGATTACTGAAAGTTTCATGCGGGAAAATGGTTTGATGATCGACTGACACTTTTGGTTTTTAGGATATTCTAAATTTATAACACTGTTTGCATGTCGCTCGTTTGGAGAGCGAAAGCCTAGTTGGTTTTTTTTTTAATTAGGTTATTTTAGCGTGTGTGTTCTCCTAGTGAATATTACAACGTAAGCATTGTAAGTTAAAAACGACTACCTATAATTTGACATTCTTTTTATAACGCAGCCTAAAGGAAAAAAAAAAGCACAATTGTCCCAGCATAAAATTATTTTATGTAATTTTTATGTGATATGGCTACATCGCCGTTATTACATCTGTACGTTTCCATAAGAGACACTATAGAATGAAATTGAATAGTGAGCATCTATATACGCTTACTCGAGACTCCTGACTGTTTCTATGAGCGCTTATATTTCGCCAAGCCGCCGCCATGGTATTCGACTTTCGCAGTTTATAACTGCTTAACAGTTACATGTATATTTTTACGGACTTGCTACGAACAAATTTCTGTATGGAATTGTACACGTGTCAAGAAAATAATTTCGGCAACGAATGATGGTTCTCAACGTTGCTCCGCTTTCACAGAGTACACAATTACGTATACATCATGTGCAACCTGCTATATAGTACACTGTAAAAAAACTATGTAATTTTACACTAAATGTATGTGGCAGCAGTGTGTCCACTGATCGATGTAGCTTTACATCTACGAGTATCATTGTATTTTTACTCTACGCCCAAGTAATTTATACTGCAAATGATTAAAATAACATATATGTTGTACAACTAACTTTACATAGAATGCTGTCAAATTACTATTACTATGTAGCAGAAAATAAACTGCAACATTCGCATATTTTCTCTCCACGAGTAAATTTACACAGACATCACAATTGTAATTCCACCACTATGTATGTATATTTTCTCTCTAACAAAAAAGTTAAATCATAGATTCACTGTAACTGTAATTACACAATTTCTGTAAAATTTTTGCTGTTTAACTAAGCAATTTACCGTCAGCATTAAGTTGTTTTACAACTACGTTATGAATTCACATACTTTGTATGTGAATATATATTATTGAATGTTTATTTACTCCGTTTCGTAACTTGCTATTTTAACAGTTATAAATAGTTATCTACAAAATGTGGGTAAAAAAAATGACTTAAGATATAGAATACATAGTTATATACAAAAGCCAGCATATTTAATTAGCGGGAGTTATAATTTTCATTTGAATACGCAAAAGGAGTTCGAAATAGTTCCACTCCCTACCGCTAGATCGCATGTTTTAAACTAATATTATTAGTTATATTTGATTCCACACGGACACTATTGTAAAATTACAAATACTCTACTAGTTTTAGCAAATTACACATAAAACTGTAAAATTACCCAAAATTTGTATGTGCAAATATACGCTCACATATACTCCAGAATCTAACGCAAGTTTACACATATGCATGGTCATTGAAAATTACACAACTGAAGATGTACAACTACACTGACGCCCAGACAACAGCAGTGTCCATTTCTCTACTAGTTTATTCATATCTACTATAGGCTGTTCACGGTAAAGTGAGCACTTTTTAAACCACTCACAAAAGGCATTAACCCCTTATAAATATATTTTATTGCAAACTCAGACGTTAACTATTGAGAGTGATGAAATGTATACACTGTGTTTATTAGTCATATCACACTGTTTACATTAAAAAGTATTGGAAAGGTATAAATTAATTGAAAGGAAAAATTTAGCAGGGCCTTAAAAAGTGTTCACTTTACCGTGGACAGCCTATAATAATAAAGAATTACGTCAAACCTTCTTTCTCCCGAAGCATTTCTATGTAATGCATGCGATAATTTTGAACTATTTCCTGTCGGCTGGGCTTTTACGGTGTCTTTGCCGGTTTTTCCCAGTCTCTTCATAGATATAGTTTAGCTATAATAGTACAATTAGGGAGGTAGTCATGTCCCCAATTGCTGCAATGGTTGCCCAATCCCTCTCTGCCGCGATGCATGTCTCCTTACATGATTTCCCTTCTTCGTAGGCGTAAGGGGTTCGCCCTGAGACGCAACTAGTTCCCGCCCTACCTTCGGGATACACTTAATACTTACTATAGGCTGTTCACGCTAAAGTGAGCACTGTTTAAGGCCCTCCCAACAGGCATTAATTACTAATAAATATATCTTATTGCAGCCTCAGACATTAAATTTTGAAGGTGCTGAAATGTATACACTGTGTTTATTGGTAACATTGCAATCTTTATATTAAAAAGCAGCAGGAAGGTGGAAATTAAATGAAAGGAAAAATTTATAAGGGCCTTAAAAAGTGCTCACTTAACCGTGAACAGCCTATAATAGCGTAGTTAGGAGAGAAAAAATACAGACATTGGGTGTTTGTACAACGGCAATGTAGCAGTAAAAATACATAACTTCAGGTTTGAATACAGTGAGTGGATGCATTTTAACACATAATTTAAAATGTGTAAATTAACACAAACATTGTGTTTACTAAGCCATATATCCATGTATTTTCAACAAAGACAAGTAGTATTCCCTGGATTACTAAGAATATTTGTGTAGAACTACACGTACCTCTGTGGATAGAAATATAATTTCAGTTTTAATATACAACAAATCACACAACGATAATTTTGTAACTTCGCTAGATAGTTGCACAGTTTCGATTTGGTTTTTTAAAAGGGTTTTTAAAATACAAGAGTGTTTTGTGAAAATCAGTGGTCACCAGTCTTCAATGCCTATTTGTAAAAAGTATTTGAGTGACCCACCAAAATAATGTATACTACTTTCCAAATGGAAGAACAAAGAAAAGAAAACTTAAAAGTCGTCTACTAGGAAACGTTTACCTTGACGAAGATGGGTTCCCTAGATTGTCTCATTGGGGTAGCCAATATCAGAATTCATAACTTTTCATCCTGCAGATGCATTTTGACGAATGTTGTTATGTTGGCAATGTAACTGCGAACTGTTTACATGTTGTAGCTCAAAATAAGAGTTCGCCCCAATATGGCTTCACTTTTGCTCTGTCGATGCGCATAGCTGGACCGTCGACCGAGTGAGTAAAGAGTGGAGAGATTTGGGCGGCTCTTCAACATTGAGGTCTTGAGAGCCTACGAAGGTGGCCGGAATGCAAAGGTGGGGAATACGGGAGATCCCCGAGAAAACCCGCCAACCAGCGGCATCGTCCGACACGATTCCCAGACGAAACCCGGGAGGGTGACCCCGCCAGGAATCGAACCCGGTTCGCCCTGGTGGGAGGTGAGTAGTCTAAACGTCAAGAAATATAATTTTTAGCTTAAATTATGGGCACCCAGACGAACAGCCGCCGTCCCACAGAAAAAAATTGTGAATCTATATAATTAATATACTGTTTGTTAAATCGCAGTAGTCATGAGAGATGTCTTTACTGCTAAGTAGGGCTAATAAAATAAATGTTAAAAAAAAGTGTAACAGCCAGACCAAGGTGGCCCCACGAGAGGGGCTGGCTGGCGGGGGACTTTGAAACGTGTTCCATTGTCTTGCACCTGCGGGCGCGGACGCAATGCATCTGGAGTCGATTGTGGAGAGATGGGAGGGGGCTGCGGAAGCGAAGGGACGGATAAAAAAAAAAAAAAAAAAAGAGTGAATAAAACTGACCGGTCCACCAGGCCTTGATTGTGGAGTGCTCGAGGGAGTGGGGTGGGGGGGGGGGGGGTGAAGGAGGCACATGCAGTACAGGCGAGGCGAAGTGAAGTCGAGCACATCGACCGAAAAACCCACCAGCCCCAGAGCAGAGCAGTGTACGCCCTGACGTCCGTTCGTTCGTCCTCGACGTCTATAGTCCATTCACGGATACTTCCAACTCTTTCCTGAAGTCCTGCGCAAAGCCTACTTCTCTGGATATTCCCTACGCCTCAGGCAACTGAACCAAGTCTAGAGAATTGCACCGGAGGAGCAACGCACCGAGTTCGTGCGCGCACTCGCTGTTATCATATTCTGCATGAGAAATATTTCTTACTGAAGGCTGTTCACGATAAAGTGAGCACTTTTGAACTCAACCTTACACATAAGTTACCGCTCCTACCTGCATTTATTTTAACGGGCGTCCGAGTGACATGCGCCCATTAAAGTTGGTAACGATTGATGGAAAGTAGTTCCATATCTTAACGTCGAACAAAAAGCGTTGGGTAACAATTTGTGAGAAGTTAAATTATTTCATTGTCTTCCTGTTTGTTTCATGCATCAAAGTGTAAAAATGAGCAGGCCTGTAAAATATTTACTTTTCTAATTATTTCAAAGTTTCACTTGACCTACGCACGAAGAAAGTGATGAGGCCTGTGGCAAAGTTAATTTTACATAAGGTCGAAGAATACACAATGTGCATACAAGTAGATATTTAGCAGGGATTTTCAAAAGTGATAATTTTACCGCGAATAGCCTATAGACGTTACCATCACACCTATTTTCTTACTGTTTTTATTAATATAAAATATAATAAAAATATTAAAACTAATAGGCAATATTTAAGAAAATGTTTAGTTTAACCACATAAAAGATACTTTTAAGTTAACAGAAGTATAAAAAGATTATGATAGGCTACATGCTATGTATAGGAAATAATGGGGTGATTTATCAATTGTTTGACTCAAAAAGTGTGAAGGAACCGCCAACAGACTATACAACGTCTCATCACGTTCAAATGTTCCCTCGCAGTTTAAAAAATAAAGTACACCCGCAAATTTACGGAATTTGATGGAAAACTATACTCCTGAGTTATCTGCAAAGTTACGGATACGTGACATCTCAATAACGAAATTTGCCGTAAGTTTCGCAGGAATTCCCGTGAATTCACAAGATACCTCCGTAAATTCGATAGTTTTTCTGTACTTCTGGTGAATTTATGAAATTATTAGAAAAGCAAATGTTCCACAAATCTGGTTAATTCATATCACTGTATGCATTATGAAACAGTAAGCGAAAGAAATAATTTCAGTTGTCACAGATGTTTATTTAACACTTTTAATTCGACGTTAACATATGGAACTACTTTCTCTCCATTGTAACCAACTTTACTGGGCACATGTCACTCGGTGCGCCCGTTAAAATATATACAGTTTGGGGCAGTGATATTTTTCTAAGGGTGAGCTCAAAAGTACTCACTTTGTCGCGAACAGACTTCACAGTGGCGAACAAAGCTTCCTGCGGACTCGGCAATGATCGTCCCCGACACTCAAAGCTATGGAAAATCGGAGACTTTCCGAATATTGTATTTATGGAGCTCAGTTCCGATTTTTGTCATCACGCCTCGAATTTCCGTTCATTATCTACACGTTTCCATAAAAAAAGTTTTCATTTCAGCACTTTCAAAAATGCATTCGAAAAAAAAATGCCCTAATGCCCTTTTTCACAGCGTCATTTGTTAGGGACATCGATGCCAGCCCAAGAGGTTAAGGGCTATAGTCCCCAAAAAAATGTATGTATTTGCACGAAATACTGTTGAACGTTTTGACACTTTATAACACTTCATCGCATAAAAAAATTAGACCACATATTTTTTAACATTGGCTTATCAAAAACGCTGTTTTAGTGTTTTTTTTTTAGATATACTAACAAATAAAAACTAAACCCATCGAAATGGGATAAATCGCGTTGACATAAGTTAAGACGAATTACTTCAAGAAATATTTAAAATGACACTTCAATTTCTAAGGATTACTCGCAATAAGGAGTTTTTTCTTTCATATTTTTAATTGTAGCAGTCATTAATTTCGGTAAAATATATTTTGAAAAACATACGTTATAATGAATTAAAACGTGACCTTTTAGACCCTTTTCCTGTCAAATTATATGTAAATGTTACATTTTATTTTGTTTATACGTCCAAAAAAACACTAAAATTGTGACTCGTACAGGCCACGATACAGAAAACGATTGGATCTAAAAAATGTCCAATGCGCAGAAAGAGTATTTATAAGTAACGTTAAACGTTATTTCGTACAATCATAAAATAATGGAATTATTTGTCGAGAATGCTAACTTAATTATAAGTTTTGTACACGAGGAGAAGCGATACGCGAGTGGCTGGAAAGTAAGTAGGACCCCGAGCAGTGCACATGCACAGCCTAGCTGTGTTTCGCGTCCTCCGTGGTTTCGCAGCAAGTTTTGTCGATATTGCATTTTCGCTACTGCGGTATCGAGAATTTTAACTCGCGGCGCTTGTGCATCGCCCCCTTCCCAGCGCGCAAGCGACAAAACAATTATAAAAACATACATCGCATATTTTCCTGCTGAAAATTAAAGCATGGTTTTTTTTTAACTAAACTACCACGTAGAGTAAATATTTATTATTTCCATTAACTATTTGACGAGACTATAGAAATTTGCTTTCTCATGCAGTTTTTTTTTTGTTATAGGAGTTTCATCAGCGAAGGCAATGCGATAAGATGTGCGCTCGAGAGTCGTGTGTACATCGTAAGCCAGACGCATCGGGAACTAGTCGCTGAATGCCACACTAAGCCAAGGCATACTTACGAAGCATTGCGAATTTTTTTTTTCACCGTGCGGAAAGCACTGGCAAAAAATTAAACCGTACCGTTGGAGAGGTTTCGGCGGTTCTTACGACCGGTTTCTTGAGAGCCTATGAGGGTGCAGCGAGGTCGGCACGAAGCAGCGCCCGCAACGCACAGTCTGAGGGGGTGGGGGGGAGCTGGAGATCCCAGAGGAAACCCGACGACCAGCGCCATCGTCCGACACGATTTCCACGTGCGAAAATCCGTGAGCGGCCCCGCCGGGACTCGAACCCGATTATACTCGGTGTGGGAAGCGATCGCTCTAGCCACTGCCCAGCCGCGACCCCGGAAATACAAGGTCATTACACCCACGGGAACGAGCTCCGTACATACAAAAATACGGAACCTCTGCGTGTTTCCAAAAACTTCGCGCTTCGGGAACGAGCAATGCCGAGGATACACGAGGCGTCTTAGCAGATGTAAGGAGAGAAATGTTGTTCCTGTAGGAGTTAGTATAGTCACGCCAACATGTTCTTTGAAACGTCAAACATTAGCACGAGCCACCTGCGACACTAAGAACACTCCAAAATAACTAGAAACTGAATGTGGTTCATACTTAATTTGCCATTTAATGACATTTTAACACTTCCTTTTTGCACCATGATGTTGCAGATTGATAAGAAACGCAAGTAATCTATATTTTTTGAACCGTGTTCAAATTCTTCTCCAACAAAGAAAATTAAGCCTAGAGTATTTTTATTTTTACAATTAATTTTTTATAAATTGGTGAACATCCATATATCAATATACCACAAAAATATATATATATATACATACACATACACACACACACACACACATATATATATATATATAATGCCCCATAAGCTATCTTTATAAGATGGAAATACACAAAACATTGTAGCAAATTTTCGGAGAGGTTTGTGAATTCACAGTAAGTTTGGTGAAATATATGGAAAATTCGGTATTTAAAAAAAACGAAGTGCCTGTAATTGTACGAAGATTACTGGACAATTTTTACTAGTACTTATTCGTATTTTCACGGATTTTAAAATATAAATCTGGGAAATACTTGTACATGTTATTATTGTTCATAAGTAGCGCAAACTGAAACTGGCTAAGTTTTACGTAGTCAAGAGGTATCGTGTTCACGTGAACCTCAGTTTTAAGACTGCGGAAAGTGAGAGGAACATTTGAGGAAATCTGACGTGAACGAGACAGTTTTGATGCCATGACGGATGTACTATATTTCAACTCATGGTTACCCACTATGCTGAAGAGTTACATACAACTATGAGGTTTGGCAATGCCAAGGAAATAAAAATGAAATCATGACTCTAATTATAACTCTTGAAGAGAGACAGAGACAATTCTGCCTGTCGTTTTCGTATAAAACCGAGGGAAACGCACAGACAAAACAATCTTCTGTTGCCGGTCAATGCATGTCACTTCACCATCACTGTTCGGTTGAGACATTTAAAATCGCCCGTTAAGCTGCTATTTACACGGTAGCGAGTTTAGTATTTCGACGAACTGTGGAGCTGTTCCAAACTTTTGTCTAGGCGTATAAGTAAACATGTTATGTCGAACGTGAACGTGAAAAATCATATTTTTATAATGTCATGCTGAACGCACTCATGACGGTGACTTGGTTGTTCTTGGCTTCTTCAGTCACTGTTACAGGCACTCTGGAGAGCATAAAATAAAACGCACATGTCATATTCCCTTGAATAAAGAGAAACATCCAATCACATATGAGAACTCAGGTAAGGGTTGTTGAATGTTGAGTCGAGAAATTTGGGCGGCTCTTAACTATGAGGTCTTGAGAGCCGATGAGGGTGAAATGATGTGAGAGTGGAGCAGCGCCAGAATGCAAGGGAGGGGAAACGGGAGATCTACGAGAAAACCCGTCGACCAGCGACATCGTCTGGCACGATTACCACTTGCGAAAATCCGGGAGCGACCCGGCCGGGGATTGACCCCGGTTCGCGTCGGCGGGAGGCAAGCATGTCTAACCGCTCAGCTACCGCGGCCCCAGGGTGGCTGAAGTGACAGCAAACAAGCGAGGGCAATGTATGCTGCATTCAAGGCATCTCCATGTAAACCTCGAGGATTCAAGTAAAATTACGGATGAGGGAATAAAAGTGAGGGATCAGGAACTGACAAACAATCCAAGCAGATGTGGGAGCGAGATGTCAGCTTTGTGAATACAAGAAGGAAAAAGGCAAGCAGGAGATTTTAGGTATATCTGGTGTGTAGTTTTATTAGGATATCATTTTTGCGAAAGAGTTCGAGATTAATCATTTACGAAGGGTAAGTGTTTAATGTGGAGGGGACGAAAGCCAATGTAGAGGAAGAGAAGAATAGCCTTAAAAGAGAGA
Source organism: Dryococelus australis (assembly GCA_029891345.1). Lineage (NCBI taxonomy): Eukaryota > Metazoa > Arthropoda > Insecta > Phasmatodea > Phasmatidae > Dryococelus > Dryococelus australis. Next base: position 63,393,516 of record CM057009.1, on the reverse strand, counting down.
AAAATAAAGGCATTAAATAAGAACAGTAGTAAGTTTATGTATATGTAGTCTCTGGAATTAGGGACGTGTTTGTAAATCTCCCACTTATAGCCATGAACACATATGGTCTACAGCACTAAATTCTCTATAACAATTTTGATTTTAGTATGAATTTAATTCTTAAACGTTTCCCTGTGAGTGTGATTTGCGGTGAAAGATGGATTAATGAAGCAGGCGTTCCAAGTGCCCATGATTCCTCTACTAAATGCACAGTAAATATAACACAAAAGCATTTTAATTTTGGGTTATTTACGTCTATTCGTAGATTGTCGCATGTTAGATAGTGGTCTAACCGTCTTCTCTTCACACAAGAATGATTTCGTGACAGATACAAACAACGCTATACACCTACGCCTTGTCTTTGACTAAAACTCGGAACTTATCGCGTTTAGAGCTGCTGATCGCAAGGTTCTTCCGTTCAGCCCCGTCGGCCGTGGAGATGCACCGGATACCATTCAGCACATGGTAGTCGCGCATTACCTGTGTATAAATACATACATCTCTAGAATATTTAGCATACGTGTGCACAATTTTAATTTTCGGAATAATACGAATACTTTGGACGGTCCTTTACATAGAATTGCATGGATGTAGAACGATGTATTTTGGCTTCACATTATCTCAATGGGATGCAGTGGCGGTCTACAGCAACCAGCCAAAAGGTGGCAGCTATTTGGGAAGGTGGCGGTGATTTTTTAGATCACTCTTGCAAGTCGTTTCGTTGCATGAGTAGCACATTTATTATTAATATTTTTATCGTCATGTTTTAAGAATAACGTTAGGAGAATAGCTGCAACCAACACATTGAACACAGAAAATAATCACATTCAGTTAACAAACAAACACAAAGCTAAAACAGATGCTTACAAAATAAAATTAACAAGTTTAGTCAACTCACGCATGCAAATATAGGCTGTTTACGGTGAAGTGAGCACTTTTTTAAGCCCTCTTATTTGGAATAATAGTTAATAAATGCATTTTATTGTAGCCTTGGACATTAACTTTCGAATCCGGTGAAATATATACGCTGTGTTTTTTTTTTTACTTACATGGCAATATTTATTTTAAAAAGTAGTGGAAGGATAAAAAATATTCTGATAGAAAAAAGTAACTAGGGCCTCATATGTGCTCACTTTACCGTGGACAGCCTGTATTACATTACTAACACAGTGCTACGTTTAAGGACTTATCCCATTTGATCTAGTATAAGCTAAAGTTTCAACCTCTTGTAACCACCTTTGAGGGGAGATACGATAATGCGTCGTTTTGCCACCTCTGCAACCCAGGTTCGACCCTGGGTCTCTCACGCGGATGGCACGCAGTTACACTTCCCCATCTCATTAGATTCATTCATTTCTGTGTTACTGGTGCTCTCTCATATCACCCCTTCGAGGGTCATATACCACCCTCTTGCGTACCTCGTTTCAAGGGTCATCTCTCAGGTAAGAATCACAATCATCTAGCCGGTTTGTCTTACTTATCCAACATATATATATATTTATATTACCATGCCGTACCTAATATTATTAAAATATTGATACCAGGTGCATTTAATAGTGCGTATTCATGCTCTTCCTTGATTTACAACAACCAAAAATTATTTAGTTTTCTCTGCAGTTGAACTTCCATATATTTTTTATTGTATCACGAACGATTCGCTGTAATAGAATTGCTGTATTATTCATATTTGTAAACTATAAATAGTGTACTATAATGCCTGTTTATGAAAGGCAAGTTACAAGTATAAAAAAAAATACCGTCGCAATAATCTCTTAAACAAAAATATTGTCGATTGTCTGTCAGCTCCAAAAATTTGCAGAATTCCAAGTTTACTATCGGAGGTTACGTGTAGTAATTATATATATAAAATTATGTGTATAAAATTGAGTACAATATTTTACTAACCATATTTACATTGATGAGAAAACAAAGGAGGAAGTAATCTACTTAAAGTAGACTAAATAACTAAATCCTATTGTCTATAATTTGTCGGTATGAGGGCAATGAGAGTACTTAAAGGCACGCACCAAGTTTGAAGAAATTACTTTCCGTTTGACCATCATATTAATGTGTCCACGCGATATGTCATGAACGCTTAATTTCTGTAAAGTTGCCTGTGCTTATCTCAAAGGAATGCTTGCTTTTACAAGAAATTGGGATGCCAACTATAAAGCACAACTGTGTTCTTCGTAAGCCTGCACGAAATTATGAGGAAATTATATCAGAACTAAAACATCTACCATGTATATTATCACGCCACTTCTTAGATATAAAGCTAAATAAAATGTTACACTTTATTTGTTAACATTTTATGAGAGCTCTACGTACTTTAATATTCTTGCGTGCGTATTTCATATACACAAAAATATTTTGCTGTATTTATATTAGGTCTAATTGTTACTAAAAGGCTAAAAAATTGTTTACACTCCTTAGAAACGTCTCTAAGTTAACGGTCTACCGTTCCAAAAGAAAGAGAAAAAGCTGAAATTTAACCACCTCATATATATCTTTAAGCATTTTTGGAGATTTTTTGTTCAGGAGTTAACTAATAGAGATATTAGGAAATAATAAATTATGCTAGAAACATCCAAATGTACACACAATTCGTACTAATACAGACAGCTTTCCCCAGGGAAAGGTTGGCCTGCTACTGACGGCTACAGTTGTTAAGGCCTGATATTACCTTCCGCGAATATAAAATATGTAACAGCTCCAATCCATTTGATAAGTTGTTTGCATTATTATTAGGGTTCTTTTTTAATCCATCGCATCCATAGCATTTATTTTAAATTTTAATATAGTTCACTCTTTGTGTCAGCGCCTTATATCCAACCATTTTTTTTTTTAACACAGGAGTAGAGAAATTACATGCATAATTGTACAGTTGAATTCCGTACTTTATTTTTATTGAGTCCAGGAAAAGTTAATAGGCAGAAGTTTAACCAGATTATGCTAGAGAACTAAATACGTATGATCCCAAATTCTTGTCTTCACGAACACTTTTTTTTTTTTTTCGTGTAGAGGCTGATGCAAAAATGTGTTGTTGTAAAAACTACGTATTTGCTCGATCACGCGTAAAAAATTGCATGTTAAATATAATTTGCTAAGTCTGACGAGTGGGGAGCTGAGAAATGATCTTCCGAGCAGTTGAGATGGAAAAAACAAACACAGTTGGGAATAACTGCGCCCAGACCAACCGGCGGGTAGCGAACTCACGACCTGTCACAGGAAGTACGGAAAACGCGCCCTGTTTACATGGCAGAGCTCGGGCTAAATATGAAGCACACAGTTGCAACTTCATTGTCTACAGAGTCGTGGTATTTCAATTCTTTTTTTTTAAATCGTATAGCTTTATTATTTGTAGCAGAGAGTAAACGAACTTTGTTCAAGGGCGCCGTGTACTGCTTGGAACAAAAGGTTTTCTGTGGAGAAGCGGGATGAGACGGGGATGTTGGGAGGGAGGGGTGGCAGCACTTCCACGACTCTGTCCTGTGCTACCCTCTAGCGGGAACCAGGCGAACTAAGCGCGGCGCTCCCCAAGCGCTGCTTATACGAGAGGGTGGAACTTAACGCTTCTCACTTTGAAATATTACTAAAAATTTCACGCTCGCGCCCCCTTGCTTCAGCATTATTATTAATTACGCTTTTTGAAACGAACCAATATTCTACACAATGCACATATTCAAACCAAAGGGATGAAAATGATAAATGTAATTACTTTTCCACATTTAAATGGACGTGTGCGCAACGGATCACGACTCAAATCACGCAGGCCGTGTTCTAATTCATTTCGAGTTTTGCTTTTCGTAATTTGTATTTGTCGTTTTGAAAGTTTAGTCGGAACACCACGTCATTCAACTGTCTAGCACGCCATGCTGCTCTTATTTTGTTGTTACAATAATTGCAAAATTAAATGTCTACGAAGTCATAAAATAAACAGTACTGTAATTATACCCGGAAGTTGTCAAAGAACCGTTTAAAATTCAAAATTTACAAAGAAAATGATGTGGAATTGTTACTAAACAAATATTGTTTCATGAGAAAATACTTATTTCAAGAATGTTTCAGCAACTTGCTTTGCAAGTACATTTCGCATTTGTTTATTCCAGTAAGCTCGCCTATATGTTTATTAGAACGTTTCAAACAGAAAAACTAATATAGTTGTGGTTTTATAATTTGTATTTTGTGATTTTTCAGCTTCAAAGCTGACAAAACGCAAAACGAAAATTATAGAAAAGCCGTAGTATTTGTAGACAAAATGGGTTATACAACCATTTTGTTAAGCACTCGGCCTTAATAAGCCCGTGTTCGAATGAGAACTTTTAGTTTAATAAACGGTCAATTTACCCGAACTAATCCACTATAAGGATGACGTGTTAGTATTTTAGTATTTAGTTTTTAGTATGTAACGAAACTCAATAAAATACAAATTTACGAAATCGTGACCATCGCTGAACAAATGACTATCCTTTGCATCCGAACTGAACGCCTACCAACAATTTAACATTAAAATTTTTATTCATAAAATTATTTTTCTAAAGTAAGTCATGTGGTTCGTTTACTGTTAAAAAAATAGTAAATATAAGTTAAGTTATAATAAAAAAAACCAGAAAAACTCATACAGTGAATCTATGTCGAAGATTTGGAAGAAAGGAAAACTTTTGATATCGGATGTACGTATAAAACTGATTCACATGTGAATGATTTTTGCGCATTTAAACATTTGGGATTGAAGTATAAATATTAAGTATGAATTGAAAGAAATATTTATATAATTACTATTATGGATATGCGCCATTGCAGAGATCTGCAAAGACATATGATGATGATGATGATGATGATAATGATAATGATAATTTAATAAATTGTCTCTCCCATCACAAAAAAAATCACTAAAAGAACACATTACTTTTTACCTTCTGTATGATAGGAACCTGTGTATCTGTTGCATTTGCAATCACATCAGAGGCTGTAAAAAAAAAGTGTTTCGTATAAATATTCAACTAGTTTCTGTTCGCGCATATTGAGTTGCTGAAGCGCGACAAAGTACGGCAATAGTTACATTTTTTTTTATCGCCCTCTTGTGCTTCACCCATACAACCTGCCTGTAGACGCGAAGGATTCGTACACTACAACACAATCGTCCCTGCAGCGATACGACGACTTTACGGCATAATACACTCCGCACAGGCTATATTAATTATTAGTGCCACTGTATTATTTTTGGTCGACTGCACTAAATAACCAAGCAAAGGAGAGATAAAAATGAATTCTGCATGAAGCCAAGGTGCTTGCCTTAGTGCCAACGAACAACAAGGCGCACTTTTATAAAGTTTTGTCTTCGATTATTCGATCACTAGAAAATGCACAAAAATCGTGTAGTCCAAGCACGGCGTTTAATGACTATCCATAATATGACACTGTGTGATTGTGTTACTTTTAAAACAGTGCTGATTGTGGTCACAGCAATACATCTAATTAAGTTATTAACGAGTTACCGCTTGCAAATTTTACTACCTATTCCCTTCGATACTTCAAGAATCTCCTCATCAACCTTTCAACATTAATCGATAATTTTCATTAAACAATCACAAAACATATTTCGATTGCTCTGTAAATCTTGCAACAACGGCATAAAAATTCAGCGGGAAATAACATGATAGTTATTACCAAATAACAAAAAAAAAGAGGATTATAAATCATGTGGCGAATTGCTGTATACGTAAACATGTATGTACGCCTTCACATGTTAATTTAAGACTGATTTTCGTTTCAAGTGTAACTTCGTGAACAAAATATGAATAAGCAGCCAAAGGAAAAGAAACAACCATGACACAAATCACACCATGACCGAAATTTCAACCGTTTCTATCTCTCTCGTGAATATTGAAACCCTGCCTGAAATATTTCAAATCGTTAATATATTATTCAAGAGTTAATTTTTGCACTGTAGGAAACACTCTTTTTCTCCTAATCATGTAGGTAGCTCGGATTATAGTCATTTGCCTTTTATTTTCAAGTTACAGCTAAGCCTGAATGCACAGAAAAATACTTTAAATGATTTATCTGCCGTGCTGTTACATCAACACGCAATGATATCTTAATGTATATAGTATTACGCCCTGAATTAAGGAAACATCTTGGAAGAAATGAAGTGTAAACTTGCTGTTCGGGAAAATTATCAGTTTTGTTCTTCATGGCGTTTAAATGTTTTGAATTATTTTCTACATTTTTGTCATGTGACTTTTTTTTTTTCGTTGTGATATAATGTAATAGTCTGAGGAAAGTATGGCAATGGAGGAAAATTATTTTTTGAAAAGAATGAAATGAGTTGCAGGCGTCTTTACTGATATGTTTGCTTTATGTACATATTAAAAAATAATATCAAAGTACAATTGTTCGTGGTATTATAATGACACGAATATTTCTTTGGAAATTAGTTACGTGATTTGTCCGTATTACAATTTTAATTTATGATACAGCATTTAAAGTCAAAATAGTCAAAATAAACTTGATCGGGAACGTACCAAGTACTGGATTTCTAAGAAGTGGCTAAATTCCATTCCTGTGACTTAAATACACATTATACCCGAAACCAAACTCTATCATGAAATAGATTTTTTAATTGGTACAAATAAATATTTAAAGTTCAAGTTCTTGTGTTTCAGTTACGCTATAAACAACATGGTAAACTATATATCTATTTTTTTTTCAAATTATTTTGATATTTTATAAAGTTAGCATCGATAATGATATTCTCAAAATGTGGAAAAATAAATGCCACTTGAACAGCCTCAACACAACCACGAACTGACCAAAGGGCTTTAAGGTGGAATGTTTTTCATGAAGATTCGCCAACTTACCTATTTGTCAATTGGCGTGAATCTCTACAGGCAAAGTGGTTGAAAGTCCTGGGTTCATGTACGAATAAGATTACATTTCAGAAATGTTCTACGCGCCAACATCAAGTACCATGATGACATTAAAAAATGACATTTAGTTAACATCTCCAAAACCAAATATATGTTGTTCTTAGGGATCGTCATTTGGTCAGTAAAATCCTTAGTTGTACCCGGGGTGTGGTTGGCTCCACGCGGACTTACGGGCCATGAGGACATAATAAAATGACATTTAGTTAACATCTCCAAAACCAAATATATGTTGTTCTTAGGGATCGTCATTTGGTCAGTAAAATCCTTAGTTGTACCCGGGGTGTGGTTGGCTCCACGCGGACTTACGGGCCATGAGGACATAATAAAATGACATTTAGTTAACATCTCCAAAACCAAATATATGTTGTTCTTAGGGATCGTCATTTGGTCAGTAAAATCCTTAGTTGTACCCGGGGTGTGGTTGGCTCCACGCGGACTTACGGTACGTAAAGTTCTGGCTTCGAATACCGGGAACAGCATGGATGCAGGTGTTTTGTTTGGAAGTAAGTTAGGATTAGCCTAGTACGCAAGCAATCCCCCGTTTAGGCGACTACTGAGTCGGTGCGTTAGTAAGCGCTGGTTAGTCATTTACGATCTTCGGTGGCCGAGATCGCCAATCGTCATACACGTGGCGATGGCTCCAAATCGATGGTCGTTCGAGTTCAAGTCCCAGCAGGTATGTATCTTTAATTGTGAACACCCAGACGGTAATCTAACAGTTCAAAGTAGACCAAACATTTCCTTGCTCGTTAAATAAGGCAGCGTACCTTGACACTTTGCGCTGATTTACAGCCAGCGTCATAAATGTCGCTTGCAATGTCTAGGTCAGGGCCACAACACTTGCATTTTATCATCACTTGTTATCTGTTTTGTAAAATGGAGCGGAGACGTGAATAATTTTTTCTGTCTACGCGAGATAAGTCGTTCTACAATCGACGACATGCCTAGAGGCTCTTTTAGCTTCCTGGCCGCTTTTGAGGGACACTGGATGCCGCACATATTGAATTTTACGGAAACCTTTCCAAGCAATTTCCAATCACTTGATTGGTTATTCACTGAAATGTAAACGTAGCTCTGTACTGTTCACGTTTCTATAATGTTTCATGTAACTATAATATTTGCATAAATTAGCTTTCTGTGCAGAGTCCACCATAGATTGGTCAGTTTAAGATTGCGACGTGTACATTTATTAGAAGATTCCAAGAGTTCCTTTTGAATGTACAAAATAACAAGATGTAATTTTCAAATGTAAACCTATCTGTATTAATATTGTCAACGAACCTTTTGGTTTGTGATAACATAGAATGCACTTCCAAGAATTGTCCAGTATAACACTAAACTGCAACATTTAACCCATTTTTGTGACATGTTTGACAAAAATCATGGAGCTGCGTAAGTGATATGTTAACTGAAGTGATACAAAAAGGAAACATAAAAACTTGTTTTAGGTGTCGCCTCGTAGTGTCTCCTACAGTTTGTTAGGGTTGCGATTTTATAAAGCGTTGTACATTTAAAAAGTACACATGTTCGTTGCATATAAATTGTGTATACAACAATGAAATGATAATCTTTGGCTAGCAATCTTTTAATTTAATGCCCTACACATCGGCGTTGACATGAATATAAAGCATTCGAAGACTTTCTTTCGAGGGTCCTAAGACTTTATATCTCGTAGTGATAAGTTACATGCAAGATATTTTCTCTCCCATACCATGGCGCTGAATAATCTATTTAAATTGCATAAAAATTAATATGTTTATATGCGGACTACTTAAGCAGTTTGCAGGAACGCACTGGCATTAAATGGCTTGAAGTAATGAATTTTGCTAGAAAATAAAATACGGCAACAAGAAATTCTCTCTTATCAGAATACTGAAATAACCAATATTTTAAAAATTGAATTTAGCACTGGAAATAGCATATTTTCCCCTTGATGTGTTTGGAGTAAATTCTTCCTGAAGTGACTTGAGAACAAATAATATCATACATCGAGTGAATTTACAGACGTTAAAATGTGTTTAAAATACTGCCAAAAATATCATTAACCACCTAGTCAGCACATCTCTATAACGCTGTACTCCACTGTTTGTTGTGATTTTGCAGTACCGAATCCGTTATTTTACTCATGTGGACTCGCATACTTTAGTACGTAACTACACATTGTCGATGATTTTGAGCTGACCAGGAGTAATCGTACTTGAACAATCACAGAACGATTTTCGCCAGGCCATTTCCAGATCAATTAATCAGACGCGAATACTTAGAAAGAGTACCTGTTCAAGGAAACAGCCATGCTGTGTGAGCCGTGTAACGCATTCATTATGAGCTATGCAATGTTGGTGGACGTTTAATATAACACAGTTAATAGCTAAGAGTATGGCCTACTTTCAGTTCTGTTTTAGTTTTCTGACACTTTTAAATAAAAACTAGCAGTGATGTAACTTAAAAACTACTAAACTCTTAGCCGATAAAATTATCATTTGAAATTGTTCGCAATATAAAATTTACTATTGCTGATATAGGTAAATTAATGCGCATGAAAAATAATTATTGTATAATGCAGAATGTATACAAAAGCTGACACAAAATTTCTCCAAAATTCAAGTATATAAAAATTTACTAATGGGTTATTCATATTTAGCGTTTTTCTGTCGGTTGTCGAGGGTACTTGTTGTCTAATTTGTGCAGTTTGAGAACAGTGTTGTTGTCTTCTTGCCGTTGTTCAGAATTGTCATATTTGTATTCGTGCCTTCTTTGCGCGAGGCCTGTTTTATTTTATTTTTATTTTTATTTATTTTTCACTCAATCAATTGTCTTGATCCTTACACATTTTGCTTCTTAGTTGTACCATCGTCCTCATTGTGTTGCCGTTTTCGTTTTTAAATGTAATGCTCTCGCGTCTGGAGTATTTAATTTGATAAACTGTAAAGCAGGGTTATTAATATCCAAATTATTATTTAGCTTGTATGCAAGTTTTTGAGGGTTCTTGTCGAAATCTTTATTGCATTGTCTTATTTGCGTTTCTAAAAATGTTTTTTAATAGGTTTGCATAACTATTACAATTTTATACATATTTATTATGCCCCTATTTTGGCGAAATTATGTTTTTAATATGTGTCTATACTATACAGCACGTTTAATTCTCAGGTTTGATTAATTTTTGTCCATTTTCTCGTTATGATCTTTGGCAATGTAGAAAAGCCAACGAAGTAATTTGTAGCAGTGACAATAATACTTTCTCTTTACTTGTATTTTGGTATCATAGAACGCGGCAAACAATTTAATCATGCTTCAAGTAATCAATACAAACAATTAATATCTTTGCGCTAAACAAACTTTGTTGAGAGTCTATTTTTAATCCCAACACCGAGGTTTGGTTTGATCAGTAGTGTATATTGTTAGGTAAACAAAATCAATCTTGATACTGTTCAAGTTTTGCTTACCCAACGAAATATTTTTTATTTATAGCATTTTGGCAGCTGGTTGTGAAGTAAAACGTCTAGCCATAACGTTTTGTACAAAAAATGTTAAATTATTTTCTTTAAAATTTTAATTGTTTCCTGCTATTTCAGTTTTAATACAAACCACTTAATACGGCGTTTTACAAATACAATATTTAAACTTTATTTATCGGCGTAAGCCCTTTAATTCCTATTTTCATATTGGAGGGCCAGTAAAAGCCAAATTTAAGGAAATTAACATTTAAAAATTCATGCTTAGAGCTATCGCTCTCCCTGGATTCAAATTCAGAATTTTGCCGTCTGAAAGAAACGCCTTTTTGGCCTCCGTCATAGACATCAATCTTTTTTTAAATGCAAAATGCAAAATAAATATGGTATAGTGATGTACTTTCCTTATCTCCGGTAATTTTCACAGCTATTCACATCTTCATTCAGGCAAATAAAAATACTGGTAACCTTATAAATGCTTTTTGGCTCAATTACACCTGCAGGTGTTTATATTTTGAAATGCATATTTTAATATGGCCCTATACGGTGTTAAAACCCTAGGCACGAAACTAAGTTGATGATCGAGTTGGTTAATTCAAATAAAGCTGATCAGGATCCACAAGAGTTCCAAATTATAGTGGCATATGCGATCACTGTAGCCCAACTCTGAAAAGTATATTAATGTCACAGGTTAGACACTGTGCTGGTACAAATGCCGTTTCGTCACATCATTATTTATAGTAAAGGATATTCACTATAAAGTGAGCACTTTAGAAATGAACCTTAGAAGAAAGTCACTGTCCCTGCATACATATATTTGAACGGGTGCACTGAGTGACATTCGCAAAGTAAAGTTGGTAACGATGGATGGTAAGTAGTCCCGTATCTTAACGTCGAATAAAAGTTTTAGGTAACCATTTGTAATTACTTAAAATTAATTCTTTCGCTTTCTGTTTTTTTAATGCTTCGAAGTGCAAAAATGAGGAGATATGTAATGAATTAAATTTCTTAATAATTTCACAATTTCATTTGACCGACGCATGAACAAAGTGAAGAGGCCCATGACAGTGTAAATTTTACGTAAGGTGGAGAAGTACACAACGTGTATAAAATTAGATTTTAAGCAGGGCATTGAAAAGTGCTCATTTTACCGTGAATATTATATATCATGACGACGTTATCTTATTTTAAAAATTACCACTCTGAGAGGAGAAAGTATAAAAGGGTACTAGTATACCATTGGGACGGCTTACATCCTATAACACCCTAAAGTCAAACTATTTCTTTGAATTAATCATTAGGTGTTAAAGTTCCTAATGACATGGTAAATCGAATACACGCTCTCCGGTTAACATCCGGCTGACTCATGTAGTAGAAAAATGGCCTTTACGCGCAGATATTAACAATTTTGTTAAGCAGGAAACACGTTTTATCGTTGTATAAGAAATTTTTTCTTATTTTTGTAGCTCTATAAGTTTATTGGTTAAGTCAGCGATTTCTGAAGTACTGGCGCATAAGCTAGAACCAATAAATTCGATTTAAATCCATTAGTCAAAAGAAATAGGCGGATTTTTTTTTTTATTCCAGGTTCTTTGGGTCTAAATACGTGTTTCGAAGTCACCATAACCTGCAAGTAAGTACTTTATTGCAACCACGTTTTGATCATATAAACATGTGTTAAAGGCTATATAGCAATTTTATAGCTATACATTTTTTGTTTAAATTATACATTAATGAACCGAATTTTCCAATCTACATTTAATAACAATGATTTCTGAGGATAAAGCTAGAAAATGATAAATTTAAAAAAAAATATTTTGTCTGGGTTGCTTCATATACGTTTAACAGTATGACTGAAAACTAACATTCCATAAATAATACGAAACCGTGAACATCAAATAATGTCATTAAAATTTATATGAAACTCTAAACTATTGTTAAAGGTATTGATAATTTGATATACGAAATACCTCTTCACACTTTTGTATCAGACGTTTCGACCAGAAAATTAAGGCAAAAAAATAATCACTTGTGATTTGATATTAAGATCCTTTCATAACATAGCTCACGACAAAAAAAAAAAAAAACACTCACCGACATCTCACTGACAGCAGAATTTCTTTGAACGCGGAATACTGTTCAGAATAACTTACCTCCTTTACGACCAGTAGTGCTACACGAGAAACGTTCAGTATCTAGAAACAACACACGAGCTCCTATAACTTCGTCGGAATTACGATCTACAACACTCTTAGTTGGTAAGTGGGACTGTAGCCATACACAGTTGAGAGCAGCCACGTAGTAGGCGAAATAGTGAAACTGGGTTCTGTATTGTCGCTGGGATAGGACGGAAGCTGCCGAAGGACATCAAGATGACAATTGCTCTGATTATTTATTCCGCGTAAGGTAATTTATTTCTTAGCCAGTTTTGTCGTTCGAGGGGTCTAACTAGACACGTTCCTATTGTTACTTATTCCTGTGTATTTTGCATGATTTCAATTTTATATAAAAGTTCAGTATTTAGTGCCATTGTCTATAGTAATCTGGACTCCCGGCAGTTCTTTTTGAGTCTGTTGACTAAAAAAGGTTCGTTAGAATGCCCGGCCGAGAAAGCAGTGCATTTTATATTTGTGTCATACGTAAACCTGTATCTTCCAGAATCATTGGATATGTGAGTGATTAACTAATTATATTTTACTCTGTATATTATATTCAGCTTTACCAGTGGTCCTTCTTATATCTGTTAATTGCCAGATCAAATGTAAAAAGTATCAACAGGAAACTCTCATTTAAGTGTATTATTTTTCGTTAACGGAAATGCATACGAATTCTGAAAGCGCTCAAATCCATGAACTACAGAACAGAACTGCTAACTTTGAGACCTATCAACTAAATTTTCAACATTAAAATAAGTTCTTTCAACTTGCGAGAAACATTTTTTTATTTATGTTATATTATATTACTATAAATTTGTTACCGGTATCTATGTTGTCTCCACAAAGCAAAATTTTTTGTGAATATAATATTATGGGAAACACTAAAAATACCCCTCGAATAAAAACGAAAAAAAAAAAAAAAAATTATTTGTAGCACTTATTTCTCAGGAACCTTATCTGAACATTGTATACTCCACTATACGGCGACTCACTTTGGTTTTTGAAGCATAGACACACGCGGTCAACCACTAAGGGCCTTACTGGAACATTCAGTACATACCGTATTACACCACGCGCTGGCATTGGAATATTCTTTCATTTTTTTCCTCCAGCTTGCGAAGGCTGTTAAGTGGGGAGGTAAGAATTTTCAAAACATTTAGCAAAGAGTTCACAGCAGGTGGCTTAAAAAAGTTTGCCTGTGTTAAAAACTTCTACACGTTGTTTCAACTAAGAAACCTTTCTTGGAATATCTGCTCCCCAGTTGTTCGACGATAGTGCTTTGTTTATGAACTACATTGGGAAGGTAGAACATTTTCTTTCAAATACGTGATTTTTTTTTTCTCTCGCCAGACGAACGAGCCAAGGTGGTCGCCTGGCTGGAGGCCTAGAAGCAAGGAAGCTCTAATGACGACCCAGGCATGAGTATCACGCCTTATCATCGCCTTTATGCGCAAATCACTAAACCGGCCCCATATACCCGTCAATAACGCGCCTAAGTGAGACTTTCGATGGTGACCATATAATTTTATACCGCAATAGTAAAGCTAACAGTGTGTACCAATTGCCTATGTCTTTTTAAAAATTCTTCACCCGCGTGTTAGTATTTAGAAATAACAGCGAAAATGTATACGCTGTAGCCATTTTCACTTGCGGAAAAATTGGCTTAACACATAAATGGTGAAACTTAAATTAATATTCAGACGTGCAAAGTTTCTTAAGTGTTATCCATAATCCATAAGCAGACGTCACTCAGGTACGTTTAGCACTTTTGTAATTCAATGTTTTCTGCCGAGGTTCTGCAAACAGTCTGGCGGCCACCGTAGCAGGCCCCCAGCCAACACCCACTTGTAAGAGAAAGAATAATCGTAACAACAATTTAAGAGTTTAAGCCGACAGAGGTATTTTCCAGTGCTGGACATGAACGTTTGCAAGAAGTGCGCAGGGAAAGAGTTGAATAGCGGGTATAGGCTGTTCACGGTAAAGTGAGCACTTTTGGCGCTGTAGTTACTTTTTCCTTTCAGCCATTTCTTATCCTATAACCACCTTCTTAAATAAATATTGCTATGTAAGTAATGAACACAGTGTGTATATTCCACCACACTCGGAAGTTAACGTGTGAGGATAAAATAAAATATATTTACTATCATTTCAGATGAGAGGGCTTTCAAAGGTGCTCACTTTACCACGAATAGCCTATACAGTAAGTTACCGACCTGCGATATCAATTGTTTCACGTGTGCTACACACCATTCCACTTCACGTGCATTTAGTGTACGAAACCACAGTTGTCGCAGTGTCGCTATCCAGTATCACGTCCGGAAGTCGCCGAGCCAAACGCGTCTCGAGCGTACAGGTATATGGGCGCGTGAGCTCCCTAGTCTTGAGCGGTGTCCCCTTCCCCCTTTTCGACCGTTTTTCCTCTTTATCAGGCGACCCCGTTTCTTCACTTCCCGCACTGAGACGCGCCCAAATAGCCGCCAGCTACTGTAGAGGGAAAACGGGCTAGAGTGCGCACATGTGAGAGGCGGTGTAGAAAATCTCAATGTTCCAACGCTGTACTGCTTATGTGGCAGTAGCAATAGAAAGAACAACGTGGACAGGATTTTAGGCTAGAACACCGCCTAAAGTCCATTCGTGATTACTTCCTACTTTCCTGTAGTTCTGATGAAGTTCTACTTTCCGACCGTTCCTCCGCCTTATCCAAGGAAAACCTAACGAAGTCTAAAAATTCCCTTAAAGGGACAAAACACCGCATTCGTGCGCACTCAGTTTAATATTATTTTGCGTATGAACTATTTATTGCGAGGTATTACTAACACATCACTTTTCTCTTTGTTTTTATTCATATTAATCATTAATGGAATATTATAATTTATAAATGACATTTCGTAATAGTTCACTTACATCAAAAATAAGATACGTATACTTTAACAGAAGAATAAAACGCTTATGACATGTCGTGTTTAGAAAACAACCAAACACGTAACACAATGAGATGATTATTCAAAGGTTTGATCTAAAAATTGTGAAGATACGGCCAAGAGAGACTATTCAAGCAAGCTGTCGGAGACGTTTGTACAACTCCTCTAGCCTAGTTTTAATGCAACTAGAAAATATTGAGGCTAGTCGAAGTATTTTATTCATGTGAAAGGGTAAGGCTGTCGAAAATTAAAATGTGAACAAACACGTTCAACAGTGTCGACCAAGTGATTCTGACAATTTGGTTCTGGCCAAGTGAGAGTCATTGTTTGGGACATGTTAAGAAGACTAAAATTGGTTCTACCTCACCTTCAGTGTATGGTCTCTAGCTAAATTTGTGCAGTGATGAAAAATGTAAAGTTAGTCTCTTGTGGCGTTCACAGACTTTGCCGAGTGTCGTACAGCTACGCTTTTATAATTGTTCCGCGCGGATTGTAAGCACGAATTTATGGGTTGCCAGCGAATAGTCGTGGCTATAACTTTGCCGATAATCATATGTTTCGCATGAATTTCGTAGACTACTATAGATTGGTAAATATACATATAGTAAGAATTACTTGGGAAGAGTTCTGAATCATTGAGAAACAAGAGTAAATGCTGTTCACAATAAAGTGAGCACTTTATAAATGAACCTTGGAAAAAAGTCACTCGTCTGCCTGCATATATTTTAATGGGCGCACTGAGTGACATTCGCCCAGTTCTAGTTGCTGCCGCGTTCTAGGACAGTAAAATATATTACTCAATTCAGAAAAGTTTAGCGCTGTTTGTCGTGGTTTATGAACTGAAGTGCACGTACATGTAAATAGAAACTATTGTTCTCAGAGCTACAGCTAGTCAGCTTTCATCTAACTTCACAACTCCCTAAAGCCATTAGCTTACGTTTAAAATTAAATTAACCTCATACAATTCATAAATCATGACGTGTAGCTGTTGCAATATTTCTGAAGTAGCTTTGTATACGTTATGAGAACTATGCAAAAAAGGGGGAAGTAAAAGAAACCATACATGCAGTAGAACTTTATAACACATGCATCACACTGCAATGTAACTGACTTCAAAATAAAATAAGTTTGTCTAGTTAGACGTACCTAACTAGCGATGGGAAATACGTGGCATATTTAGGTTAGAATATGTATCTATTTTAAAATTGTTTTCAGATGCAACAAAATTTACCTGTGAACATCGTCACATGTCCAGCGAACGAACAAAACTTTAATATCTTTATATTTATATTAATTATGCAGCCAAGTAAAATAAATGCAACTATATGAAACATAATTAATCGAACAACTGAAACTCACACAAAACTGACACAGACGCTCGATGTACAACGGTGACACGGCACACACAAAACAAAAAAGGAAGTTGTAATGCGAATTGCAGATTATATATATATAGTAGAGTACCAAATTGTAGTATAGAATTGACGTACAAGGGTTTACAGATATGAAATGTTTAGCAGTGTCAAAATCTACGTCTCTGTTTTAGAAGGAAATATTTCGAGATGCTGAAAAGCAAAACATGAGATGTTATAAGCAGGTACTTTTTTTACTGCAAACATAGTTTGAATTGTTATAAAAGTAGACACAATGTTGTGAAGTCACTGAGGGCAGAAGTATCATTTAAATATTTTCATCAACCACGAAAACCTTGCTACTTACTGTACTTTATATATATATAGAAAAACTAAACGTATATTTAACCTGCGTCTTATATTTGAAGACCAGGAGCTATCAAACAGTATTACAACAGATTTTTATATCAATAAGAATACTTTTATTTTCTGTTAACTTTTATTAGCTTACGAGCCACTTTTAGGTCGGAGTTTTTCTTATGCGTTACTTATATTTATTTTGTTGTTTGAATAGGCTTTCTTATCATTACTATACAGCAATATCATCTCAATATCACGAGTCTTCATATTTATTTCAGTTAAATATTTCTCCTCGCTTTATTTCATTGCTTAGTGCTCATTGCAAACCTGCTTCATAGTGGTACTTGGAAATAATTTTGTTTTACACCAAAACCAGGCTATGCTAATATGGACACCAAGTATTTGTTGCAGTAATTTTTTTATGCATAGCAAAGGGAGAGTGTGGTTAATTGTCGAGGCAAATTTTGATTTAATCCATTATATTATTTATTTTGAAACAGAAAGCACCTTAAAAACTGTAAAAGTGAAAATAATTTCTTTCCATATTTCACAAGTCATTAAATTAAATTTATTCATCTAGTTAACAGAATTAAAATGAGCATGGCAACTGTTGGATTTGCACGTCTTAGAGAAACTTATTTCTTCCAATTCTTCAATGATTTGAGAATGTATAATTAACTTAATCCAAGAACAAACTTCGAAAAGCTTAGGAAATGCAATATAATCTAAAATTTTCTTTATTTGTTAATTCGTAAGCATAAATATACAAAACATGATCATAAAGAGTGGGACGCATCGTTTAATAACGTAGAATTTAAAATGGCTTTATTTCAAAATAAGTTGGGATTAAACAACAAAAATTTGTGAACAGAGAGGAAATGTACTAAATTAAAATCTTTTACATGTCAGAATTTAGTGGATCATATCATCCCCTTTTCATATATTAAATAAAGCAATCCCTAACACAAACATGTTGCATAAATTGCAGGAAATTTTTGTAGCTAATTTCTGGAAGTCAGTCAAAGTATGTTACACAAAGGTAAAACATGTTCTTTATTTAAACGTAATAATTCATATATATCATAGACATTTTATTTATAACGTGGAAATATCTATTATCGTAGTGTAAAGGGCGATACTGCCTTACCAAAATATGCACATTTTAGATTTCAAATCAAGAAGACAGTATTCGGAAATTTCTTGTTTTGTATCAAAATGATTTTCAATAATTCGAGAAAACTATTATACTGTCAATATGAAGGGAAGCAAACCTGCTTAAATAATCACATTAGGCTACAAATCGTACTGCAATTTCTCCTCATTTTAAATAGGAATTTACATAAAAGCGCTTTTTCAGGAGTTCATAGTAACATCGAATGTAATAAAAGCCCTTACTCTAAGAATATCACTTATATATGGATATGTCCTAAAGTAAATATACAGACATAGTATTTAAATGTATATACAATCACACATGCAAGCGAGAGTCGAATTAATTTTTTTCCGATGTCCAATGAATAGTTGAAACGCGTTTTAGAAGTAGGCTTTTAACATACGCATGTAAAATGAATTTTAAAAAATACTCACATCATAATAGGAACACACGCTGTTGAGGACATGCGCTATATTGATTTTTATCCATACCAAAATGTAGTATTTCATTATTTATAAAACATTCCACAGTCACACTGAAAAGGCCACCAGCTGTTGATGCTACAGACTTCTGGTCAGACGAAACTGGCAAACGGCATTTGGTAAACTGAGTTTTACACAGTTTTAATTCTTTAGAAAAATTTTTGTAATTTTTAACAAATAAGATGATTATTTTTCAGGTAATATTATATGTGGGCACATTATTCACTGCTAAACAATGATGCAGTTATTAAGTAAGTGTTACAGATAAACACAATTTCGTAAAAATATATTTATCTCAATAATGTTTTGATACACTGGACGGTTTTGTATATATTTTGCATAAACCAATTAACAATTTAAAATAATCGCTTCGAGTCCATGAGAACTTTCCACGTGTTACTGATATTTACAGTCACATATATGTTATGTACTTTGTGATTCTAGTTCGAAAACTTATTTGTCATTCCCACTATCATATAGTTTTACTTGCTCTCCAGTGTGCCAGATGGCTACCGATTATCGACAGTCGCGAAGAATTACTCTCTGTTGAAAGAATAAGAAATTAATAGCACGTAACAAAAATTGTCATATTGTATAGTAATTTAGAAATATGGGCACTGCACGAATTTTTTTCGCAAATTCACCATGTCGTTGTTTACGTGTACTAAGAAAGCACGGATGGTAAATAAAGGTGTTCCCATACATCCACGAGTTTTACTACATTTGCCCAAGAAAGATTCAAATACGTAGTGAATTTCCTAACTGTGTATAATAGCATTTCTAAAGTTTGTTCGCGGTAAACTGAGCACTTTTGAAAGCCCTGCTGAAGATCTACTTGTATACACATTGTGCATTATTGCGCAACATGTGAAATTAACATTGTTGTGGGCCTCGTAACTTTGTCCATGCTTCAGCCAATTGAAACTGTCGAATTATTAGAAAAGTAAGCGTTTCACAAATTTGAAATTCTTACATATATGCATCACAAAAAAAAAATTGAAAGCAAAATAATTAATTTCTGTGTTCAATGTTTACCTAACACTTTTATTTAAACGGTAAGACTTGGAACTACTTTGTATCCGTCGTTACCAACTTGTCAAAACAAAATTGGTTTTCAAAATGTTTATGGCCAACCGGAATCCATTCACTTTTCTAAAACGTTAAGGGTACTGACAATTTTTAGAATTTCTCTGAAGAATGAAATTTCGTATACTTTGATAAAATAAAAAATTGTAATTATATGTTTCGCCGTTCACATACTTGTAGATGAATTAGTACAAAATTGAAGAGAAAACCTGCTACTACCTCAAGCCTGCTCATTCGCCACAGAAGCGAATTGGCCGCGGCCCAACTGAAATTGCGGGCGAAGGTCCAAAGTCGCAACCGCTAGTGCCTGCCAGTGCAGCCACACCACCAGTAAACTGCCTCAAATACATAAGTCATTAAGTCAACTGAAGATCAGCCCAACTATTTTTAAGTTCAAGTGCACTGCTAATTTCTAAATACTGCTCGGGACAGTGTTCGTTTTAAATCATCACACAGGCAGAAATAAAAGTGAACCTGCATAGAAAACAGTGTCCATTAAAAGTGTTTTAGTTACCTGTTTCTCGGACAAAAGTGAAAATTTACTGGTATTGTAAACCCTTAAGAAAAATGCTTAGTCATTAATCAATAATTGAGGGTTTTCTGAGAAAAACATGACAAGTTCAAAATGTCGAAAAATTAGATTACTTCACTAGTACATTGACTGGACGTGTATTCTTCTGCCTATTAATTAAGTTTCCTGTAAAGCTGGACGATTCCATCAGAGTAAAGCGACGAACTATAACTCATTCTACAAAAAGAGTACAAGTCCTAGCATATTCTACGCAAACAGGATAAGTCCATCTGCATGACAATAAATGCGGCGTTGGTACAGTATATGTTGCACTGCAGTCGGCTAAATATCCCAGGAAAACATCACTGGCACTGCGCAGCTGTGGTGAATACATTATGCATTTATTTGTGTATGCGAATATTTGGTGTTTTCTTTGTTTTGCTTTAGTGTGCATGTGCATGCAAAATTGACACTGAGGAAAACAGTGACTGGCCTTATCGTAAAGGAAGATAAGACAGAAAGAAATCGTTCCGGAAAATCACAATGTTGCAGGCAAGGGACATGCAAACCATGTTGGCAAACATGTGACTCACAAGGATAACATGCCCCGATTTGCAAGTACTTACAGGTAGTTTTTCGAATACTGATTTTATACACTGGCGATTATAATACAATGTTTAATACAGATCGTGTTGAATATAAAAATATTAATATATGTTGTGCAGTAACTCGTGAAAAAGTCACAATACAAGAAAGGAAATATCACACGCATCTGCGTTCACCACTTTGCAGAGGTTATTTAGAGGATGTAACACGTACTGGGCCAACATAAGGAATTACATTTTTATTTACAGTATTAAGCATGATGCTTTAAGTGTGGTAATTTTGAGATATGTGTAGAATGTAAGTGTGTAATGCACACAGTGAACAAAACCAACAAATGTACATTCATATTTTTATTTTATAAGTAATGCATGCCAGCCCGTTTTCTTGCATTCAATATTAATAGTAATAAAAATATGTAGGAGTGCTATTGGTTATGAGCAATAACAATAATCACACAGCTAAACACGTCTGATTATTTTGTGTTACAGCAGTAGGCGGTTTAATTTTTATGGTAAGATTAACGAAGCAGAAAAACAATATCTTCTTTCACAGTTTAACGGCTTTCGTAGCAAAAACAAACGGGATTGCCACCTTGCTGGGCTCATTTCTGTTATAGGCTGTTCACAGCAAAGTGAGCACTTTTGACCCTCTAGTTACTTTTTCCGTTCAGCAATTTTTTTATCCTTTGGCCATCTTTTAAAAATAAATATTTCCATGTATGTAATAAATACTGTGTGTAGTTTCCACCGCACTCGAATGTTAACGTCTAAGGCTAATACAAAGTATATTTACTGACTATTGTTCCAAATAAGAGGACTCTGAAAAGTGCTCACTTGATCGTGAACAGCCTATAGACACATTGCGCTGCGGCGTCCACGGAAACCAGACTATGGGACAAAGAAAAATCATTCAGCTTTATTCACATAAAAGGTCAGTATTAACGGCAAAGGCCTCCCAGTCTGTCGTCGAGCATTCATTAGTCTACACGGAATAACTAAATGTAGGGTGTATAACATTCAACAAAGTTTGCTTACAGCTGAGAGTTCGCCGAAGGATCTAAGAGGCAAGCATGAAAATTGACCCACAAAATATCCCAAAGCAATTCATGATATGATAGTGCAACACATCGTCATTCCGAGTACATTCATATCATTATTCGTCGAGAAAGAATCCAGGCCGGAAATATCTTCCAGAAAGCCTGACTGTTTAAAAAATATACGAGCTTTATTTAGCTAATGTTTTTTTTTTACAAAGTGCACTGGCGTATATTCACAAATGAGTTTAATATCAAGTTTGGTTTCCCAAGATCAGACACATGTTCTATTTGTGATATTTTCTAACAAGATAAATAATTCACAATGCTCTACTGAACAGAAGAAGAAACGCTTGGAAGCAAAAGCCTTCATTTACTCAAAGCAGAAGTATTTATAAAAAAGAAAGAAATACTTCGAAAAAATACTCGAACTGGTGATGTTTGTTTAAGTTTCGATTACATGCATAATTTGCCACTGCATAACCTAAAAACGAATGCAGTCTTATACAGTCGTCAAATGTGGTACAATGTATTTGGTGTTCATGACTTAGGCAGTGACAGTGTCACAATGTTCACATATCATGAAGGTGATGGAAAAAATGGCGGTGATAAAGTGACATATATGTTGTTGAACTACATAAACAACAATAAGGAGCCCTTGAATGTTCTAGTCCTGATAAGTGATGGTTGTTGTGGACAAACCAAGAACCTGACTATGGTGCAATTACTTTTTGTACTAGTTCACTGTTTCCGTGTTTTTAAAACAGCCACATACCTACTTCCGGTGAGAGGTCATAGTTACATACCCAAAAACGAGGACTTTTCCCTTATTGAAATAAAGAAACAGTGTACACAATGCGTTGAACTTCGCGAAGGGTGGAGCAATATCATTCAAGAAGCAAGAAAGAAACCTTTCCCATACAGTGTTGTAAATATGCATTATTATGATTTTGTCAACATCAAAGATGCTACTAAGCATTCGTTTTTACGAAAACCGAAGCCTCCCTACAAACTTAGGTCTGCACGAGAGTGTTGCAAATCACTGAACACAACAAATATGTTAGGGTACGTGACACATATACTGAACCATGGAAAACGTGTATTGTTTTAAAGCGAGATATACCAACTGAATTAGATCTGCCTCTATTGGACGGAGCACACGCCTCAATTGCGCCAGCTAAGAAGAAAGATCTTCAGAAACTAATGCTCTACGTGAAACCTGAAAACAGGATGATATATGAGCATTTGATCCATGGTATACCAGCAGCCAAGACACCAGACTCAGTGAATGCCGTGGACGTATCTAGTGATGATAATAATAATAGTGGCTGTGAAGAATCAACCCAAGACACCACTATACTTATAAACTTAGGTCACTATCTGTTTAAGTTAATCTATATGCTTTATTGAAACAGAAACATGAACTGCATTTGCAGCTACTTACGT
The DNA here is from genome assembly GCA_029891345.1 of Dryococelus australis. NCBI lineage: Eukaryota > Metazoa > Arthropoda > Insecta > Phasmatodea > Phasmatidae > Dryococelus > Dryococelus australis. The sequence continues at coordinate 63,369,990 of CM057009.1, read as the reverse complement.
TACTTTTAATCTATAAACAAAACCAGTAGTATTGCTTTCCTTCATAAACAGGACAAGTCCATTGCATTCACATTTGCTAGAGCTATATAAACAAACATATTATATTTTGCTGTCAAACACATATGAGGTATCACTTTCATGTATTACCCTAATTTTTAAATGTTATTAGATCTAATATTTACAGCGTAGGGGTGGTTTTTTTTTTTCATTTATCAATAAACTTTGATTTGTGACATGTCCTGTTTTTGCCAGAAATCCCTAAATTATTATGGGTTACTGGCTGAACGTTTCATGAAATGGTAGAGGCTATTTCACCTGGGACCTATTCCATAGTGTGCAAACATAATATTAGATGAAAACAGTGACTGGAGCTATAGCAAGATTTTCTGTTTGAGGCCTGAGATATTAACAGTAGTGTTATAAGTTTTTCTCAACTACTGAAATTCAACACGTCTTTTTACCCTAGAGAAATCCGTATCCCTTCGCGAACCAAATTATATAACATTATATTTTGGCGGCATAATTTAAATTGTCTCGAACTTAATACTAAAGACTACGAATGCAAACTAATATTGAAAACAATTTAAACCAAATACAGTTATTGAATTATTATTTTCCAACAATATTCACGCCTGAATAAGAGAGCCATTATTTCGCTTATTTTATCTAACAGACAAATATTTCTGAAACACATGAAACGCTTTTTTTCTGGTAGGAAGTTCCCGTAAATGTAACTATAATAGCACACGAAGGCAATAGAATTTCCCTTTATTAGGAGTTTTCAATATGTCACATAATGCACATGTTATTACAAATAGGCAGAACGTAGGTCTAGTATGAGATGGAACAAAACCGCCTTTGTGCCTTAAATTTTTTAAATCGCAATCCAGTGGTTTAGACAGGTGAAAAGTTGGTCACATTGGCAATATTTTTTTAAGAAAATAATTTAGAAATAAAAACTAAGATAAACATCGCTCATTATAAAACAGAAATGTTAGCGAAAACGTATTTAGTAACATTTTGTAGCTTTGCATTTGACAAACATTTGAATATTCTAGAAAAATTTTGCTTAAAAAACCATGGTTAAAAGTAAAACATTTATTATAATTCTACAATTCAAGCAAAAGAAGTTAAAGTTCACCAAAAAAAAACACGTCTGGTACCTGAACGCAGTTGTGCTATGGTTGCGCAATGATGTAAACATTACCAATGATCTAAAATTGTTACGATTTCAAAGTATTAAGTAAGAACTGCCTAATTAATTATCCCTCTGAACATTTGACGTAATACCCCACGAACTGAAATGTATACTTGCAATCATAGTATTGGGAGTATCCTCAAACGAAACGGCGTGAATCGAATTAATGTCTCCATATAGAAGAAAATCCACAATCCTTTTGTCAGCATTCATCTCTCATATAACGTCTTGCGCTGAGAAAAAGATTTTGTTGAATCAAATAGCGTTTGTTTGGCGCAATCGAATTCAGGTCGCCATATAGAAGAAAATCCACAATCCTTTTGTCAGCATTCATCTCTCATATAACGTCTTGCGCTGAGAAAAAGATTTTGTTGAATCAAATAGAGTTTGTTTGGCGCAACCAAATTAATTGTTTGTATACGGACAGTGAAATATTTTGTCTTTGTAACCTAATTAGTTTGTTGTTCTTGTATGGTTGCCCCAAAAAAGATTTGGTTGGTGTAACCAAAGATTTATTTTGCTCCATGTAAATAAAACAGTTTGGATTAATAATAATAAAAAAAAAGTGAACTCACCACTGAAAGTCGATTCCAGACGCTTCCTCCGAGCGCCATGCCCTAACAACCTTGGCTAAATGGACAACTGATAGCAGAGGAATGATTCTAAATATAGACATTTCAACTTCTAAATGCACTGCTTTAGTAAATATTTGAAATTTTACTGCTTTACTTTTTACAGCTTTACCCTTGAACTTGTTTTTATTGGGATATTTATACCCTTATTAAGGTCACAGTCTACCGGCTGGTAGCTGCGAAATTTTAAGTAGGAAATCCTATGTTAAGGAAATTTCGTCTCAGTGCGTTAAGTTTAATTATAGGCGTTTTTCAAACAAAATGTATCATTAACGAATTTATTAGAAGCAGTTCGCTACAGCGGAGATTTTCTATAACATGTATAGACTGTTGGCGAGGAATTTTTATAATTTACGTTTTACAAAAAAAAAAATGCATATTGCTTATGCGAATAGAAAATATACGCTGGTGGAGATCTTCTCCTAAAAAGTTCGTGAATAATACATTTTGTTTGAAAAGACTATCTATAAAATTAACGTGTTTAGACGAAATTTCCTTACCATAGGATCTCCTACTTAAATATCACAGCTGCCAGCCTGTATGCAGCAATAGATGCACAAACAAACTCTGTTAGTTTCATAATTTTCACAAAAAATGTTAACGAACTCTCGAGCAATATTTTCAAACGAAGGCAGTTAAATGAGCGACGAAACAAATATATGCAGTTGATTCGACCAAATATTTGGTTTAGAGTCAAATTTCTTTTGGCCCAACACAGAGGTTTTGTTTTTTCAAACACGAATTTTTTTAGATGATTGAAGTTAATTTAGTTGCTTTTCAAGTTTCGTTTACTCAACAAAACGTTTTGTTGGGGCAACTTAATTTATTTTTAGCCCTGCACAAAGAATATTTTGTTGGCCTTTCTCCCAGAGTACTTTAAAGATGCCTAAACCTATATAAAAATTGTGAAATTTTTCACGTTTATAACTTGAATAGGTTTGTCTATACACTTAATGGTATTCAGTATTATTAGCTGGAGCCTATTGAAAAGCAGGTAATTACCCGAAGTCTGGCATAGTGATTAGCGTGCGCAGAGAAAAAAAAGCGTTTTAAATTATAATCGTAGCTTGAAAATTTTCTTTTCTCGATACACTGTTTTATAGTTTCTTTTTACCTCAATTGAGCTTTTAAAATTGATTTAACATTTTATTTTACCAAAGGGCGAGCCACAAAACTTATACTGCATGCGATATACATAAAAGAATAAAGAAATTTGAAACATGGTAACTTGAGAAGGCCGTTTTTGATATAGCATTGGTGTGAGATTTTGATTTTAAATTGTGTGAATGATGATATATGTACTGTATTGAGGGCTATTTCAGAAGCATCCAACTTAAATTTAAACATATTTAATTGCCCTGTCACAACTGTGAATATAACTCAGTGGTAAACAGCAAGAGCAATACGACGTTTAGGAAAGATAAAAGTAGGTTCAATTACTTTTCAAAAGGAAGAACTCCTTATCACAGAAAAGCATACTTACAATTAAAAAAAAGTAAAGGTAATATTATTACTGCATTAATTATGTTTATGTAAAAAAACTATTATTTGAGTTTTTTAGAACGAAAATTAATGTACACTGTTCATAAAAATGAGAGCAGTTTTTAAGATGGTCCGACATTGTAGTGAGAGATTGTGAATTACAATTTCAAGAAATTGTGTGCGTTTTATAATCAGGCGCAGGAGATTATTTTTGTAGAAATTGGCGTAGCGTAGGAAAGCGTGCTAAATCATACACATGGTCTTCTTCTTCCAAACGAAATGTTGACCAGTTCAACTGAATAAAATATTAAGAAACTGTCAAAAATGTCTGTTCTGGAACACAGTTCTATTATAAACTAAAGGCTGTTCACGATGAAGTGAGCCCTTTAAAAATGAACCTTAGAAAATGTCACTGTCCCTGCATGCATATACAGTATTTTAATGGGCGCACTGAGTGACATTCGCCCTGTAAAGTTGGTAACGATGAATGGAAAGTAGTTCCATACCTTAACGTCGAATAAAAAGTGTTAGGTAACCATTTGTGATAACTTAATATTATTTCTTTCGCTTTCTGTTTTTCTAATACATCGAAGTGTAAAAATGAGCAGATTTATAAAATATTTACTCTTTTAATAATTTCACAGATTCATTTGACCAACGCATGAATAAAGTGATGAGGCTCATAGCAATGATAATTTTTACATAAGGTGGAGGAATACACAACGCGTATAGATGAAGATCTCAAGCAGGGCTTTCAAAAGTACTCATTTTACCGTGAACAGCCTATATACGCTTTCACATTTACAGTCAGATAAATTTACAAGGAAGTTCTTATACGGCAACCATAACCATGTTCCTTACAACTTAGTACAATCTTTTTGGATTTAGAACCCTGAAATGTTGCATGTTTACTAAAGACTGACGAGGTTAATAGTTAGCAAAACGTGGAAAACTTTTTTTTAGCATTTTCACTGCAAATATAAGCGGATATGAAATAAATATCTCACGATGTTATAACAAGAGAAATGAAATCAGTTTCGTGAGACTGACAGCAGGACTCTTGATCTGAACCAGGATGGCTGCTATTTCCGCATAGCTAGGCAGGCACTCACTCGTAGCGTGCTTATGCACACAGGCCCGGCTCAACTGCAAACTACAAACTGCAGGGTGACCTACTTTTGCACATATGATAAGATACGCGCTTATCATTGTATCACACAGCGCGTGACAAGGTCAAGTTTACAGAGCGGTTTTATATATATCTTTCTTTGTTCAACACACAGACGATCTCACATGAGGTTACTTTGTAGAAGAATACATGAACGATTTGAATGGCTTGTTGTCGGTGCATGTCGCAATACGCATCGTGTAAATTATTGTGCCAGTATCGGTGATACGGTAGAACCCCCAAACATGTCTATTTGTGTAAGATATTAATAGAATGTTGAAGAGTTCGAGTCACTGAAAATACATTCATATAATTGTGTTGAGAAATAGCGTGATTTATTTCATGCAGAAGCGTTTCCAATGTTGCTGATAGATTAGGTCAAAAACTGAGGGAGCAGATATTAAGGATGGCTCTAGCGATTAAAGGCTGTTCACGATAAAGTGATCACTTCAGAAATGAACCATAGAAAAATGTTACTGCCCATGCATGCATATATTTTATTGGGTACACTGAGTGACGTTCGCCCAGTAAAGTTGGTAACGAAGGATGAAAAGTAGTCGAATAAAAACTGTTAGGTAACCATTTGTGATAACTTAAAATTATTTCTTTCGCTTTGTTTCTTTTAATGCATCACAGTGTAAAAATGAGCAGATATGCAAAGTATTGATTTTCTTAATAATTTCGAAGTTTCATTTGTCTGACGCATGAATAAAGTGATGAGGCCCATGGCGATGTTAAGTTTACATAAGGTGGAAGAATACACAACGTGTATACAGGTAGATCTTAAGCAGGGCTTTAAAAGTGCTCATTTTACCGTGCACAGCCTACACCTAGAATGATGTTCAATCCCATCCAGTACACTTGTACAGCATCGGAAAAGAGAGCATCCCGTATCTATGTCAGATATGATATGCGTGATTGTCCAGAACTCCAGGTACAACTTTGTAAGATAGTTCATTACGGACAATTGGGTAGACAAGCTACTACAACCTACAACCTAACGTGATTACTAAAGGAGAGAGACAACCCCTTGTAAATTGGAAGTTAAAATCGCTTATTTCAAACATATCAGAAACTAAGTACGATGAAAGAACACATTTGTGAACAGTAATTGCCTAATTTGTAGAGACCTGAGAAATTTGCGTTATTATTTGGAGACATGTTAAACTTGAAACACATATAACTGTGCAATACGTTTGTCTTTGGACCATACTTTATGTGACACACCCTGGGCGACTCTGCACCAATAAATGAACACTTCACAATTCTACGCCCCAATCACGTATAGTTCAGTCAGAGAGGGAGTGTCTTCACATCTATGTAGCAGCCAATGGATAAACGACGTCGGCTCTAGTGCATACAGTACTGTGAAGTTCAGCATGATGCCAAATAATAACGCGAATTTCGCCATGTCCCTACTGATTCGATATGTTCCATCTTGAACTGCTGGTGTGTGATAATATCGCCCGTCAACAGGAAATTAGGGGTTGCCATGTAATTAACCAAAAAGAATGTTTTACCCGTGAGTGTTTATCGAGAGTTATGGCGAAATAATCATGCGTGCATTAGAGGAACACAATTCAACCTAACGCTTTTCACGAATTTGTTATTTCATCATAGCTTCTGAAATTTTGCTGATAACATATTTTTAACTGCCAATTTTCCAGGGCGTGTCCCTCCCTCAATGAACACGCCGAGTCATTAAGTCGTATAATTTTTCTACCCAATTTTCTATAACGAATAACTATAGTTCATGATAGCCCTGTATTACGACATAACCAGATATGGCCTCTAACAAAATATATCACTCTTAAAATTCCCCGATTTTTATTCACAGGTTACTAAATGCAAGTCTTCCGAAAATAACGTTTGACGCGAAAAGCAACCAATTCACAGGCTGTGAACTGTTATGTTGCCAAGTCCTTCCTGCATGCCAACCAACTGCCACACTCAAGGAAAAACTATAATTACCTTTAACATATCTTCTTTTTAATAACATATTTGATGGGTACAATATGATGTTGACAAGTAAACTTTTGTAAGTAATTACCAAACGATTGCTTGCTTTGTAATCACCGCGATACCTTTTCGATTACCAAAAAATAATTCTGTTTTTACAATAAAAAACGACAAGGGGGATTTCAACAATTTCATTCAGCGCATCATATTCCTGGCAATGCGATACTGCGTATTAATACAAATACTTGAAATAAACATGACGTTTGCAGTTGCATCATAATTGTAATTCTTTACTGTTTGCAAATTAAGGATAGACATACGTCGTATGGCGTACTTGAAGGATGTTTTCAAAAATCGCACCTGTGTTACTTAATTTTTTAACAAATAATTTCTTAAGTTGTAGAAATTTGAAAGCCAGCCATCTACTCCGAACCAATCAGTCAGATTAACTTTGAATATTTAGTAGGCCTATATCTTAACTTAGATTCTGTTTGGACTTGATGTTACTAAAATGTATCTATCTATAAAGTTGCCTGGTTACGCATGTTAATAATAGTTTAACGCAAATGCGTGGTCTTTGTGCTTATTTGAAATGTGTGCATTTCCACAGTATTTGCATAAAATACTTAAATAGAAATAAAAATCTCAAGTTATTTACATGTATAAATCATGCAAAAGTCCTACTGTTCGCGAACAGTTTATGTTAGACGAAATTTTTTTACTTTTGTCCGGCGAATCACTACAATATTTTAGCAGGTTAGGAGGATGAATTAAAATCGAGCACTACTGAAACTTAATAACTGTCCAAATATTACATATTTGAAAGAATTATTCCGTTTCTAATATAGTTAAACTTTATAATTAGTTTAGTAAGTTGCATTACAAGCTCTAACTACAATGTAAGTTTTAGATATAAGTTTTTTTTTTTTTTTTTTTTTTTTAATTTTAGTGTTGATATTCGCAAGCTGCAAGGTTGGCGCGGTTCGTGGCTTTGCTGGCCGCGTGTGCCGGTAACGAGGGTCCGAACCGCCGATGATTCGCGCTTTGCCGACGGAAGGTGGAGTTTTCTCGGGGTATTCCACAACTACACTGTGCCCCCTCTCCGCGCATAACCTCACCCACGCTCGGCCTCAAGGAAGGCCAGTCTCTTTCGTGGCAAGTATGACGACCGTACCTCGTAGGCACTAAACACGGTAAAGCTGCCAAGGGCCGGTTGCACGATCGTGATACGAAACGCGATCTGCGATCGTATCTAAGATCGACACAGAAAACTGTTGCACCATTCGAGTTTAGAGCTGAACTGGAGATCGAGATTAGGTTCATTTCTAATTGCCGAAATTGGCGGTTCGAAATCTCGATCCGAGATCAACAACCATCTTCGACAAATGTAGTTTAAAAATATGCCAACAGATATAACTAGTTCGATTGTTTTCTGGGTAAATTAAGACAACATTATACGTACTTGAATATTATTCAGCAAAATTCGCACAACAATATTTCACTTAAAACAGATAAAAGATCACACATCTAGTTCTATCTATTATGACAAAATACGCCTACTTTCATGTAGTCATATATTACGAACCAATAGCAAAATTTGTCTCATACTTAATACCGATCTCTCCAAGATCGACGAATCGGAGATCCAGAATCATGCAATTTCGTTTGTACAACACTTTTACATTGGAGCAAAGATTAAACTGGATTCTGGTTCGGAATTAGGATCATTCGATCTCGGATCGGGGGCGATGCTGGTGCAACCGGCCCTATGACTGTCTGCTTGTGCAATCACTAGAGCCGCGAGTATTTCGCGAATTAATTCAGAGGCGTGGTAGACTCCAAACACTTGTTCTTATCAGCTAATGTTGTGGTTGGACGACACTTCTTCAGACGCGCCCCGTTTATCTGTGGGCCAATCATCAGCAGGAATCAGTAGCGTGAGTGATTGCTCAACATTCCTGCAGAGAGGCCTCACTTCATCACAGCTACCAATAAGCAAACGATAATGTCTCGAGTGTGTGGAGGGCTGTCCAGCCTAGCTTGCTGCCAACTCAATCCGCGAATAACTCGGTGCTCTGGCAATCACACTTCGGGGAATATCTTCGTCCGTGAGCTGCATATGTGCTACAGTCAACTCTGCCAGGCAGGCTCCCGGTTACGTAAATATTTCCGTATAATCGCGGAAAATTTTGCGGGAATGCGATTCGCGACGAAGAACGTTGAAACTGTGATCCGCAAAAAAAAAAACGGGACGTTGCCACATTTCCCATAGCTTCGAGTTTCGGGTCTGCACGAATATTTCTTCGGTAGTGTAGCCAGTCCGAGCCACTTTATATATATATATATATATGTATATATATATATATATATATTCCTTCAAACATTAAAAAGTAGCGTCAAGCAACTTCTCTAAACCGTCCAAACACTATTAGAAACTGAGAGAATTACTTAAGTCATATTAATAAACGTAACATATTTGTATCGAAACTCGCAACGAGACGGCGGTATGTGAGTTGTTTGGGAGTACAGGTTTATTGGTATAAGAAGAGAATTTTCATTGAGATTCGTGTGAGTTTGAGCAAGTACTATTATTTATATTTCCGTAACTTTGTTTCAATTTTGGCATGAACGCCTTGTTTGCGAAATTGAAAATTTTAATAAAAATGTTAAGAGTCATTAACGTTAATTTTTTTTAATTCAGTGCTTGCTCTGGAATCTAATTTTTTTTTTTTTTTAATTTACTTTTATACACAGTAAAACACCATAAAACGAACACAACATTATTTCTTAGTATTTATTTTTAAATCGGCAATGAGGAAAGGCTAACAAGCACATTTAGGGAGATGTTTCATAAAATCGCTCAAGGTTGTGTGAAACTGACAGATAATCCGTTATTAAAAAATCAACGTATCTGTGAATTTTTCGGAGTATTATAGACTTTTATTTTACCAGCATTTTTCCGTATAATGACAAAAGAAAATTTAACAAGTGAATAAGTAAAACAGTTCTAAGTTTTGATACTGTATCGTGAGTGTAATGTTTAAATTTGTAACAAATTAAGTTGGTGGATTTTTTTTGCTGTATACTAATTAAGAGTACAAACTGGCATGTTAATAACAGTAATGTTCTTAACGTGTTCGCATCATTCACTTTACAGACGCGTGAGTGACGTGATAAGTCCCACGGTAAGGCAAATTTAAAATTTTCGGGAACATCAAATGAGGAGAAAATTCTATCTTCATCAGGACTTTCCGAAGTGTCCAATTGAATGCGGACATTCCATTCTTTACTATTCACGTCGGACTTCATTACATGAAAATAAGTCGAGTCTTCCGTGAAACGAATTAGCTTAAGGTTTTGTCTTTTTCAGCGATAATTTCTATCGTGTTCCCTGTAGATTAAGTTGCTCAACTATCGAGAAAACAAATTCTGCAAAAGCGGCATGTACATATTACCGATATAACGATATAATATATATATATATATAATATTATATATATGCGTGAATATCTACACTCCTGACCACATAGTAGAACAAAATGTCATCTGCCACGTGTAACCCAGTGCTGTCGTTAACTATGAGGCTTTTTTCTTTTTGTCGAATTCATATACGAAAAGTTTCAAGATTATGTTGGTAGTGGAGAAATTAATTTTCTATGTGAATATTTGACATTCGTTATATATTTAAGGTAACTTGGTTTCCTTCCGTATAACATTAACACAATTTATTTACCAATCGCAACACTATTGGAACAATTAGGGTCAATATTACATGATTGTGTTTTTAAGGGAGAGTCATTGTCTCTATTTTGGGCGTGACTGAGATTACCTTCTCAAGCAGGATTTTCTGTTTCATACATTTGCTTCGAATCAGTGTCAAACATAGCAAAATATATACAAAACGTGAACAAAAAGTTTTGTAAATAAGTTTTATGCGAAACTAAATGCCATGCGATTCTCTCCTACAGAACTGCAATATATGTAGGTAAATAGATTCCACGGCTCTAAATATTCCATTTTTTACATAGAAAATTGTACAAAACGCAATTTTTTGAAAAATATTCACTTGGAGGTTTCAGGTTCATTTTGCAAGGTATGGATGGAAACACTTTTGCTATAATAAATGTAACTTGGTACAAAGTGCTTACACTCGTGGTTCGTATTTGTGTCTCATTGTGTTGAATGTCCACCCCAACAAGAGATTGGCTTAAATTAGTTACGGATCACAAGTTACTTGCAGCATGGCAACTCAAATTATATCGGAAATATACATAACATCATGAAGTGTTTTGCATTATTGATTGAAATTTATCACATAAAAGTATTCACAAATCAGAATTAGAGGACGGCAGCTATCGTTGAGCCGGTTCCTTCTTTGGACCTAATTGGTAACTCCACGCCAATAGACAAGTGGCGCGCTCCGTTGATTGTAATATGAACTACTTGAAAGCAAAGAAGCGCTATCGTTGTCACGAGTATTGACGTTTAAAATGCATGGTTTACTAGTAGAGAAAGGGTCGTGTTAATAAAGACAGTGCGAGTTGCCATCAATGAGCCATATCGAGTCGCTATCAATGGGCCACTGGTTCTTACGGTTGCAACGATTATTTTGGGTTGGGTAAGACATAATTGCGTTCGCTGATGTTATGCTAGAGTTAATGAAGCGTTAGTAGGCATATGTTTACTAAAACTCCGAATACGTTTTCTGATGTAGATGGCTGCAGGGGTGATATACGGTCGGTGGAAAGAAGATGATATGGGTCGCGTGTTAGCTGCAGTGCGTGATGGTGATATAAGCGTCGATGAGGCTGCCAGAACGTACGGTATACCACGGGCAACATTGCAGAGATATTTGGCGGGTAAGAATAGTTTTGCTGTCGAAGAGAAAAAAATCATAGGCAGTACAGCTGATCTACCTGCACAAGTAGAAAACGAACCAGTTTCACATGTTCTATAACTAGAGGAATCCATGTTTGACGTAACACCTACAGATCTGCGAGTATTGGCGTTTGAAATAGCCGTGAGAAACGGAATTCCGCATACATTTAACATATAAAAAAATTGCAGGGAAAAAATGGTATTTCGCATTCACGAAGAGACATCCCGACCTCAGTTTGCGACAGCCAGAGTCAACTTGTTTTGCTCGAACGAGAGGTTTTGATAAGGAAATTGTGCAGCATTTTTATGATGTGCTAGAGATGACCATTGACGAAAACCAGCTCGATGCAACGCGAGTGTTAAACGTTGATGAGACTGGTTTGTCTACAGTGCAAAATAAACCGAGGAAATTGCCAGCTGGATAAGTAAAGTAAAATGCCACTACAACTGCAGTTTGCTGCACAAGTGCTGCTGGCAGTACGTCACGCCATCAATAATATATATGCGTCCCCGCACTGCTACAGGACTCGAAGAAGCTCCTCCAGGAACAATATATGCGTACAACCCTAACAGTTGATACATAAACAAAGACATTTTTGGCTTTGGTTGCAAAATTTCATCGATTCTGTCCACCCCGCAAAGGAAAGGAAAGTTTTGCTCCTTCTAGATGGCCATTTCACCCACACTGAAAACTTCGTGCATTAGAGATTGCACCAGAAAACGAAATAATAATTCTGTCTCTTCCAGGCCCACAACACACAGGCTCCAGCCCCTGGATGTGTCTTTTTTTAAGCCACTAAGTAGATATTACAAAAAATGAAATGGAAAAATTTCTTCGCTAAAAGCGCAGTGAAGGCAAACCTAAAGTTCTCGCTCAGTTTCATATAGTTTGGTTGTTTTACTAAGAATATGGATAAGCTGCGACAGTGGGGATTGCAGCGAATGGGTTTGCAAAAACCGGCGTTTGGCCAGTCAATAGGGACGGTTTTAGTACTGCCATTTTGTAGTAGCAACGCAATTTGAAACATATGGTATCGCCGTTATGGAAGCACCAGAAACAGTTCTATCAGTCAGTAAGCACATTCATCCTAAAGAAGTTGTGCCCTCTTCCAGTACCGATCATTAAGAATCATCTAAAAACAGTAGTATAAAACACTAGCATTACAAGTACAGGCTTTCTTGGGTACAATCTCTTCGTTCCCAAAGAAATTTATCCTGGACGAGGTTCGAATAAAAAGGCACAGAAAGCGATAGTAATTACAAACAGTTCTTATAAGCAGACACTGGAAGATACTGAGATCAAGAAAAAAAAATGGCCAAGGAAAAACAGACAACCAAGAATAGATGTCTCCAAACTCTTACTTCAGTTAAATCAGCAAGAACTAAACTCTCTCATAGGATCTTGTTTTTTTTTTTTAATATTTTCAATGTAATTTTCCGCAGTTTACAGTAGCTGCAGGACTATATATAGGTTCCATGCGCTAATGATAAAAAAATTATGTTTGATTTTCAAAATTTTGTTGATGCATTTTCAAAATTATTGTAGAGGTAACAATGGCCTTGGATGGGGTCGAATCATTTAACAGAGGTCCCAGATATGACTAAGAATATTGACGATAGAATATATTGAGTTATTAACACTTGCATTGTGTTAAACAGTTGCAGCAGTTCATTCATAGCAACTGCCTGGTCCTATGATAGAGACTAGTTTCCTCCATTGAGCCGTTCACATTTATTTTAGTTTTTTAAATATTTCTTTGTCTTTAAATCCTTTTGGCTTGTCATTTTTCTAAAGTGTATATCAATAGGCAGTGTTCCCATGTAGCTATAAAAACAAAAAAAGTTTATTACATTTAAAGATGTTATGAAGTGTTTTGTTTAAGTAGTCCATTGATAGTAGCCTTCCTCTAAGTGTACATAGAGAAGGCAGTGTTTTATTTAACAAAATTTAGAAATATCTTAGTTTATAATACACTTGAATGAACTATTTCATATAAAATTAAAAATAAAGGAAATTGATTAACACTGTTTGATTCAGTATTAACGTCATAGCGTGATTCATTCTCGATAGGTCGTGGAACAAGGAGTATGCAGCCCAATTTTAAGAAAATGATTCAAAATACATCTGTACCCGAGGGATAAACAATGTGCAGTTATTCACTCATTTTAACATTTCGTCAAAATGTTATACTCCTTATATTCACGTTCGTCAACAGGGAGTGTCTGGTGATCGAAGTGAACACGGGGGAAAACACATAGAATTTGTTGCACACTTTTAATACACTTACCGATTTTAATTTTTAACGATTTTACAGTAATATCAAACAATGTTTTGCATTAGAGATTTACTGTACCACAAATACCATAGCATAATATTTTCCCTTTATTTGTGCAAACCTGTTTCAAAAGTATGTTTTACAAAACAACACAAATATTGCAAAAGTCTCATTTTGTATCATAACACTAAATAAAATACACTAGCTGTCTGTTCGTTTGGGAAACAGCATAATTCCATTCACTTTTTTTTGTCACTCTCCACATAGATCAATACCGTGTGCGACCTTCTCGAGAACAGAAATTATTCCTGACGCGCCGAGGCATACACGGAAAAAAGTCTAATGTTTCTGCAACAAAAATATTGAGGCATTTCTTTAATAGTATATGTTGTAGTGACATTAATAGTGTTGTGACAAAATTACTTAAAGTTAACCAATTACAAAGTCTTATATTCCTGTAATGCAAACATACCATTGAAGTGTTAATGTTAATAAATTCTCTAAGCAATGTTGCCGCAACCAAAAGTTGCATCGCGCTTAAATTAACAGGAAGAACAAATACATTTTGTGTTATTGCAACATTAAATAAATGTCCAACAAACACAAGGTTACATTGACTTGGCGTTGTAAAAACGGCGGATAACAGTGAACAGCGATAACCTCGTAAAATTAAAACACTGTATTTAAATTTCAAAATATAATATGAGAACTCAATGAAGCTTAGATCAGCCCTCAAGACTTGTAATCAGTTGGCATGTGCGAAATAAGCGTGTATTTCTAGAGCATAAAGTATTTCCACATAACTAAAAAGAACTGTAGTTAGTCGTTATAGTGTCTTTAATACCCACAATATGAAATAGAAACAGATATGGTAAGATAGAGCAGTTGATAGGACGCCAGGTTTCGTGAAATAGAGGGCGTCAAGCACTCAGGGCATGGGCTCGATCTTCCTGCTTGTCGTCAGTTTTTTTCCGTTAGTTATATTTCTTTTTGTGACAAAATAATCCTAATTGATTTATTTTGCACTGCAGTGTTTATTTAAAGCAAAAAAATACAAGAAAAATTTTAACACACGTTTTAATATCAATGCAACAAAAAATTTGTTTTGCCGTAACATAAGACACCACATTAAAGTTTCCAGTACAGTAAGGAGGTAATATTGTCACAAAAATACTTACTGTTACGGTAACATTAATAGCTTAACAGTATATTATATTAAGAATCCTATGTACTGAAAAGTTTCCTGTGGAATCGTTGTTTGCGCGTAGACGTTTGTCTCAGTAAATAAATGTTCTGCAAATACGAATTTTTGTCAGAAAAGACAAAAAACCAATATCTAAGCCCCTATTTCTTTTACTTATGTCATATTAAGTGCATTAATGGAGAAAAAATCGTGAAAATGGCCAAATATCGCATATTTAAAGCTTGCCTATGAAGTTCATTTAAGCGGCAAGAGAAAAGTACGATTATACGGACGTAATTTAATCTGTGTACTTTCATCGCGTGTAATAAAACCCCACAGTTATAGATCTAGTTTACACAGTAAAGCGTCACGACGGAAACACTGCACGTCTTGCGCGTAGGAGCGATGAGGCGCTAGGCGTACGTGTTAGTGTCGCCCGTATCGCTCCCTTGGTTCTTGACCTTGGACGCGCAGGTACATAGTTCTCTTAACAGCAACATTAGCTCCTGACAGTTCACAGATTACAAAAAATTACTATAGAAGTAACAATAATACTATAGGCGCAAAATTAGACATTTTCTGTGTACTGAGAATGAGGTTATCCATTCGCCCTTGTGGTAAGTTGTCCCATTGTGTCTGCGCAACCAACATCAGCTCATATACATTGTTGGGTTGTTGATGGCGTGCTTGAATAGCAGTTTTCAGAAGGTCCTCGGCATGCTCTCTGCAGTTCATATCCGGACGTACTGCTGGCCAATTCATTCTTTGAATACAGGCTTGCTGACAGTATTGCTCAACGACTCTTGCACGATGTGCAGGGGCATTATCATCCGCCAGCAGAAACACTGCATGGAATGCCTTTCGGTAAGGGTGCACTACAGTATGAATGATAACTGCGATGTACCGCCGAACTGTCATTGTGCCCTCAATACGTACTAAAGGCGTTCGACGCCCAAGCATGATTCCTGCCCAGTCCAGGATTCCTCCACCTCGGAATGCATCGACTTCTTGCACAGCACGACGCCTTGCCTGTGCATCACGTATACTCCATACCCTCAACCTCCTGGAATCTGACCTAAAACAAATACTCGTCTCTTCAGTGAACACAACATGGGACCATCCTTCAGCTGTCCACTTGTGATGATACCATGCCCACTGTACGCGGTTCTGCAGATGGCGTCTGTTGTGATAAGAGCGACTCATGAGTCTCCTAGTACGTAGGCCTCCCTCAGAAAGGTGTTTGCGCACGGTGTCTGGTCAGAGTGTTGTACACCCGAGGCTGCACAGAGACGATCTCGTATCTCCCTTGCTGTTGATGTATTGTTCCGTGATGCATTAATTCTCACATAGCGATCCTGAGCATATGTTGTGACCCTCGGGCTTTCATATCGTGGTCGATCATTAACAGTACCAGTCTCAATGTATTGCCTTCAGATCCTAGACACATCACTTTGTGACACGCCCACAGTTTCAGCAATGCTACGTTGTACAACACCACTTTGTACGATACAAACGATCCTAGCACGTTGCGACTTTGTTATTGTGTGCCGTGGCAATCCAACCACTTCTGCAGCCAATCCCTCACTAATAATCTCCACATCTTTGAATGAAAACAAGCTGACGTTGGTCTGTCACAGATGCAGTTGACAAAAAGAGAACCACAGCCAAGTGGGACACATACATTCCAGCAAAAACGCTAGAAAAATGCGTAAACATTATTCTAGAAATGGATCCCGAGTAATAACGTTGGAACATTGAATACTTTTCGTTTTATGCAAAACTTTTTCGAGCAGTTTATTTGAAGATAAGTTTCCCTTTTCAGTACATACTTACACAGTACTAATTTTTAAAGAACTTCACATATTTGATTTGGTCTTGTATATCGCTGAATATTTTTACCGGCAGTCAAATAATACATCTTGAAATATCACACACGTTAGAGGCATATATGTGGGAAAGAGACTTTGAAATTTGTAAATAGTTCACAATACTTTCACAATCAGTAGGACTGTAAAGAGTAGGCCTATAGAAATAGGTACATATAATTTAAAATATACATATATTATATAGATCTACTTTGCATTTCTATATATATATATATAAAATTAATATGTATGTAATGTATATTCTAAACATAACTTTATACAACATTCAAAACAATTTTGCTCCACCGGGATTACTGAATTACTCGGTTGCTTATGGCTCAAGATAATGTGTGAAATTAAAACGTAAAAAACACACTCTCTATAGAGAATACCCGCTTGTCATTCTGACGTCATTTTTTTACGCGTCTACTGTCCCAGCTAATATCATACATTAGCGAAACTTGTTTTGATGTGTGTTTACACTTATGCTGTGTGTTATATCCTTTCAGCCTACGAAGCACTCTTTTCAGAGGTTTTACGAAATTATCAATGTATAAAATCTATTACTTCTGCTTAGCTAAATGTTCCCTTTTAAACGCGTGACATAAATTATAAAACGTCTTGAGACATTTGCCGCAGTGGTGTCATTAACGGGATGCATCACTTGGGCTGAAATGAAAATTTAATAACACGCATTTCAGCAATATCTCGTATATTTTCGTAGTATTGTCTTAACAGTTGATTTTCAAGGGGCGGTAGGGTATGCAATTACAGACGGGACATTAATTATATTTTTATATTATTATTTCCGAAAGGAAAACGGTTGTGTGCAGTCCTTGCGCACTGAAAAATAAATTTACTTCATTTTACGGAAAAGTGCTGGTAATAAATTCTCCAGAAGTGTTCGTAAACTCTACGTGAAATTACGGACAAATCACTTTTCAAAAACTTTTCCGTGAGCTTTTGGAATTCTTTATAAATTTTTAGTTAGTTTTCTGTGCTTTCAGTTTTGAAAAATAGATAACGAAAAAAATCTTTAAAGAGAGACTATTCTCTCACCTACGTCTTTTCTTTTAAAGTTTTAGTGCATAAGTTTGGTATCTGTAGTACACTCACATAAGCAATTCTCTCAGTTTACGCTAAATAAATATATTTTTTGGCGGCCACTAAAGTATTTTGTTGGTATTCACCCTGCCAAATTCTTATGGTGTACACAAGAAATTTTGTAGGTGCCACAAAATAAGTTTTTAGTGGCCACAAAAAATTTTTTTTTTGTGGTAGCTACGAAATTTTTTGTGTACACCACAAAAAATTTGGCGGGGTGAATACCAACAAAATAATTTTGTGGTCGCCACAAAATTTTTTTTTCAAAGTATTTTAAAGTAAGTGTATTTTTTAAGTATTGCTTAATGTTAGTGTGAAGTTTGTAGGTATATGTATAAGTGTCGTGTATATGCAAACTGCCTGCAGAAACGACAATTTCCTCGTTTATGTGGCAAAGAAATCTTGGCGTGGACTCGGCATTGTTCGTCCCCGAAGCCCAAAGCTATGGGAAATAGGCACAATTCCCTTATTTTGCATTTGCGGGACACAAATCCGTTTTTATCATTACGTATTGTGTTTCTGTATATTTACGTAACATTTCCGTAACATTTTTTATAAATATACGGGAAATTTCAACAGCGCGTGTCTATGACCAACCACCATAAGGGGAAGGGGGGGGGGGGGCTTTAGAATCGACACATCTTCATACTGTAAGTAAACTGGCCAAAAGTACTTTCATTTAAGCGCTACAAAACTTCATTAAATAGTGGCTTAAATATTTTCCAATACTATTATTTTGTGCTAATCAAAACACTACTGAAACAAAATATCGGGGAGTGTCCATATAAAAAACCTAACTTTTTAATAAACTTAAACTCTTTTTTTTATAGAAATCGGAACTGATATGTTCTCCAGCTTAAAAAAAATGTCAGTGTGGTGGAAGGTTAGAATAATTATTTATATTAAAATCACACACAATTCATTCGCAATGGCATTTGCTTGAAAATTGGGCTACATAGTTTTGCGTATCACATATCAGTATCACAGCTTTGTCGTACTTAATACTCATTTATTAAATTTAAAAAATCTTCTACAAAACTGAACAAAGATATTAGAAAAATTATTTCTTTCATTAATTTATGAGTGCTTAGTGAAAGTTATCCCAAATATTTTCTGTGAAGTCCACATAAAAATTGAGCACAATATTCTTTAGTTTCGACAAGTTATAAGTGCAAAAACTATTTCTCCTTTGACTGCATAAACACTTTCTAAACAGCTTGTAGCAATTTTTTTTAAGCATAACTCATCTCATTTCTGTGGTTTAGTTTTTATTACTGTGTTCCAAAAAAATTCTTGTTTCTAACATATAGTTATGCAAAAAACCAAGTAACATAATTGTATTTTATTTCAGATGTACAGCATAACACGTAACATTTACATGTGGAAACTGTGTTTGACACAAACATGTACTAATTAAATTTTTTGCCTTCAAAAGCAGCAATAAAATCTACTTGCTCTTGCATTAAAAGTAATGTAAGCGATAAAATTGATAACATAACCATTAATTGTTAGCATAAGTTTAAAGTTTTACTTTACCGGCATGACTATAAGAGGCAAAATAAATCAATAATGACCAACATTCTGTATAAATATTTTGTGAATTACCGACTGCAGATAGACAGCATTGCAGTGATTTAGTAAGATGTCGGAAGCTGGCCTAAGGTATATGGAGTCATAAGGAACGCAGAGTACCAGACATATGCTGAATATTCCATGATGGACGATCCATGCAGCGAACATTATCGAAGTGGTCCCAAATATGCTCGATTAGGTTTTAAGTCTGTGGATTAATGGAAGCAGCTAAGCACTCTGCAGTCACAGTCGCATTCCCCTAAACACAGCCGGACAAGTCTGGCCTTATGACACGTCACGTTAACTTGCTGGAAGACCCCGCTTACCCCAAGCAAGACAGTCAACATACACTGGGATACGTGATCTCCGCAGATCACGAGATAACCGGAGCGGTTGAATGTGCCGCCCAGAGTTACGGGTGAACCAAACAATGGCAAGAAAACATCGTACAGGCTAATATCATTGCTGCCACTAGATTTGGGCGGCTTTTAACAGCGAGGTCTTGAGAGCCGATGAGATGAAACTATATGGGCATAAAGCAGGATCAGAATGCAAAGGCGGGGGAAACCGGAATTCCCCGAAAAAAAACCCGCCAAGCGGCATCTTCCGGCACGATTCCCACATGTGAAAATCCGCCGGGAATCGAACCCGGTTCGCCTATGTGGGAGACGAGTAGCCTTACCGCTATATAGTTTATAACAAAATACAACAATAATCAATCAAAATGTTATTGTATACGAAGTAATTGAAAGTAAAGTAATAAAAAAGATGTTAAGCTACGTGGCCCGAGAGAGTCAAAGGAAGGACTGTTGCACGATAGAAAACAAAATGATAAGGTAAAGGAAATACTTATACCCTCGCATTACCTATAAAGGGCGTAGACGCGGGTGCGAAAAAATAAAGGTTGCGCGTCTGGCTTTTGGCTGGCCACGAAAAAAAAAAAATATATATATATATAACCACTACACCGACGCGGCCCCGCAGCTAGCTTGTGTTTTTGAACAATGTAAGGTAATTGTTATCGGAGGTTTCTCGCCATTCACATCGATGTTCATCCGTTCGCTAGAGCAGAAAACGTGACACAATGCAGTAGGCAACCCTTTACCAATCGGAAGAGGTTCTGTTATAGCGTCGTGCAGATTGAAGCTAATTCCGCACATTGGGTTGTAGTCAAGCCGTCTGCTTCTGAGTATCACGTGAAACAGGTTCTGGCGTAAGGTGGTTTGAGACACACGTCAATTAGCTCCGCTGGTTGGTTTGGACGGATATTTTCTCGACTGTGGTTTGTCGGCGGGACCCTCACGCACACACACACACACACACACACCTACGCAGCCGACGTTCATCTCTCGCGTAAACAGCGCGTGCTGCTCCGCATTTTCCCACGCCGTTTATTTGCAGTTGCGCGTTTGTCCAATCACGGAACACTTTCAATTCTCGGCTTCACCCTTTCTGGCGGCCACGGTGGCTGAGCGGTTAGCTTGCTCGCCTCCCACCAAGGCGATCCGGGTTCAATCCCCGGCCGGGTCACTCCGGATTTTTCGCATGCGGGAATCGTGCCGGACGACGCCGTTGGTCGGCGAGTCTTTTCGGGGGACCTCCCGTTTCCTTTACCACCACTCATTCCGGCGCCACTCCATACTCACCTCAATCACCCTCATCGGCTCTCAAGACATCGACGTTAAGAGCCGCCCAAATCTTTTCCAGAAATTCGTCGTTTTCGTGTCATCATTTCAGTTCAAGACGTATTATTAGGAATGTTTGATTATAGAAAATGTTCAACTTACAAGTTATCTAACACTTTTGTATCTGAATTCCATTGTGTGTTATTGCTAGCTTGCAAAAAGGCAGGAACTTATTGATACAACACAAAAATGTTCTCGACTTTTCACAACTAGCAGATAACTCACAAGGTCATGACACGAAAGTCGAATCGAATCTAATTGGGAATCCACTAAATTTGATGTCACACCAACGTTATACTTCATTGCCATGAGTGTTATTGAATCGGTCTATAACGTTCGTGAGCCATTACTTAGATATAGAGTTTTATGTCCACTATACCACAGTACGGCACATGAAACAGGTTGAGAACTCCAATATTTTAAGGCCTCATTTAGTGGTTCATAAATTACATCTGTATCAAAATTCGTCGTATTAAATTTGTAGTGTAAATACTGTAAAATGTTGGAAAATTTTAGGGCACCAACGCCCTGAAAATTCGTTTTATCGTTCTGTAAACTAGTTCGTGACGGTTTCGTGCTCTGCCTTATTCGTATTGATCGATTGAGCGACCTGATGTTTTTTCGGGGAAACAATACACAAACAAGCGGACGCTAGTAAACAGGCATGCGGAGCAACTGACACGAATAACAGCATGGTACACACAAATACAGTTATCCAGTGAGATGGTTGACTTATTTTGTTATTAATAAAAGTATATTTTACACTTAACACCCACCCGTTTGTAAAATATTGATGGCAAATTGCAACCCCAAGACGTCTTTGAAATTAACATGAATTTTGGCATATTATGAAAGCGTATTTAAATAACGGAATAAGAATAGCATATTTTAAAAGTAAATATAAACATATTAACTCCGGTCATACTAAGTGTGCTTCCATTTAAATAATTCCAAAATATTTTTGTTACAAAGAGTAAGCTGTTTAAATAGCCATAACAAATGTATATTATTACGTACGTTTGCCGTTAGTTACTAGGAATACGTCCATTATATGTCGAATAAAATTCCTTTTTTGTAGAAATCAGGAGCATCTTTGTAAGGGTGCTAACAACACATGCTTATGTATTTTACTAGTGATACGATTAGGCGCATTTTGACCACTTTGTAACCTAACATGTTTTGGTTTATTTAAATATTTTTTCACGATTGGGCAGCACGATCGGCTGCTTTGTTTTCATTGAACGACGCTTCTATATTCGCGAATGCCACAATAAGTCAGCTGTAAACAGCGTCTACAGCTCTGAAGTAGCTAGCCGTTAATAAACAGAAGGAAGTTTTTTTATTCGTATTTCAGGCAAAGTTTGTTTTTGTACATTTTTCGCTTTTAACATGGAAGGGCGCACTGCACTAAATTCCCCACAGAATTCTGCGTACAGTAATTTGAATTGTGTGATCATTTTGAAAAAGTAAATGTTAGAAATTATGATTATGCATTGGCTAGTTTAATTCAATAAGTGTTTCTATGTGGAAATGTATAATTAAGCGTGTGTCGGTGTGTTTCCAAAATTAAACACATAATTATATATTCCTGGCGTTTAATGGAAAGGAAAGGAAATTTAATTACTCGCTAAACTTTTCCATTTGTGATTGTAGTATCTTATTATTGCATATGTATTTACTTCTCATCGAAAAAATACTCTAATAAATAACGTGCTATTGTTTAATAATACGTAATTATAAGGCACACAGTCTCCCTTGCTCAGTTTAATGATATTGTGCGATGGAGTGAACAGACTAAAATAAAGTATTCTATGGTAGCAGTACAACTGCGCTTTTGAGGTCAGCTTGGCAGATTGTGAGTTTCCGTCTTGTTCGCCACATCCAGGAAACAGATCCTTGTGAGTGATACTTTCACAAACGTTTAACGGGAACTAGAATTCGTAGAACTAGTGGATTACACTGTATACATCCTAACTTTCAAGCAACTATAGACTTTCTAGCTGCTTCATTAAGGACTGGCGCACTCATTTTATTCCCTTGTTTTCTTAGGAAGTGGTATTAACGGCTAACTAAAGGTATGGCTTTGAGAGACTCTCCTAAATATAAAATTAAGAAGTAAATTTGAACCATTTAATGTATTTCGAAAGTGTTGGTTTTACTTTTAATTTTATTTTAACTTTAACTTTTATTTTAATTTAAAAAAACATCAGACACAGCAATAACTGACACAATGTATAGTTTTAAGAAAATATCGATCTATATTTTCGGAGTAATAACGTATATTAACAGTAAAATCAGTACCCATGGAAAAAGTAATTGTTAAAAAATTTGTAAAGCTTCATTATGAAGAACTCTATAACTTTATAATAACCAAAAAATATATCACCCTAATTAATTTTAATCGAAATTCAGCTCCTTAAAAATGTATTTAGGAAATTTTGCTTAAATGATGTCGTTTCTTCACGATATATAAATTTAATTATTGAAGAGTTGTAGACATTATTGTTAATCCCAAGAAATTATTTCGACACAAATACTGATTTTCGGGTTTATATCCTAAACGTTACGCAAAAAGTTTGCAATTTTTAAAAATGGAAAACTGCACAGTGCATAAACTATTCCTGTAGGCCTACACGAGAAATACTAACTTTCAAATATCATTTCAATAAATGTAACATTATCAAAATGTATTAAGTAGTTCAAATGTTGTTTTAAATTTTATGTTTTGAGAATTCGAGCACTGCAAAGGCTGCAATAAAAAATATATATTTATTTTTGGGGGTAACCACGAAATGATTTGTTAATATTCACCCTGCCAAATGAATTTTGAGGTGACCACTCAATTATTTATTTGTTACCACTTATATTTTGTGTCCAGTACAAAAATATTTAGTAGTAACTACAAAATAATATGTCAGGATGACCTCTTTTTACATAATATTTTTCTCCGTGTCCTGGTTACAAAACAATTCATTTATTTATAAATGTATGAATTTATATTTAAATTGTAGACATTACTTACATGCACTGCTACATCGCATAAACATTTTGGGCGGCATATTTTTTATACAATGGCCTGTCAAAAATCGCAATTTTTTTGTATTTTTCGGACGTAAAAATAATAAAAAATAACCCACTTACTGAAATAAGATAATTCACATTTTGAATACAAGGAATATTTCAAATCAAGCTATGAAAAATATTTTTTCGTAATTTTTGAAAATTGCTTAAAAGAAGATTTTTTTTAAATATATATTTTTGATTTAGAGCAGTAAATGATTTTCCTAAAAATAAGTTTGGCGAACCGTACGTTAACATAATTTAAGGCATGGGCTTTGAGTCGCCTTTGTTAGATTTTCTGTATAATATTCCCTTTATTTTATTTTCGCGTCCTAAAAACACTAAAATTATGATTTTGACATGCCATAATGCATAAACCATTCGATCGAAATTTTTTTTTTAATGCAAAGAAAGTGTCCCTATGAGTAATGTAGTCAAGTTTAATTGTGTTTTGTGTAAGTACAAAAATAATGAATTATTTCGTGACTAGCAAACATGAGTGCTCTGCATGGATGTAAATTTACAGGCTTACCTCGTGGAAATAGATGCCGAAACTAAAATGACGGAGAAAGGACGTATCCGAGTAGAACGATGACACGTTAAACTGGCAGATAAAATGCTTAACATATATGTTTCGTCTCTTTTTGTTACAGTGGCCAGGCTTTCCAGCTGCTAGGCTTGTAGCTAGTGCTTGTGGAGTAACGGTAAGTTGGATATCAGTCAGTTTGTGTGGCTGCTTTTCAGTTTGGACGTCACTTTAAACTGTTGTTTGGTCGTTCGTCCTCTGTATAATCCATCTACGGTTACTTCGCACTTTTCGGAAGCCCTGCTAAAAATCTACTTCCAGTATATTCTTCCGCCTAAGCTTATTTAAGTCTAGAAAATTACACCGAAAGACTACGAACCGAATTCGTGCGCGCTCAGTTGTAATGATATTTTGTACGAGAACTATTTATTACTAGACGCTACCAACACACATGCTTTCGAACAGTTTTTTTTTCATATTTAATATAAATTATTATAATTTATAAATAAATTACAGGTAAAACTCCAATTGAGTGAAAAATAAGATACTTTCATGTTAACAGAGGCATAAAACGCCAGTGATACATGACATATTTAGGAAATAACTAAACACGTCATACATGAGGTGTTTTATCCAAAAAAGTGTGAAGAAACTGTGAATAGACTATAACAACTACTACTAAGGCGTGTAGTAGTGATCTAGGCCTCTCACGAACGCATAATTGTTCTTTGGAGTCATTATTTAGTAAGTCATCGACTCTTGCTTGACCGTATTGTGTAACAACGAAGGTAAAACATTCCGGCCTAATGCACTATAATGAACTAAATACCTCATTCCGTCTATGACAGTTTTATATACGGTCCCCCGGTAACAGTGAGGCAAAACGATTGCTGTGTACAAAGAATATGGTTAAATAAAATAAAACGGATTAAGAGCACGTGGTCAAATCCTGAAGCTAAGGCCGTATTTGTTTTCAAAATTTACACTATCTTCTGCATTCAGCAGGAAATAAAGTATTAGCACAACATTTCAGTTATCAATTTTTTTTTCGGCAATTCTACACTCTATTTTTATTAAAACAATTGTATAAAATCAATCAATGTAATACAAATGCACGCTAACGTAGCAATTCATTTTCACAGTGTTTTTATTAGGGTATACTGGTTTCCAGTTTAATGGATCGTTTTGTCCTAATTTCTGAAATGCTACACTGAGTCTGATGACGTGATTTAAAATATTTTTATTTTTTGGTCAGCTTTATGCATGAAACCCGAATGTGATATACTGTAATTGTTTGTAAACTTACCAAAAAAAATTACAATGAGAAGTTTTACAAGAATAAATCTGTTCTTTCATAAACAGAAATATTAAAGAACATTCTGAACTTATTTTATTGGATAATATTTAAAGGATAGAATTATCTTTTGGTGTGGATAATTTTCTGATGCTCTGTCCTAAACCTATATCATAAGGCATTATGTTGAGCGAAACAAGAAGGCAAAATTATACTAACGAAAATTATATAAGCACTCCTCTATTGTAACAGTATTTCTCACACATAAAGTACACGAGGGTGACTTGTTAGTGCAGTGTTTGTCACACCGCTGTTATAACTGTAGTGCAATAACACGCTTGGTTAGCAAAAATAATGCCGGTATTTAAGAAGTCTAAATATTAGGGTTTCTAAGACTTCTGTAGGTGATATTGGAATAAATTAATAAGGGGTGTTTATAAGCCTTAATATGACCCGTGTTTGGAGTTGTACACGTAATAGTCAGGCTAACAGATTTAAAAAAAATCGATGAACAACTTATGTACTTTTATGATTATTACAGTAATTGATAGCTTGTATAAAATTCGTGTTTGTAACGATTTGAAGAACTGTAAACGGTTTTCGTTGTCAAAAGCGAAACTATTTCAGAATGATGTACCGTATTGTTAGCTATTGCTAGTTTGTTGATACAAAATTAATTTAGTAACTTAAGTGCTGTATGTATACTAAAAAAACACAAATATAGGGATAATATAATTCTTTTTACAACGAAATGTTTTTCAAGCTACAACTGATGTAAAAGATTTTGATATACAATTTATAATTTTTGCTGCAAAAATTACAAATATTTCAGAGGTGCAGTTATTAATCATTGAATAAAGATTTCTTTTTAATATTCATACACATTTTTGAACTTCTATAGCCTACATTTCGTGATAAATAACACATTATAATATCGAACAATCCTCTAATCATGTGATTAACAAACGACAAAAACATTGTCTTAAAAATAACTCGGCTCCACTAAAAATATTCCCGCTGTGAAATTTACCTCCCCACAAAACAATAATTTTTTATGTTGATCCGTAAAGGAGTCTTGGGTTTTAAGCTATTCCTAGCAGCTGGTTAACAACTCCGCAAATTAAACTCAGCTATTAGCCTGGAATATTTTACTATCATACATGAATATCTGTAACATTGTATCTGAAGCAGTTTTTTTATAACCAGTTAATGTAATAAATTGGGCGAAACAGAGAAAAATTTAAAAGAGAAATCGTAACATTGTTTAAATGTTAATTTTCACGTTTAGAGCAATAAAAAAAAATTGTGAATTTAGTAGCATTAACTGAGTACGAATTATACGTGCCATAAAATAACAAAATTGTGCAAAATTTATTTGAACATTACAATAAAATCTGTCTGCCTACAGGCGAGTATTGGGGTACAAAAACCCAGTAGTACCATAAAAATAAGAATGCTTTGCAAGTGGTTCCTGGTAACAAACGGAGCGTTTTTCTTTGTTGTTAAAACAATCGCAAAATAATCCACCCACGATTTTGAGAATAAACAGGCAAAACTGAGTACGATGTATAACCCTGAGCTGTACAACACTATATTACAATTTTAGTGTTAGAAAATCCGTATCTGTCGTTGATTTCGCTTCAGTTTTGATTCCAAACATGCAATTCATTTTTTCTTTGTATTCGTTTGTATGCGTGGCTTGAGGTGAATGTTTTCCAGATGAATGTTTATACATTTTGCACGCTAATATAATTAGTTCGGTTTAAATATGGTGTTCCTGAACCGAACTATCGAAAACTGAAGAACCACATAAACGCTACATTTACTCTGAAATAAAATTCGCATTTTATGATGTAATCTAAAATTAGCGCATTTGCGTGCAAAAAAAGTTTCAAATGTCCCTTTAGGTATGAGAACTCCCGTAATTCTCAGACCTTTTTTGGTATTAATAAGTCGCTTAACAACAGTACATGTGAGCTTACCTGCATCACAAACTTATTCACATAACTTGTATAAGCATAATTGGAAAATAAAAAATAATATATTAAATTGCTGTCATTTGACATAAACTGCGAGAAGCAGAATATTTATTAAAACTTCTGATATGTTTCAAATATTTACGAAATTTAACACGCAAGAAAATTCGCCTTTGCGAAACTTCGTTTTCAACATTGATACACACCTACTTATTTTGCAATAAGTTAAATAATATACGGATGATCCGTAGAAAGTGTGTTATCATCAGGGAGGTGAAAATTTGTGGATATTTCAAGTTCTTTTTAAATATTTTATATTTGATTCGTAAACGTGTAATGCTCTTGAGATTATGGTCTACAAGGTATGCTAGGAAGAGGGACTGTTGGTTAATTTATAGTAGCAAAAATAGTGAGTTAGATATACCGCATATCTATTTATACTTCTTTGGCATGAATATTGTACGTTAATGCCCATACTAAAAAACTCGCATTGCACAGCCGAACCAACAGTATTAATAACGGATAACGCTGAAATATAACTAAAAATATGGATGGTAAAATTTGCTGTTAAATCCAATGTTTCACTAATCGTAAGTCCTCAAAATTATTTACTTATATAGCAAATAATTATCTACAATGTATGCCCTCTGAAATTTGAAAAGTGAATAGATCAATAATTAACTAACATTTAACTGCAATCACCAACAGCATACTCATTTTTATTTTAGTGAATGAATCTCTCTTATTTTACTGTGATGTCCAATAATTTCCACTGTCCATAAGATATAGTCCTCAGTGATTTCTACTAATTTGGCAGTGAGCATCAGATTCTTGAATAAATTTTCAATGATTACCACATAAGTGGACGAAATCAGTGATTAAGATGTGGAAGGTGTGGACGCATAATAAAAAATAGAATCACCAAAACAAATAAATACCGCACATATTTTGTCACAAATACACGACAAAGCTTTCGAGACTTCCATACAAGTTTGAAAGAGAGAGAGGATGCATTTTTTTTTAAAGGAATTATGCTGTTGTATAGCTTTAACGAGAACTATGGAGTTAAATTGGGCATTAACTGCACAGTATGCAGAAATAGGAAAAAATAATTATTTCAAAAAAGTCACTGAGTATGTTTATAGTTTCTAAAATGGCTAAGAAGATACTTAACATATTAATTTGCAATTTATAAAAATAGAATACAAATTATATAAAATTAAAAACTTTCTATGGTCTTATAAAATTTGATATACCATCATAAATTACTCACTACAGAAGAAAGGTAATGTTTGGAGTGTTTTATTATTATATGACAGTCTGTCCTCTTGAATTGTTATCAATAATAGTGATTATATTTCAAAATACACCTGTGGCATGAAAATGACAAGGACGTAACATATCTGTGAATAACAAAAACGTTCAGACTTAGGCCTACTCAACGTGTATTTTAAGAGATCCCCTTGTGTTAAACAATAATAACGCTTATAATACATTTCTTGTATTAGGAATGACACAATATTTGAGAAAGTGCAGTTCTGTACTAATTTTCACCCCTCGAGGTCACATTCCCCTTTTTCATAAATTAAACATTTCTCTAATGCCTATTTAGATAGGCTACTACTATATCGTGGGAAAATTGCACGGTAAAAACTCTCAGGAAATGAAAGAAGTTGAAGAGCTTTTTACTACTGTACATAGATTTGTTAAATAAACATAGAACCGGGATAAAATTATGGAAACACAATTAAATTTTGCAAAATTCATTTGAAATTGTTGGCGAGAATCGAGAAACATCTTGTTTAATAGATTCACTAACGTTGGAATTAATTAGGCTGCTAAATATAATTTTCTTATGAGAGTTTATTGCAGCCCTCACAATATTCGTCGAAGTGTAAATATAAACGATGTAAAAATCAAATATGTGCGTACAAGTTTGTTTTTAAAAATGGCAAGTATAATAAATTAATAGAAACTTAAAATCAATGTGATTAAATGTGGCACGTCAACGCTCCTCTTCTTATGGTTATTAGCAAATAAACATAACATACATATATGTGCATATTTACACGTATTTTTAGGCAATTGAAATTCTGTGTCGTTATTGACGGCTATGTTTATGCATAGAAGTATAAAAAGACTTATATTAAACTTGTCATTGTGTTAGTATAAGATATCGACTATGACAAAATTATTGGAAGTTCAGAAACAGCTAGGTAAAGAAAGTATCCTGCACTAAAGCGTCTTGTAAAGATTTCAGTATTATTGCAATTTTCTTTGCTGTATTTGTTTAAAGAATTTTAGGGGTATTGTATTCGTAGCACCCAAATAACCCGGGATTATTATTTTAATGGCGTCAATAATTCAAGAAAGAGAGAGAGAGAGAGAGAGAGCGAGAGAGAGATAGATAGATAGAGACAGAGAGAGGAACCAAAATAGGAGGACAGAGTGAAGAGTAAAACTAGACACTAAAGCATGTATATACACAGTTGCGTAGGTATTATTCGTATATTTAACTGTTGCTATGCAATAGGCCTAAATGAGATGGAACTCAGGGCATAGAAAAAGTAACAGTATTTCAAAAAAGAGGAAAAATCTTATAGAACTTATTTTCTTAATGTATGAGCTTTATTAATGTAATATGTCAAGTAAATATGTTATTAACTCTTGGGTTTTTGGAGAAAAAAGTCATCAGTGCATACATATACTATTCTGAGTAGATTAGATAAATAAAATTGAAATACCTACGTAGAAAAATTTGTATTACCTTAATCCTTGTGAATTTCAATAAGGCTACCATACGCTATTCACGGTAAAGTAAACATTTTTTTTAAGGCCTTCGCAATAGGCATTAAATACTAATAAATATATTTTATTGCAGCCTCAGGCGTTAACTTTTGAGAGCAGTGAAATGTTTACCCAATGTTTATTAGTCACATGGCAATGTTTATATAAAAAAGTGGCGGAAAGGTAGAAATTTGCTGAAAGGAAAAATTTAGCAGGGGCTTAAAACGTGCTCACTTTACCGTGAATAGCCTATACCTAATTATCAATGAAAGATTATTAGAAATATTTAATTATTTAACGCGGTAATTAGGTTACACGTGATATTTTTTTTGTTCGTTCTTTGGTTTGATCAACATGAGGTGGTAAGTAAAGTGAAATTCAAGCAGATTATTATTAATTTTTTTTTTTTTTACCCTTTCTGGAGCAGCCGACGTGTGAACTACAGCTAGCATCTCATCCGCGCGGCGACACCGACAACCAACCAGACAGCAGCTTCAACTCCGATGCGAACACCTGCCGCTGGGTTCAAACAGACCGCAACTGCTCGGATCCGCCGCCATAGCACACTCGACCACACGCCACACGAGCACAGGTTAGTCCCTGCTGCGCTTGGAGAATGTTGACGCGCGCATTCGCCGCACACACACACACACACACACACACACACTCTCTCTCGCTCTCGAGCAGTTTCAGCGTCGTCGCGAACCTACGCAAGATAGTTTCGCCAGCATCGCCTGCGGGGGGGAGGGGGGGGGAAGAAAGAAGAAGCAGAAGAAGTTGGCGGAGGGAAACAAACAGCTCCGCGGTCGGCAGTTGAAACTCGCGCGCCGCCGTTTTATTTCCGATCGCAAGTTCGACAGGGCGCCGGGGAGCTCTCGTCGTCTGAGGTAACGCGGTGATTGGTCCGGGTCGTGTTCGCAAGCGTCTTCGCACCCACGACTATGCAAAACTATTCTAGACGAGGTGTAAACGAGCGGGTAGTGAGCCGAGCCGGCGATAACATGGCCGAGTGCACAGCGCTCGCGGCTGGAGGGAGGAATACATTTCGAGCGGAGGTGGGGGAAAAAAATGCACTTTCAAAATGGCTGCCAGTCAACAACGGGTGCGAGCGAGAGGGGCCGGGAAGAGGCAAAGCGAAGAAAGCGAAAAAGCCAAGGAGTTCCACATGCACAACTTGTGCATTCTCGAGTTGCGACGTAAGAACTGCACAACGACCTGCTTAAGGCGACACTCGCCCGGGAATTATCATGCCGCCCCAGAAACTTGTCCAGTGCTGACTGCATGCGCTCCTCGACATGACGTGGTTTACGTACGTTTTCTACACCCCAAAAAAAAACGCACTTAGATCAAATATGAGCTTTTATCTAATATGGTACATATTTGATATTTTTAGATTGAGGGTCCCATAAAAATCGTGCCGACGGTACTATAGCAAACAAATCCGTAATGCCAATAAATATTTCTGTTTTTCATTCATTGGCATAGTTTGTTGTATCGTACGCCTAATGATGAAAAAACCTCACCGAGTTCAGCAGACGTGCGTGATGCACTGACGTGGAAATCCTAAACTATCATTTCTGGCCTAAAGGACTTACGCATAGAGAGAGAGAGAGAGAGGAAGAGAGAGATAAGGAACACAATCTTTATCGCGGAGCACTTCTGCGCGGTTAGTGGTGCACTTGCATCGCACTGAGTCGAGGCACGAGGTGGACCGGCGGCGGCGTGGTCTGCCGACGAGGTGCGCGGGTTCGAGTCCCCGCAGCGAAGCAGGTCCGCTTGTTCCGGCCGAGGGACTCCGGGATGCACGCTGCAACTGCACAGCTGTTGGTGCCGGGTAAACAAGGGCAGGGCAAATACTGTGGAGAAGTGAAGAAGGGGAACCTATGGGAAAAAAGTAGGGAAGTTGTTGGGGAGAGGGAAGGGGGGAGTGACCGAGTGAACCGTTGCTCTGTTTAGGCGGAGGAGAGAGAGAGAGAGAAAGAGAACAGGAAGAAGAAGATGCCGCGCCCACGGCATGCTACGTGTCTTGCGGGTTGCCGTCTCCCCACCCTGCAGGCGCAAGCGACGCAAGGGAGCAGGAGAATGTGTGAGTGGAGAGATTTGGGCGGCTCTTAACAATGAGGTCTTGAGAGCCGATGCGGGTGAAATGAGGTGGGATTGGAGTATCGCAAGGGCGGAGGAAGCAGGAGATCCCCGAGAAAAACCCGCCGACCAGTGGCATCGTCCGGCACGATTCCCACATGCGAAAGTTCCGGGAGTGACTCGGCCGGGGACTGAACCCGGTTCGCCTTGGTGGCAGGTGAGCAGTCTAACCGCCCAGCGACCGCGGCTCCTGGGGAAGGACAAGGGCATCGGAGCACAACCCTGGTTCGAACCCTTCCGACCGCGCACAACTTCCTGCGTCTTGGACGAGTGTAAATTCGCCGCTGTGTACGGTTAGTTGATACTTTTCGAATCAACATTTGAGAAACAAATCACTGGCCGCTAACCGCGTGTATGCAAGAGTAAACACCAGCACACATGTTACCTCTTATGTTGGCAAGGAATTAAGATAGAAAAAATAGTGCCAATCTTGACGCGGTATAACGAGTGTAATGTTTAAGTTTAACGGCAAATAGAAACGGAATATTAGTAAAATTTTCAGGTTACTGTAAATTTCATTTTATCACTTCGGGGCCGCGGTGGATGGAGGTTGGACTGCTCACCTCCCACCAAGGCGAACCGGGTTCAATTCTCAGCTGGTTCGCTCCTGGTTTCCGCAATTGAGAATCGTTCCGCATGATCCCGCTGGTAGGAGGGTTTTTCTCGGGGATATCCCGTTTTTCCCCCACTCTTGCATTCCGGCACTGCTCCATTCTCAACCCATTTAACCCTCATCGGCTCTCAAGACCTCGTAGTTAATACCCGCCCAAATCTCTCAACTCAACATTTTATCACTTGACAGGCACACGGATAGAGCAGTGTAAGATATAAGTACGGCATAAGGATACAAAACAAGGAGAGTAGCAGATCTTAAGCAAAGCTTTCAAAAGTGCTAGATCAACCGTGAACGGCCTATATCGAGGCGAGTCACCTAGTGGGGCCGCAGACGACCCAGCACACGCGAGCCTCGCGTGTGTGAAACATGGCGGACACTTCCATTCGACGATGGGTTTTCTTGGGTTTGTCGCTGCTTCGTATCCACCTCACTTCACTCCCTTTGGCGCTCAAGACTTGGACTGCTCACAGCTGCTTTAATTCGCCTCTCTCTTCCACATGTGCGGCCATACGCGTATTGCATATCAAATGAAAAAGAAACACAGTGTATATTCCATTCGCGGTTAATTCCAACTTTTCTGAAGCCCTGCGAAAGTTCTTTTTCCAGGATATTCCTCCTCCACATCATGCAAACAAAGATTAACCATGTACAGAAAATTTCACCAAAGGGACAACAAAAACGCCTTCGTACTCACTCAGTGTACTAATACTTTGCATAAGAATTATTTCTGATTAGGCTTTACCAACTCTCCTATTTTCTCACTGGTTTTATTCATATATATAATTATTTAAATATAATTATTTATCCCTAAAATATATATAAAAAAATTAAAACTAGCCAAAAATAAGGTAATTGTGAGTTATATCACGTTAACAGATGAATAAAACGTTTGCGATACATAACGTAATTAGAAGATAACCTGATCTTCCAAAGGATTGTTTCAAAAAGTTTGAAATAACCGCGAATAGAGCATATTTCCTTTATCGTGGACACTATATGCATCTAACGGTTCTTTGTAACGGGATTGTTCTCTCACGACGCGATGGGCAGCTTGAGCATAGGAACTGGTGGCTGTGCACGTCGGTTTCTAAGTTGGAAGCTCGCGTGTACGGCCGGCAGGTGGGATGACGTGTGTCTGATATGTTTTACACCGAGTGTAGTCGCCATTCGAGCAGCGAGAGATAGTAACGGTCGTGTGTGTGTGTAGTGCAGTGGTATATCACCCCGACGAGCTAGGTTCCCTACGGGCGAATAGCGAGTAAAGTGCCGAGGAATGGTGATAGTTCTCGAAGTACACCTTCGCTTGTAATATCTGCGTCCTGTCGCTACCTCACAATCGCATTCCACGCCGTGTGGCGACACACCGCTGCCGTCCAAAGGGCACAGTTTCAATGTTCCAGCAGTTCGAACGAGATACTCAGATCTTATATCGAAAATGAGTTACTCGTCAGAGCTACGAGTGTTGCTTAAACAATATCTGAGGTTCCTTGATCTCGGAGCACATTAACCGAGGCTGAGCCGAATAGTAAAGTTGGCAACACTGTACAGGACAATGCTGCTAAATTCCTACTCGCCAAAATATTGTGACACCAGTGTTTTTCCGAAAGTATTATTTAGAAACAAAGAAAATACGGGGAATTATGATGACAGATTTTTTTTAAATATTTTAAAATTGGCTGTGTGCCGTAAAACTCGTTTTATTAGTGTATGCTATGTAACAAGCAGAAAAAAAATCAAATATAAGGATATAATTACCGGGACATTACTTTTTTCATATATATATGTATATATATTACAATATATCTGAGTTTATTATTATCTCTGCGATATCGTAACAGACTTACAATTTTCCAAAATATATTCGTGATTGTATGCGCAGACTTACAAGCGAAAACCTGAGTAATATTTTTTAAAAATGAAATATGAAATTTGGCAACGGGATTATTTCCACGCAAATGGCAGGTTTTAAGGACATGCACAAATTGAAAATATACAACTGGGCTTTTTATTTAATGACAAAAGAAAAATTGCGCACTAAAATAAATTTCTTAAGTAATAAATGTATCTAAAATCAACTGCATATATTTTGGTTACTGACACCGGCATTTCGCGAAAAGATTTTGCACATGAGAGATTCCAAATCCAAACGGACGTACCAGCAGTTTTATTTCGCTTATTAGGGGCGTTTCGTTGTGTGAAGACATTTTCCTACTTGACTGGCCAATGAGAATTAGCTAACTTCAATACTGTACTTCTTTGATTCGCGCGCAGGCGTAACAGGGAAACTATCTAATCAAGAATGCGAATCTGAGCTAAAGTGTTATGGAATACAACTGGCCGTGAACTCTTTTCGTGAAAATGCAGTGTCCCTAATTATAGTCATATTATGTTCGACAATATACTTGTTTCAAATCAGAATGGATAAGATGCGATAGTCAACTCATCTCGAGTTCATGATATAAAAAAAAAACCGCAGGAAATCGGCGGTTCAGGATAAAGTCAAAAACGATCTCAGATCGTCTTTTGATCGACGCTTGTTCAACGTTTCTGGCCGCAGATCCTGGCTTCGTTTCTGCAGCTGGGCGTGAGAGTTCAAACTGAAGTGATCCTTGAAATAAGTGTTTTTTACAGCACTACTGATGCACCATGACCATCATAGCTTATTCTGTGCTGTAGCTTTGTGGGTGCCCGCCCCGGGTAAGTTCGTCGAATGCTTTGTGTGGGGAAAAAAAAAGGGGGGGGGGTAGTGGCTTGGTTGGCGACGAGATGGGGACACGTTAGACTTTCGGAATACATGCAGTTAGAAATCAAACGATTCTTCCCCTGTTTTTAAATAGCAACAGTAAATTACTTCTCTATGTCAGTTTCCGCACTGAAAGCTCGCCCGCCTCACATTTGTTTCCTTTAAGATCTACTGCACATGTGCAGTTGTTTACAAAATACGAGCTTAGTAAAATACCTGAGAGCCAAAATTATTACTACTCAGCATCCGTTTGGTTCAGGAGATAGGCTCTGAAGTCGACATTTGCGTTTCGACTGAAGGGATTGCACTTTATTAGGCTTATTAGGTATTCACGTATCTCAGTGCACCCTGTCGTCCAGATTCGCTGCAAATAGTCGGAAATTCATTTAAACCTTTGTCACTAGCTCATCACGATTTTCGCTGAAAGCTATTCGAATCCTATTGGGACGCCTATCCATAAAAATGTTTACATAAGATACAGAGCGGGGAGTTTATTCATTTGCTCTGGTGATTTGAAAAAATTTGTAATATCGAATATAAATATTGAAAATTTACTGAGTTGAACTTCACTGTGATATTATTAATTATGGATTTCTTCTAATAGAATGAATTGTCAAGTTAAAAATAAAGTGCGTTTGATAAAAACGAATTAAGTTCGGTTTTATTTACGTGGGCATTTTACAGCGCACAAAAACTAACGGATATTATTTTTTTTCAAGTGGGAGTTTAACATGAACCATGTCTCTAATAATTCAGGCCGTGTTCAAAATGGCAGTTTTTATTGACGAAATGATCGCGTGAGCCAATTTTGTATACAAAAATGGTGACATATTTGGTAATTTGATTTTCGCATTTTGTATACATCGGATGTCAGCAAAATAACAAAATCAGCGCCATGTTAGTTTTTACCTTCCGAACACATGCACGAATACGTAAATCAAGTGTTATTTTTTTAAACAAATAACTTCATAAAATACACTACGCATGTATTAAAAAGCAAGTAAGTGTTGTGCTTTGTTTATATACTTCGCAACAAATTTTTTTAAAAGTCACTATTGCATCATTTATTATTATCTTATTAAAACGTATTCGCAGCATTCCAGTGATGATTGTAGAAATGATACGTCCGTTTTATGAATTAAATTTATATAAAAATATTTCCCACTGTTAATGTAAAAATGCGTTGCCGCGAGTGCTAGACAAGTAACTGTCGACAACGTCCGAATTGAAAATTACGAAATGACAAATTAAAAAATAATGAATTTGTCACTTCGGACAAGCCTCAGTTATATTTTCCGAGTTATAAAGTGACAAAAGTTAACATTTCCAGTTGACGCGTATCAGTTAGACAGACACTGTAATACAGTCGTATTTTATCATCATAATTAAAAAATGCATACCCACGTCTTACCTTTGTAGTCGATACCAAAACATCTTGCGCTGTTCACTCTAAATAGGAATGAGTTATTTTTTAATGATTGTCAGTTGAAACTGCTCCATCCAGAATCAGTACGAAAAAAACTACTAATCTCTTCAGTTAAATGAAATCCATTAATACAAACAGTAGAAAATCAGTTATTTATAGTCGATTAATAAAAAGCGCAAGGATTAAAAACCGTGCATTACGG
Source organism: Dryococelus australis (assembly GCA_029891345.1). Lineage (NCBI taxonomy): Eukaryota > Metazoa > Arthropoda > Insecta > Phasmatodea > Phasmatidae > Dryococelus > Dryococelus australis. The sequence continues at coordinate 63,332,216 of CM057009.1, read as the reverse complement.
TTGGAAATAAATTAAGTACAATAATTTTGTCGCAAAACAAAATTATTACATGTACAAGGAAATTTTGGAAGTGGTTGGTTTGGTATCGAACCAGCACCCCAAAGCGCAACACATGCTGATGTTTTTTTTCAGCTGACGGTCTACCAACTCTGCTACTTTGCCACTGAGGTAAACGGTTTCGCATTTGCATAGTAAAATAAACTTACATTGGCGAACGGCTGTAAGTTTCGTAATGTGAAAGTACTTCATGCTGTCGAAATATACGCATATTATGCGTACTTAGGTCCATGTCTTTGTAAGGCTTGAGCGTCATTCTAAGTTAAGTTTAGTTCAGATCGTGTGCTTTAAAAGAGAAGTATAGTGGTTTTAACGGTGTTGTCTGCGTTTTCTATGTATCTGCCATTTTACAATGCCACGAGACAGATTGACTAGTATTAACTGTGCTAATTAGATAGTGGAATGTCAGAAACAATGCAATATTTTGCAAAATTTGTCTTTTCCTCATTAGTAGATCTGTTAACTTGCAGACCACGAAACTTTTGTTGGTTTATTATTGAATCACCGCACTATCGAGTCAGTAAAATCATCGCTGATATATCTGACATTAAAAATAACAGTTTAAATCTGTAGTGTCTCGGTGCATTGTAAAATGGCGGATACTAGTGGACACCGATAACCTGGTACATTGAAACCACTATATTTATCTTTAAAAGCACGGAATCCGAACTAAACTAATCACAGATCGACTTTCGAACTTTGCAAAGATATGTACTTGCGCAGAAAATCTATATACTACGACAACAAGAAATAATTACTTTCACGTCACAAAACTTCCAGGAATATTTTACATAACATTTCGTGGTCCAGTACCCATAATACGAGCACACATTTGGCTGTGGTAAGGTAGGACAGTGGATATGGCTGACCATGAACGCTGCAGCATGTTTCGCTTTATGGGCGGAGGTTCGAGCCCAACCACGGCCAAAAAACTTTTTTGTGTAGACAATGTTTGTGTTCTGCGATAAAATAAATCGTACCTAACTTACATCACATAGGAATGCTCTGTGTTTATTTATTAACCAACTTTAAATAACTAGTTTTTTACTGCTTTAATCAGTAGATTTCTTTTAACTGATGAATCAGTGATATTTTTTCTACGGATTCCGGATGGAGCAGTATCAACTGACAATCAGTAAAAAAAAAAAATAACTGGTTCCGATTTAGAGTGTACTGTGAAACGCAGTCAACGGCGCTTCACAGGCGGGCGGGTTATGAAAAGAAATAAGAAAAGTACAGGTCAGCTGTATACAAGTGTGATTTGCATTTAAGCGGCGCACGCGACAATACAGTTTCTGGCAGTGTTTGCAGTGTTTCAAGGTATTGGTGTAAGTGCAAGGCTTGAGATTTGAAACGTCAGCAGGAATTATAAACAAAGCGTTGTATAGTTTAGTGTATATACAGTTAAGTATGAAGGAATTAACGTATCGTAAACAGACAAGTCATTATAAATAGAGCTATTATCTATTCGCGGTAAAATGAGAGCTTTCGTAAACGCTGCTTAAGATCTACTTGTATGCACGTTGTGTATTCATCCGTCATATGTAAACTTAACACAGACATAGGCCTCACCACTTTATTCACGCGTCGGTCAAGCGAAACTGCGAGATCACTAGAAAAGTAAATATTTTACTAATCTATTCCCTTTTACTCGTCGATACATTAGAAAAACAACAGTAACCGAAATAAATAATTTAAGTTATCACAAATGGTTGCCTAACACTTTTAATTCGACGCTAATACATGGAACTACTTTTCATCCCATGTTACAAAATTTTACTTGACGCATGTCACTTAGCACGACCGTTGGAATATATGCAGGCGGGGACAGAGACTTTTTTTAAGGCTCATTTCAAAGGTGCTCACTTTGTCGTGAACGGCCTATAGTTGCTTAGAGGAGCAACAAAGAAATCTACATGCTCTATATTAAGGCACCATCACAGCATTCTCCCACAGTGATTTCGGAAAACCATGGAAAGGCGAATTTCACGATGGACTCTAGCCCTGATCCTCCTAAATGCGAGTCCAGTGGACTGTCATTCATTGCACCACCTCGGAGCAGTCGGTCTATCATCCATGCTTTTGCTGTAAAGACGTGTGGCGCGTCATTGAATTCAGTTGACTTTTGCAGTTAACGAATGTACCAATGCGAAAATTGAAATTGGTAGTTTTCTTTCTTACTTTTTTGTCTAAAAATATTTTTGACGTAACACATTTCCCAGTGTATTTGTTAAACAATACGAAACACTGAATAACAACGTTGAAAGTTATAGTTATGGTTTAGTTTTATGTTAAAAGTTTATGCACTTGAGAGGCTGTGTCACCGCTCGTACAAAAATTTTCCGTTTTTGTGTTATAACATTGCTGAAAATGTTTCATTATGGAAGCATTACATTTCAGACGTCTGTGCAAATTTTTTTAATAATTGTTAACAAGTGTTCCCTTGTTGTAATTAAAAGGCGAAAATTAATTAATATTAAATATTTACTATTAAGTTAATTGCTGCATAAACGTTAGTAGTTCATATATTATGTCAGTAATTACGGGTGAGGCAATTAGCTGAGATTCTATTGTCGCATTTCTAAAAAAATGCTCCTAAATTTGAATTAGGAAGAAATTTAAGTTCCTACGCTCTAACCGACAAAAATATTCGCGACACACAAAACGTTGCTTTCATTTTCAATTTTGAACAAACAATTCGATCATAATGGGCAGACCTGGGAACATTCCGCTATTTTATATTTTAAAATGCATTTGGTAAATTCATTTGGTTAAAACCTGGCGAAGTAAATGATTGAAATTAAATAAGTGTGAAATATTTGTTTTGTACAACGACATTCGTTCAGGAAATTTTTTAATTTGTATGCATACATTTGTATAACGAGATATTCTGTCATTTGTTTCAGGTCCACCTCAGAATGTGAAAATCTGTATTGGCGATGAAGATCAGAAAACTGTGGCATTGTATGGCGACATTATCAATAAAGTTAAAGGTATGACGTGATTTCCTAAGCATGCGGCGTTTCGGGTGAACCTCAAGAAGACTGCAGAAGCTCAATGATGTGGGATCAGCGTTACTGACGCTTTCCAGCATGATTTTATCATGAACGATGCAAGCGAACATATGCAAATAACATATATACAGAAGTATATTTGAAAGGGAAAGCTGACATTGAAAAAATCCTAAGGGATGAAATAAGTGTAGCGCAATTACTTATGAATCCCAAAATATTGCATTCATTGAAATAATGCAACATACATCAAAAAGTAAAAATAATAATACTCTCTTCATCAATTGTTTACTTAAATAAACCACTGGCACCGTAACAAAGCGGCAACCGAAAGTTTCATCCAGTATCTGAAAATAAATAATGATCTTCAATACTTTCACGTACACTGCAAAAAAAAAAATATATGTGTTGCGTGATGCAGATTATCACAGGCCATGCCATCATAATTTCCGCCGTTGCAGGGAAGAAGATAGGAAAACCAGTCCGTATGAGTACGGCACAGTTGAAAATGCCGCATTCAAGTCCCCAGATCCTACATCTGGGTAATCTTCGGCCAGTGACGGAGTATAATTGTTTTGCTAAAGGCTATCGGATGTTTAGAAATTGACGAAAATCTGTTAAATCGTAAAAATAACAAATAAAATAAGTGGTTCGTTACAATTTCTTTATGCCATTCACAAGTGCATGCGCTTATTTCCGACTTCCTTAAAATTGAAAGAGCGTGCCATTGAAATCTATTCGCTGCCTGAGAAGCTGAAGTAGGAACTGAGCGGCAAGACTATTGAATACCTTTATATAAAGGAGGTGAGATAATAAGAATAAAAAAAAATCATCTTCAAACTAAACTTCCTTGGCTACCGATGGAAGACCATCAAGCATGGAAGAATTCAAAAAGACCTGGTACTTTTAATGGAGGCTTAATGCCACAATCAAGACAACTCGATAAAAGATGTCGAAATGGGTCTCCGCAAGTTAATAGTATGAATTTTATGCAAATATAAATGGAGGCTTCAAAGTTAGATCTTCGCCAGAGTTCCTTTTAGCTAGTTCAAACAAGGGTTACCTCATAAAGTTTCTATCTGATTTGCGGAGAATACTCACCTGTCAAAGCAAACGGCAGAGTAGAGCTAGGTTAATTGCAAATGAAGACAGATGCTGGAAAGTAACATAAATTTGAGCTACAGAGTGTGTCTAACTTGTCTGTGACAATGATAAAACCTACGCGAGACTATCCTTACATGCTGCACATGTTGGCGAGAAAAATCCCTATAAATGTTATTCATTTTGATTACATTGAATTACGCCAGGTTTATTTCAACAAATCAAATGAAATTTTTGAGTGATAATAAGCCAGCAAGGAAAATATGGGACTTTGCTAGTAAAAATTAAATTAGCAAGCTTAGATTAAAATTTCCAGATGGGTGCAACATTGATGATTCCATGAGATCTCTAATTCGGTTTCATAGTTTCATAGTTCTTCTGTTGGGCGTAAGACTATGTTAATGAAATCATAATGAAATCTACTCTGTGAATTTTCATATGCTTAGGTTCGCTATCAAAAGATTTGCCAGTTCGAGCGATTTGATTAACGTAATGTTCTGCGTCGTAATTATTTTTTTATGAGTGTCACATCGAAAGTTCACCTGGTATTTCGTAGAAAACCGTGACACTCCAATGACGAAATGTCGTTCAGAACTCCGGCTACAAGTCGCAAAGTTGAACAGCTGTGTTCCTTTGTAAAAAAAAACCCGAATATCTGATAGAAAATTAACACAGTTAAACGAGAGTGCAGTCTTCAAAATATTTCTGTTAGACCATGTGAAAGCATTGATACTAACACGTTTCTGCAATCAGACATTATTGCTAGACGAAAATTTTACTTGTTATAAATAAAATCAGCCGTAGATAAGTTCTAAAAAGGAAACAAATCATAGGAGGGTGAGATTTCAATAAGGATGCTGTAGTTGCTATATGACACGATAGTTAACGCAGGAAATTACGCCCAAGATGAAGAAAATTGCAGTGAATAAATATCGATTGATTTATAATACTCAGCTTTGGCTGAGCTAGAGTACTGTTTTGGTTTAAGTAGGTCGTCTGCCTGCTTCTTGAAATAGGTTTATTTACGAAAAAAAATAAAAACACGCATAATGAAAAGTGAATTTTCATGCCCTCCAACGGTATAAACGGCTATTTCTGACTAGTGAATTTCATAATGCCCCGGATATATGTGAATCTACGATAGAGACATGTATTAGACTTTGCTATAGATTCGCATCCAATAAAATTACTAGGGCCACCGCTTAAATTCCCGAAGTTCTACGTATCACGACGAAACCTCTACGCGCTAGATCAGTGGCTTTCGCATAGAGGCGATATCGCTATGAATACGCCGGTCCGCGTCGACCGTGGCGCTCGCCGGTATTTTCCTAGCTCATACAAACATGTACCTAACTAGGCAACCGTTTTGAGGGGCTATCCCAGCGTTTAAGGCACAGTACGCAGCCAGGAATAACCCCAATTACTTCAAGTCTTATATCGTTACATTCACAGGAATAAAATAAGTAGCTTAGCATTATATTGAAGAATCAGTGATTATTTTTTAAAACTAGCTCTCAGAAATCGACGTAATGAGTGATTTCATCGTAATCTTAGTATTTGCTCTTACTCGTCAGGTTTCATGATGAAACCATCAATCATGGCTGATTTCCAAGAACACACTTGAATCTAAAGCGACACCTTTTCTAATAAAATGGAAATTTAGTATGTAACAATACACCAATTCTGTTGTTAAAATAGTAACAAAATCACACTTGGATTACATTGTCTTATTGCGGGTTGCATAGTACCCCTGTAGTGCTGGAGTGACCTCTTCAGTCTTGCATTACAGTGAAAATTAAATCATAAGGAGTTCAGTTGTGGGTGATACAAGAAGAAACAAAGGAATTAAAATAGATTTTTTTAAAATTATTTAAACCGTTGGTAACACTACCTATTACAAAAAATACCGTGCAGATATGCAGCATTTTTATTGATTTTAATATTAGCGTATAATTTAATGCACACACGGTATACCTACATTCAAGCATTCACATAACGCATATTTGTTCGGCATACTCTTGTTTGTAAATATTTTTCTAAAAAATTAACCGACTGCAATCTTGAACTGTGAGAGAGTTGTGCATTCTGAAACACTTTATTCAAAATTTTACATGGTTTCTAACTGCTGGACACCTTAATATTTTAATCCATGTGTACACATGTTCCGACTCTAAGTTCAATCTTCAGCCACAAGCTTCAAAATCTACAACTGTTTCGTCCCCTTCTCCCTTGGAAACAATACAGATTTACGTTCAAGCCTGGAGCAGATTGCATGCCAAATGTAGGGCGGGCAAGAAACCTTTGAGAACAAACTGTGGTATGATTTGCACTGACGTATAGAAGGCAATGTTATGCCAGAGCTGCTGTCTCCGTGTTCAAGATGACGTCTCCAAGTGAGCAGCACCAACTATATGCTATTCACGGTAATGTGAGCACTTCCGAGGCCCTAGTTAGTTTTTTATTTCAGCCAAATTTGATCCTTTAGCCATAAAAAAATATTGCAATTTAAGTATTAAACACAGTGTGTAGACTCCACCGCACTCGGAAGTTAACGTCCAAGACTAAAATAAAGTATATTTACTGACTATTAGTCCAAATGAGAGGTCTTTCAAAAGTTCTCACTTTACCGTGAAAAGCCTATACCAAGTCGCTATGCTGCAGAAATCTCCGACTTGATTTCAGATGGCTTACACGCCATGCGAACACGGCTGGTGTATTGTCAACGGCCACGTTGGCGTCCGTCCCGGAAGTCTGCGTGCTCCTGAGCAAGTGCCGGAGATGACATCTCGCACCAATTGCAAAACCTGTCGACCGGCATCACGTCCTTGCTTGGACGTCCAACGTCCGTGAACTGACCACTGCATTTGCCCGTATGATATATTGCATTCACTGTTACTTCCAGCTTCAAGGTTTAATGAAGCCCTCCTAAAGATCTACTTTCAGGATATTCCTCCGTCTCATGCAAACAAAATTTAAGTCTAGTACATTATACCAAAGGGTCAGCGTGCCGTATTTTTGCGCGCTCAGCTTAATAATATTTTCGATGAGAACTATTTCATACTAGCCAATGCCAACATAACAATTTTCTATCTGATTTATTTATATTATTTATAAATGAAATACTACAATTTATATATAAAATGCAAGTGCAAGTCCGATTAACCAAAAATAAGATACTTTTAACAAAAATATAAGACGCTTGCGATACATGACACATTTAGAGAGCAGCCGAACGTGTCATTCATGGATAATTCTCCAAAGGTTTGATGAAAAACGTGCCAAGAAACTGACTGTAAACATGTAATGTCTTCAGAACATGAAGTGTGCACAGATGACGATGGCAGTGGTGACAGCTGATTGTACGACCACGATTGCTATGAAGAATGTTGATAATGGTGTCATAAACTGAGATACAGTAAAATGCTAAGTGTCATAAAATTTGAAAAACTATTAATGATATATTTCTAATAATATTTCTTTTTCTAGAAATTATATTTTATTCGATTCTTTTTAATTTCTCGCTATTTTTTACGTCTCAATATTCAATGACTCAACAATGAAAACTGTGCATACTTTTTCGCAGTTATTCACTAAACTCTCATAACGTGTCAGCAAAATATTTCAACATAGAAAATGTGGAAACTAATCTGTATGTTCAAATTTCGATGTTTATTTTTTCATATATACTTGTAAACTTTTAGACGGACTTAGATAAAAATTATTATTACACACTCTATAAACGTGCGGAAAATAGAGGACACAATAAAACGTGAAATTTCACCAATTAGCCTCGATTTTTTCCACTTACATGTTTTCTTTGTTGCAAACTGACATCCGTATTTAATGTTAGAGTGATATACAGTGCGACTTGAAAATTACTCTCTTTGACCGTACGGAAAATCGGAGCAGTCCTGAAAACTTTGAAACCTGAACATCCCAACATTCCCTATGATTTCAAATAGTTAATGCAGTTTCGCTCCAGAGGTGACAGCCTATAATATTGTATACAGCAGTGAAATGTCACAAAACAACTATAAAAGTACTTTTACGTCAAGTTGAACAATTTTACCTCAGAGCACAAAGAATGGGTGGTAGAGTTTGATATGTTTGATAATGTCTATTTACCTAATATGGTTATCAACATGAAACTGTGTTCAAATTGTACAAACACACAATTTGGAAAATGCTACAAAGTATAACTAACATGACTGAGCCTGAAGCCAGAATTGTCCATAAAAATTAACTTAAAAATAAAAATACGATACATGGTTGTAAATGCATTGCCAACATTTGTCCTGATGCATTATTTGAATATACTCGAGTAATATTATTACACTAAAAACTATATATAGTTAGTTGAATACATAAACACGTCAGTATGAAGAAACAAGATGAATTTCAAAACTTTAACAAGTGCTTTTACAGGTCGTAAAGATACATCTCTGAAGAAAACCTGCGACTCTGCTCAGATAACTGACTCGAGTATAAACAATTTTTATAGACGTATCAAACATTAAGACTTTTAATTTGGCTTGATTTTTTTTTAAATACTAAAGGATACATACGTGATGCATTCACATAATAAAACCAGACGAAAAGGAGTATCGGAAATGACCGCTGAGATACGTCAGCACGCAGTTGTCATTACTGAAAAAAAGCCGGGCACGACAAGGTACGTTATGATTTGTCTCATCTTAGAGAGTGCCTGGACAAGCTGTAATTTCTCGTTACCTGAACCAACATGTGCTAACATTCTCTATTTAACATAAACCATATTAACCTATGCACGTGTAACAAAACCTAATATCCTATCTTTTGATTCCAGATTCTAGATATTTCGGAGTGGGAGAAGGATGTATTGTTTTCAGAGACAATTCTGCCTGCAGTAAATCAACGTATACAGGAAAAATAAAAGTCAACAGGTGGCGATTTTCGTTCATGGCACAAATAAAAGTAAATATCACTTATAATTTATCGATTTTAAATTTAATAAGAAAAGTATATAACAATTATATTATGGAAATGAAGAAAATATCAACGCTTCAATATCTAATATTCATATCGCAGGTTCCGTATTACGATAACTGGAATACGGCCACTGTATGATGAGGTTTAGTTTTATGTATTTAAGTTATCATATTTCTAAACGTCGCTGCAGTGTGACACGTGAGTATATTTATTCTATCACCAGGCTGTCGTTAAATTATAATGAATTTAATATTTTAAACTTTAATATATTTACGGCAAGAAGTACACAATTGTTTCACAGTTTTCGACAAACACAATGATTTTTTTTGTCATAGAGGGCTTAAACATCCTAGCGTACATGACGGGTGGCTAAGTAATAAGGTGGAAGAGGAACAGCCTCGTATATTAATCTAACGTGCAGCTATGTACACAAAAAAAGCACTAACCTCCTTACTATGTCCGCGATTTCAATCATGAAACTCGCACTACGAATATGGACACAGGGGGCGCTGACTGTATTTCATTTCAGCCAAAAATTTTATTTTTTGAATGGCTAAATTTTCTTAGAATATTTCTGGATGGTTACAGTAATATAAACGATTTTGAAAAAATCACCTTCTGCTATTCTTACTAAGGAATTGATTTTACAACAGACTAAATAAATATTTCAAGATGTGTGTGTATATATATATATGATGAATCATGGTTGCAACAGGATGTTCTGCAATGTGCAAGGTTATCAGACTCCATGCAGATTTATCATTAAAGAATTGGCTATTACTTATATGGAAGATCACACAGCGGTCTTCAGCTTCAAACCACCGTTTGACTGGAAATACCAAAGTATAAGAAGGCAAATAGATGGGTTACCAAAAATCACCATATATATATATGGGGGACGCTATTATAAATCTAATAACCTGAACAATTTATTTTTATAATAAATCGGTTTCTCTCGCCGAGTGTCTACACAAATTAACACTTTTTTTTTCTGTTATGTGACAATTCAAATTATTTTTGATAACTTCGACTTTTACGTTGTTTCGTTTAAGCGATTATTCAGTAATTCAAAAATTCGAATTTAATTTACGACATCTTGTCGGGAAACGCGACTTCTGGTCTAAACTTTTTATAAACACAAGGCTCTCTGTCCACACAATTATTTGCGATAACAAACCGTCGCAGTTGGCTGTGACCTTAATTTACATTCAATTTGGGGTAGGCCTACGTAACTCTCTGAACCACCGAGTACTTCAATAAAATGAACTGGAAATAATAACCCTGTAAAAATTGTGTGGAGGTGATCAGTTTTATATATAAATTCTTAGTTGTAAGGATATTATGGATATAGTATATTCGCGGTTTCTTCACACTTTTTGAATCAAACCTTTGAAAAATCACCCCATTAGCATTTAGGCCTTTTTATGTTTCTGTTAACATTAAAGTATCTAATTTTTCATTAAATTGAAGTTTAATCTATAATTTATTTATAAATTATAGTACTTTCTTTATAACAAATATGAATAAAAACAGTGATAAAAATGTGTTGGTAACGCTTAGTAAGTATTAGATTTAATGCAAAATATTATTACAAATGAGTGCGCACGAATTTGGTGCGTTGTCCTTTGGTGTAATTTTATAGACTTAGTTAAGCTTAGATTGTACGAGGCGGAGGAATATCTTGGAAGTAGAAATTTAGCAGGACTTCTTAAAAGTGTGCAGTAACGTGAACGGATTTTATGATTTCCTTAAATATACAATTGTGAGACATGAGAAGGGAACAGCTTAAGAGTTTCAGATAATGCGTACGCTCACACGCGCAAAGCGCCAAACGATGTCGTTTTTTTTCCTTATTGACCTAACAAGCGTCTGAACCGCTGCTCTAAATCTGACCTCAATGTTGTCATTTCTGAGTCATTGGAATTTACCAGTAAATTTGCTCAAATTTATTTCAGTCAAAGGAAAATAAGTTCTGGCTAAAGCTAACAAAACATCACAAAATCAGAAAATGGACATAGCTTATTCACTGATTCATTGATGTGAACTGGAAGTTTTGTGTTGTCACAAGCAATTTTTACGGAACTGTTACAGTTCATGTTTATTAGTGGCGTAGCGTGCACTAAATATTGGTTTCGTTAGAATTATCGTCGATTTTAGGCCGGAATTCGTATCTCTTAGAACAGTCTGCGTAACGTCATGAATTTTAAGATAGACGTTGAAATAAATATTTTGGACTCCAAATTTATATTTTTACATCTCGCTCAAGAAAAATCGTGTACATTGTGTGTTAAACCATTCTCCGGGTCAGCCAGGTATCGCGTTGAAATCGCGAACGCTATGATCCAGGCCCAAGAGTATTAAGTTATGAAAGAATTAGACGCCCGAAGGTGCATGGCCTGTATTCGTTCTTGTGATAGGACACTATAGTCTGTTCATTGTTACTTACAACTTTCCTGGAGCCTTGCTACACTGTAAAAAATTTCGTATTTTTTACTGAGAAATTGTTTGTAATTTAACAAATGCTTCCAACAATAAATATTATCACTTGTAAAACTACTCGTTTGTAAAACTACAAGTGCTGTGTTTGTAATAGACCTCAAAAATGTTTGTACTATTCTGACCTGTATCCACAAGCTTCAGGGAAATGGCGGACACTCAATAACGTATACCCATATGTAGATATGTAGCTGTTTCTGCAAAAACAATAAGTGATATAAAGTGTAGTTGCATGCAAAAAGAAATACATTGCAAGTTTGAATAACTTAAAACACTTAAAACAACTCAAATATTCATAAATGAACGACTGTTTCAATAGAACGTGACCGCAACTGTTTCCTAGCTACACAGAACCCTTAAATAAGCTCTTAAGACCTCGCTGTTAAGAGCCGTCCAAATCTCTCCACTCAACAACAGAACTCTTAAAATGAAACAAACATATTTTTCTTGATCAAATAACGCAATAGTAGTTGCAGGTAATTGCACCAATATTTACTATAAAAATGAACGTTAATTTGTGAGTCAAGTTGGTCTTGTGGTTAAGGGTGCGGGCCACTAATGTAAGGGATGTGGGTTCTTGTCCCCGTGCTGGCGAAGGGTTCCTTTTTGGTTTCGTAAATTATATTTTGAAATATTTTTTTAGTTACTCTCTATCATTAATTCATCACATTTATTTCCCAGAAAATAAATTTATGTACGCTTTCCATTAGTCTAAGTTGTAATACAAGGCTATCATTTGTAATATTACAAATAAAATGTTTTGCAGATTTGATAAGAAAACGGTTTGTAGTTTTACAAAGGATCTTCTTGGCAACTGGGTTCCCAAGGGTTTTTCTTGTTAAAGTACAACACATTTGCTAGAGCGTAAGTGCTTTTTTTTTTTTGGTCTTTTCCTTCGTCTCTTGCGAACAGTGCTTAGCAAAGTTGACAAAATAACACCAAAGGGTCAGCACGCCACATTCGTGCTCATCCAGTTTGATAACGTTTTGCACGAGAGCTATTTCTTACTAGGCAACACCAACACACCTATTTTCTCGTACTAATCACAAATCAAACATTACGGCTTTGAAACAAGATACGAGTGAAAGATAAAGTTAGCCAAAAATGAAATACTTTTGTGTCAACAGACGTACGGACCGCTTGTAATATATATCTTGTTTAGGAAACAAACAAACGCATCATACATGGGGTGGTTTTTACAGAGGTTTCGCTCATAAAATGTGAATAAACTGCGAATAGAAAATGAATGTTAATTTGAGTAGTACTTACGTTACAGAAATATTTTATTTTTAACTCATCTATATATAATTACACTGATATTTGTATGATATTTGTATTTCAAGATATTTGTATGATTGGCGAAACTGTAATCGAAGAAGTTTCGCTATTGTTTGCGGTGCTAAGTGCCTTGTTTTGCCCGTATTTACGAGCGCCGTCTGCCCAGGCCTCCAATCAGAGTGCAAAACATCTGTCGTATAGTTGTCACTTAAAAACTATTCCATATTTTTGTTCGGTGTATGCCTACAAATAGAATATAAGCAATTTTTTATGTCGGAATTTTAGTTTTGGTTTTTTATTTCCATCTCTAAGGATTTTTTTTTTAAAGTGATTAGGTGCTAATACGGGTGTTGCACAGTCATTTTTAGGTGTGAAACGTGCGTTACAGGCTATTGGACACAGCACAGGGACTTGCAGAATGCCTTTGCCTGAATTATTACACCGTAAAACGGTATGGTCAGAACTGTAAATCCTATGAGGCGAGTCAGCAGGGCAAATGCTGCGCGCCATTTCAGCGCCTTGCGCGTAAAGGCGACCAAGACATCCGATACCCGAGCGTATGTCGCCCTTAGCGCCGCCACTCTTCCTGCAGGGATCGGGCAAGCAGAATACTTCGAAGGACGTGAACGGGGAAGCTGTTGGCGTTCGTAGGCGCTTGCGTCGGGTGTCATCAATATACCTCGAGGGTCGCGCGCCATCCTGATCTGAAAACGCGAGTCCCTTAGTAGTTTACTGCGGTAAACACTCGTTACTGAGGAATAACCAGGGCCATGTTGGAGGACCGTGGTAAAAAGCAACACGTGTCCTGTCTGTGTTGGTCCCATTTATCGGGGACCTTTCTGTGTAATTTGCGGACTGTTGTTTTTATTTTTAAAGAATAACTCAGTACTATTACAGAAATAATATTTACATTTACATTAATAAAACGAACGTTTTACTGGGCATAATCAACTGGCAGTAATTTTGGTACAGGCAAGGTGTCCTAACTTTCCGGGATTGGCAAAATTCACAATAAAAGGGACGATTTATTTTAAATTACGCCTATATCTAATTTACTTCCAAGTGAAAATACAGCTTTAGATTTTCGGAAGACAAGTATTCATCATGTACCATACTACATATATCAAGGTTTCAAATTGATTTCACATTGCGAAACAGCCGCCAAATTTACCACAATAATCCACGCATGTAAAGAATTTCGTCCTCGTTTACAAAAACTCACTGTGGACATCTGACACCTCACATTAAACACTACTGAAGCTGCTCAGTCTCTTACTAAGCTGCTCCCGACTTCTGTCTGACGCTTGTGTTGGCAACAGCTTCAAGTATTCACCTGGGAGCACCTCGAGTATTCCCTACATTCGTCACTTCTCTCGCAGGGGCATTCACGGCAAAGTGAGCACTTTTTAAGGCCCTGCTAAATTTTCCCTTTCAACTAATTTCTGCTTTTCCGCCACTTTTTAATGTAAACATTGCAATACGACTAATAAACACAGTGTATACAATTCATCACGCTCAAAAGTTAATGTCTGAGACTGCAATGAAATATATTTATTAGCGTTAATGCCTTTTGGGAGGGCCTTAAAAAGTGCTCACTTTACCGTGAACAGCCTTTAGCAGGTTTCACGTCACGCATATCCCAACCCATTCACCGACGTCTCGGTGCATACTCCGTCGATGCTCAGTCACCCAGCAGTCGGCACCTTTGTAGTCGGTCTGGAATTCCGCTGTACTCTGGATGTCACACGCCCAGTAACTGTTTCTATCCTCCACTTGATATTCACAACAGGTTAAACAATTCTACGACATTCCTGTGAGGCGTTGTGCGTCGTGCCGGATTAACGCCGTGCTCTAGATCATTTCTCAATTGTTTGCGAGATATTACGAGACTGCGTGGAGATTGTTTTCGGAAGGGAACATATTCCCCTAATTTGTAGACAGCTGAGTCAATTGATTAAAGGCATATTCAGGCTAGGAACAAAAAGTGCACTGTTAAAAATTTCCGTATATTTACGGAATGTTTTACTGAAATGTATAGTGTATATACGGAAAGGCAATCCGTAATGACGAAAAAACGGAGTTAAGTCCGTAAATACGAAATACGGAAAATTTCCTTATTCTCTTTGGCTTCGAGTTACGGGGACGATCAATGCCGATTCAACACGAAGCTTTCTTCGCCACTGTAACAAGAAAATGATCGTTTCTGCGGCAGTTAAGGTTATCCACGCGACTATGACCTATTCTTTCAAACATTAAAAAATAAGATCAGGTGTCTGTAACATTTGGCAATACTAAAAATACTTTAAATTCAATAGAAACTAGATTTTTGAAGTACAGAAAACCAACTTGGAATTAACGGAGAGGTTCCGTGAAATTTATGGAAAGTTAATTTCTGAAAATCAGTGTGTCCGTAATTTTACGGAGAGTTTACGGACACTTCTTTATAAATGTTTGCCAGCACTTTTCCGTAAAATGAAGGAAATTATTTTTAACATTGTGTTTCGTATGGAAGAATTTTAATCGGGAAAATTTCCGCCGCTAGTTGCGCATTGTTCCTAAGAGGTCACTTTTTATTACAATTTTCAGCTACGTGAATAATAATAGAAGAGCAATGCTTTACTTAGCTACGTAGTTATTTTATATTTGATTTATGATTATGAGCAAAGAGCTTCCCAAATTGAGTAGAATAAACCTTCCCAAAGTCTATCGCGAGGCTGTAACGGCCCATCATAGAAATGGCCAATCCACCTCCCATTTCTCTAGTCAATGGGCTGCTTCGACGACAATTAATACCTGTGTTGAGGATATGTGGCGTCACGTACTGCGACAGAACTTTTAGATTAGAATGAAACATTAAATAATGACTTTGTAATAATATTCGCCGTTAAGTAAATGGTTTTGCAAAACACGAAAATAATAATTTGGATGACGTCAAATCCGAAATAAAAATTTGGCTTTGTAACAATTTATCATGACGCCTGCTATAGTTTATCTTGGGTTGCGTTTAATTTAGAGTTTTACGTCACACTTATGCATAGAAAAGCTACATGGGAATAATTTCTTGGCTACAATTTCCCTGTAAAGTATGGCTCTCGGTTTGACCCTAGAATACATCCCAACCTATTTCTCCTCCTAGTCACATTAGGTGACACCTTACGATCATGGCAATCGACGACCCATAGAAATAAAGTTAACGTAAAGAGGGACCTACTGGAGTAAAATGTTAACTGGTTTTCCTATAAATTCGATATTTTCTCTCTTGTATTTAGGAACTTCTTATATAACTGGGCCATATCCAATGGAAATTTTTGAATTGGTACAGCAGCGTGAGATGTCACGTTGAGTAATGCCATGTGACGTCATGAAATTATAAATGCTATTTAACTTTTCAACAGTGCTGTAAGAAAACTGAAGTGTGTGGGTCATGTTGTGAGGCAGTAATGCTGCTAATTCTAGCAGTCAGCAACAGAAACGTGTGTCATAGGTAGCGTCGACTCTTAACATTACAAAACTGCTTACAAGTTCTCATAAAGTTGCATGCATATTGTTTTTCAGAGAGACAAACAAAGATAACAGCTTATCACTTTTAAGCTCTTGATCTTATTGCAGCGTACATTGAAGCAGTGACCTTGAACTTGAACGCTGACAATTTCCCTCGCAAGTCTATTTTACGTGATAGTGTTCACGGATGCTAGTTTTAGAATAAAATATATAATGATTTATAGCCAACAGTATTATGTATGATTGCCTGCTGGAAAACAGTTTTTCGAACTCATTCTACACGTTTAATTGGGTGCAATTATTTTTCGTTAAATTCATAGATTCCACAAGAGTAATACAAATTATGTCAAAGTCTGTGGTATGGTATTTTCTTAGTAGGCAATGTACCTTAGAGATGGAATTCAATACATCAATGCAGTGTTAAAACATTGGTAGAAATGTAGGTTAATTACAACGGTAATAGTTTTTTTTAAACTTATTTGCAGTTACTATTTTTTTTTTCTGCCGTCCCCTGCTAAAAGAATAAATGCTTGCTCAAAATTTTAAAATTTGAAAGCTACATACTAACTTAGTAACAAGGTTTGAGAGTTTTATCTCTTGAAAGTCCACATGGCTATAACACAGGGACGGAACTGCCACAAACTTCTCAGCAACAGAGAATTTAAAAGGACAATCTTGCTATTAGGAGAAACTAAAGTTAAAATAGTATAAAGGTGAAAAGTAAGCGACAAAATTTGCCCATTCAATTGCCAAATTAAACTTGCTTACTAATTAAAAATTTAAAATATATTTCAAAACTATTCTGGTAAATTTCCCTTGTATATTTGAAACAATTTTCAAGTGCACATTATTGTATTATGAAAGCCTTAAATTATTGTCTTAAAATATTTTCACTAAATACGTGCAGATGAATGTCTTTTCAACGGTGCAGTTTAATTAGATTAGAAAATTCGTCGGAATTTATTCTTTGCTGAAACTGATTGCGAGAGAAGAAGCCAAAATAAAAAAAAAATCAAAATAAAAATACAATATAAAACAAATTAGGAAGAAGAAAATCCACCACCGAAAATAGAGTAAAATAAATACGCGAAAGTAAAAATCATATATTTACACAAAACTGTTACTCAAAAAAAGATAACACAATAATAATGATGTATTCACTTTTATTTTTTTGTTGCTTTCCTGGAATTATTTTCGGCAATGGAGAAAGTCCGATGAATTTCTGAGCAAATTGCAACTCACAATTGTGTACCTAGTTTCAGTTATTTAGACATAACTCAATAATAACCTTACTGTTATGACTGCGTTTCTCGTTCCGTACTACCTAAAACTCGGCATTTAAAAACCCGCGGTGAACATTTAACTTCCATGGGTGCTTACCAAACATAATCTGGGTAACACGAATAATCTGAATTATTGGAAGTGTCAATTTCTGAAAAAAAAATGTGTAAATATTCGCTAGTAAAATTCTTTTTATAACGTTTGTAAAATACTGACTTGTCATTTTCGGGAAGTCAGAACAATTGTAATGTAAAGAACATTTCGTATTATTCTAAAATGCTACAATATGGTCAAAAAATGTTTAGTAAAACTAACACATATCCTTGAATTTGACATTATTTATCTTTCTGACATCTACTAAACCTAATATTGATATACAGAGGCATAACTTGAAAGACATTAAATTTTCTTTGTATATAATTACTATGAAATCTGTACTCAGAAAATTATTGAAATTATAACGGAGTGTGAAATTTTAAACAGCTTTCTTAAACGCAGTTTCAATTGAGACATTTCCTTCGATTAATTACAGTACTATGATGCAATATTTTTATGCAAATATACATGCGACTGTGTTTCTGTTCTTCTATACTTAATTCAGTAAATGGTTTCGTGAATTGTTTAGTGTACTGTTTAGGAAATGTTTAACTTGCTTGAATAATCTCGCACTACTAGTACATGATTACTAGTATTTAAACTGTTACGAACATTTAACTTAAAGGATTGTTTTTTTCATAAAGCCAAAAAAGGCCAAACGAAGATTAAGTCAGTACTTGGGTTGACCGAAGATTGGAATTGGTAAGTCAGATGACTCATAATAATATATTCTTAGTCATAAAAGCATTCCCGAATTATAATGACAACGGTAAAGATAGATTACTTTGACAGATTTAAGTGTACTCCGTACATTATCAAACATAATTATCACGTTTGTTAGTGGTCACAATACATTTAAACCACAAAATTAAAATAAATATCATGACAATAATAATTAATAATCAAGTTGATTTGGGTACCAGAATGTTTGACATTTGGTGTATGGTGTTTTTAAGAAGCACATTGAAACCCACATTGTTTTATTCTTCTAGGTATTTATAGGAGAGCCTAAATAAGAGAAACGTGGTAAGTCTGCGTATAATACATATTTTAGTTTTTTCGATAAATTTTGTATTCAGCGATAAGAGGAGGAAGTACCGAAAAAGTATATTAACTACAAACCGCTTAACTAATGTGATTCGTCCAAATTGAAATATCGATTCTAAAGACAATGTGTAATACACTAAAATTATTTCTTGCTTTGCTTCAAGAAATGCTATTTCATAAATGTATAACGTTGAAGGTAGATTATGTATATTTCGTTGGCACTTATTTGATATTTAGTTCGATGTTATTCACTTCGATGGTTTCTGAGATACAAGCAGTAAACTGCACAGATGTGAATAACATATTTAGTGTAGCTGTTACTCATTTCATCTCTGATTGGATGAAAGATAGTCTAGAGGTATATTACATCCCAAATATTTCATAAACGGTTTATTGAAAATCGCCGTGGGAGTTGTTTGTAAACCAAACTCCCCGGACATATAAAAAGCAATAACCTTTTTTTTAGAAGCGATTATAGACAAATGTATAAAATATTTTATAAACTACGTAGTTTATACATTTTATACAAATAATTTCGCAATATGTAGGCAAAAAAAGTTAACTAACATCTTTAAAAACAGCGAGATATTTGTTTGAAAGTCATAGCAGCTGCTCTAGGCACTGTCTAAGCGCTTGTATTTGTGAAAATATGATTGAGGTTATCATTGCTAATAGGTAACATTCAGTTACGCTTATGTGCAAATACACCAAACAAATTGCCTCGAAAATTCTTGAACTGTTTTCTGAGATTTTCATTTCGTATATGATAAGTCGTCGCTTGAAATGTTAATTACATTAGTTGCTGCAATATCAGTAACGCCATAATTAATATATTTTGTTTACTCAAACACCCAAATTAATAAAAGTTTATGTCACTTCTCTACAGCGCAGAAAAACATTTTATTGGAACTTCCTTTCAGGAAAACATAGTATGTAAATTATGATGTAAAACATTAAGTAAAAATAGAAATATAGTGCATTATATGCATTTTGCACGGGTTTTGATTACGACGTGAATGTATCATTTTTACCGCTCGGTTTCACGTTAGCCTTCCTAAAGTTATATATATATATATATATATATATATATATATATATATATATATATATATATATATATATATGACACTACAACGTATGAAAAAACCATCATATAATCATTAACAGTGTGTGTTTAGATCAAACACTATAATGAAATGAAGACATTAAAAGTCATTACAAATTGCTGTTCAACAATATTTTTCAAGATATGATAGTAAAATGATTCGAAATCCTTGAAATAAGTTTTATATAGAGTTAATTTTATTTGTAACATATGAGATTTCTAGTTATTTAACAACATATACACACATCGTAGAGTAAAGAATTATACGAAATTAACACTGTTTGTTGACAAGTGGTTCTTTGAACTTGGATTCTCTCTTAAGAGTGAACCCGATAATTGACCACAAAAATTACCCGAGTGCTGTGCATAAAAGGGATATTATAGGCGCAAGTTTTACGAAAGAGTATGATAATTTTCAATATCGTGCCTTTACAGGAAGTAAAAAAGTCGAATGCGTAATTTTAGGAATGGTTCTCCAATATCGAAAGAAAAAAAAAAAGGTGTAAAAGCAAACGTCGCAAAGCTGTTTATTTCGAGATCATGTCTCTTCGAGATCTATAGTACGGCTTAGACATAAACCAGAAACACTTCTGTAATAAGTAAATGATTTAATTGCAGCATGCACGTTTAGTGTACTGTATGTGTACCGAGGTCATTGCGGCCGTCGGGAAGTGCGGAATTCACTTGTGGGAAAGGCGCATAATCGTACATACCATGGACCTAAGATGAGGAGGACTGTGCAAGTAGATAACCGTTGCTTCTGTAACACTTCCCTGAAGATGGCGAGTGCAGTGCCACACGATACGTCAACAGATTACTACCAGGAAGCCAAACAAATAAAGAAAATGGCGACAAAATCTTGCGAGCTTAATTTGTGTACACTCTAAGAAATTACTCACGAGATTTTCCCATACCAGTGTAGGCATATACGCTTAGTGAGAAAGCAGGAATGGTAAATTTTTCCCCTATACTTTCATTGCAGCGTTCCAAAATGTTCTCAGGAAACAGTGAAAAGCGTAGGCTAGTTCCCAACTTCATATAGTAGCGACGCTAAACATTCCTTTATCTGCAACTTTATGTGCGGTATTATTTCCTTACAGTGTATATGTTAAAATCTTCCAATGCAGTTTAGGAAGTTAACCAGGAAATTTTTAAGAGTATATGTTTTTATAACCAGCACGCTATCAGTAGGTAGCTAGTACGGGTAACACAGCCACCATACTCACCAGAGCACAGTAAACTGTAAATTATCTTCGTGGGGAAATAGCCAGTGTATTTTCTAGTATTCGTGGAGTGTATGGAACGATCGCAGTCCTGACGACACGTCCAACTCAATATAACCATTTACGATGTCTAAAATCGCCACCTACAAAAATATAGTCCATTCGTGGTTACTTCATACTTTTATGAAGCCCTACTTAAGTTCTACTTCCTGGCCATTCTTCCGCGTCGTGCAAACAAAGCTTAACTAACTCTAGAAATTTACACCAAAGGAACTACACACCGCTTTCGTGCGCACTCAGTGTAATAATATTATGGGTACGAACTATTTCTTATCAGTCATTACCAACACACCTGTTTTATCACGGTTTTTGTTCACATTAATTATAAATTAAATTTTATAATATAATTTCAATTTCAATTAAACCAAAAATAATATACTTTCACGTGAAAATAAGAATAAACGACTGTGATATCATGGCGTATTTAGGAAATAACCAAACAAGTAATACATGGGGTGATTTTTCAATGGTTAGTTAAGAAAAAGTGCGAAGAAACTTCAAATAGACTATTTGTTTGTTTTTTTTTTGCGTAATACGTCTACAATTATTCCAGCTGCACAGTTAAAATATATTTTCGCGAAATAACGGGAAATAACAGATGAACAATCATCCAGAAATATTCCTAAAATTACGGAAATTGCGTTTACTTCAATAACGGACTTCTTGTCGTACATTTCACAGAACTTCAGTGATTTCACGGAATATTTCCTCAAATGTGCTAGTTGGTGTCCTGCGTTTCTGGTTCATTGAAATACACTACAAAAAATTCTATTTTCACTATGCTGGTGTTTAAGTCTATAATAAAAGAAGAGAAGAAGTTCAAATATCTTGTGCCCGAACGGAATTTCAACAAACGTAAGCATACGAATCGCGAACTGTGAATATGATAGCTTTATGAAAATTGAAGGCTTATAACAATATTCGGTCATTTAATGCCAGCATCGTTTACAGTTGCTGGTAATGTTTGGGCATTTGCAATATTGCTAATCGTTACACGTGCCATGTGCTACAACTTGAGGAATGGAGATATAGACTTAATTGGCAAGAATATTCTAGCTGAAGCAGGAAGGATAACTGTCAGGTTTTAGCGGCGAACAACGATTCGCGCAACCTCGGTATCGTTTGTTTCCAAAGCTAGAAGCTACACGTGCAGCCTACGGAACTCGTTTAGCAACTTGACAATTTAATTCCTTGATATGATGATTCCCTTAGTTTTTTTTTTAACCAAACCATACGTAAACCCCATTTTAACTTTACGGCAAACTTTAAGCAATTTTTTTTTGCAGGTCACACCGTGAGAGAGGTTTAATTAAATTAAATAAAGTTTGTTTGGCGCAACGAAATAAATTGCCTGTATAGGAGAAATTATATATTCTGTTGTTACAGTCAAATAATTTGTGTTTTTTTTTTTTTTTTTTTTTTTTTTTTTGCGGTTGCCCCATCTGTAACATTTGGTTTGGTGCAACTAAAGAGCTACTTGTCTCTATGTGTATGAAACAGTTTCGGTAGTATAAAAAAAGTGAAAGCACGAGCGTTTTCCGAACTATGTGCACCCGAACGCTACGCCCAAGAAATTGCAGCTAGTCACTACTGACGTAATGGGAATGTTAAAAATATTCATTTACATACGTTGTTTTATTTTTTAGGTGTGTGAAATATATAGACTCCAAAAACAGGACGCCTTGCGTGTGTGTGTATGTATGTGTGTGTATATATATATATATATATATATATATATATATATATGCGTGTGTGGTGTGTGTGTTTGTGCTATTCGCGGTAAAATGAGCACTTTTGAAAGCCGTGCTTAAAATATACTTGTAAGCACGTTGTGTATTCTTCCGTCTTATATAAGATTAACATTGTTGTGGGTCTTATAACTTTATTCATGCGTCGGTCAAGTGAAACGGTGAAATTATTTGTAAAATAATATCTAACAAATCTGCTCATTTTTACACTTCGATGAATTAAAAAATCAACAGAAAGAAATTGAATAATTAAAGTTATCACAAATGATTACCTAACACTTTATATTCGACGCCAAGTTAAGAATCTACTTCCGATCCATCGTTATCAACTTTACTGTGCGCAGGTCACTCAGCGCGCCCGTTGATACATGTGCAGGTAGGGGCAGTGACTTTTTTCTAAGGTTGATTTCAAAAGTGCTCACTTTATCAAGTTTAACAGTATTACTTTTTAGTTTCCTCGTGAACTTGTTTCATTGGGGGTTTTTTTTATTGAATTACTAAGCATTAATAAACGCAATAGAAACACTTACTATCATAGTTGTCGCAAAAATTACAAACACATTTTCAAACTGTAGTTTCGAAGGAAAGCAATCGAATAAGCGCCCGAGAAAATATACACAGTTGAGTCGAATGTAGATGCTCTGTTGACAGTCCTCATTTTATTTGGCCCAGCACAGAGGATTTTTTTTTCCTCAAGAGTGTATTATATTAAATGAAGAAAATCAATTCTGTTGCTTTCCAAGTTTTGTTTACCCAGTAAAATACTTTGTTGGGGTTCCCATATATGTTTCGCCATGCACGAGCAAGTAGGCCTATAATAAATTGTTTGTTCGCCGGATAAGACCTTTCTCTAAGTGCATTATTTACACAATTAAAGGCTATTCACGATAATGTGAGAACATTAGAAATAAACCTTAGAAAAAAGTCACTGCTCCTGTCTACATATATTTTAATGGGCACACTGAGTGACATTTGCCCAGTAAAGTTGGTAACGATGGATGGAAAGTAGTTCCACATCATAACGTCGAATAGAAAATGTTAGGTAACCATTTGAGTAATCGTAAAATTAATTCTTTCGCTTTCTGTTTTTTTTAATGCATCGAATTGTAAAAATGAGCACATTTTAAAGTATTTATTTTCTTAATAGTTTCACAGTGTGATTTGACCGACGCATGAATAACGTGATGACGCCCATATCAATGTTAGTTTTACATAAAGCGGAGGAATACACATCGTGTATGTAAGTAGATCTTAAGCAAGACTTTCGGAAGTGCTCATTTCACAGTGAACAGCCTATAATCAAGTTTAAGATGTTTTTAATAAAGGGTATGGTAGCTGTAAAAATTTCCTAATAATAAATGTCGAACATATATTTGAACATACTGTAGGATAAGTTAACACATAAATCAAACCTACGTGTTTGTATTTATCTCCTTGTAAGCTAAATTGGCATCTCACGAGCATGTAAGTGGATAAATTTTCCGTTGTTTCCGACCAACAGTCACACATAAGGGCGAATTTGCTCTTGCACTCGCTTTGCATCAGAGGTGACGACCTCGTTTCGCTTGACATCAAATGACGTAGTCCACGCGCTTCACTTCTGGGCTTCTTATCAACCGGAAGCGGAGCACATAACGTCTGCAAACAGCAGAGATAACTCGGAACAAGCTTGTGGCGATCTGGGTGCTTCTGTGTCTGGCGTGCAGAACAGAACCCACTTACGTCACCGTTTGCATTATCATTTCAAATGTTAAGTTAATACTGGCACAAGGTCATTTGAATAAAAGCATTGAAAACAATCCCGTCTGAATGGCAGCCAGGGAAGCACCTTCTTTCTTTGAAGGACGGCGCGAGTTTGTTATGACATACGGGACGTAGAGTCTTTTCACTGTCGTCTCCGTACATAATAGCCATAACAAGAGTGATGTGATATATCAGCTTTACAAAGTACTGAAATTCGATAGCGAATAGTTGCAACTATCGCTTGTAGCGACACCACAAATATCGACGTCTGAAATATCACAGGCGCTGATGTCCAAAATATATCTACATTTTAAGTATCGTTAACAGTAGGTAAGACATCAATCATTCAAGTATCAGAAACTGTAAATACCAGAGATAAAAAATGACAAATATTTATATCACCAACGTCGCAAATCTGCAGTTATTGGAATTGAGCATCATCACAAATACTGGAATATCGTAATACCGCAAACATCGTCACGTTTCTAATATCGAAATTTAGTGGGTATTTTTTATACCGGTAAATAATCGTGATGTCGAATAACTTGCTAGACCATGTTGCAGTTGCGATACTGACAGTAGCTGTATTCTGACCGATATATCGTCACGTATCACTCTGCCGTAGTTGTGATTGCGTCTATGAACGCAGAAGAGTAGGACCGCGATGTTTACTGCGTCTGCAGCAGACGAGGAGAACCACAAACTAAATATGAGATCGGTCGCTTACTCTTCTTCTGCGCATGTTCCCAACGTTTACCTAGCCCAAAGGAACACAACTGTCAAAGTCACAAGGTCAGCAGTGATAAACGTGTTTGTTTATATCTCAATTTTTTAATTATTAAATGACGAGCAGTTCTATATGAATAAAATACTTCCACGAATTTTGAATTTAATCTAACCGCTTTCCAAATTGATTATACCAAGTATACAAATATACAAACTTCTCAAAACACTTGTTTACTAAGCAGTATTCTAAACTAAAATCCAATTCGCGATATTGCCATGTTTGCCATGTTGGGACACGGAGATTGGTTGTGCGCAGCCAGCGAAATCGGTTTACCTCATTTTTAGTTTATGGGGAGAACAGTTGAGTGAATGTAGTGTAGAGCGATATCACTGGCTGCGCTCAGCCAGTCTCCGTGTCCCAACATTGGACTGATATTCTGCCAACATGGCAATTACAACTAAAGGCGGGTATAAGTTGAGGTTGGAACACTGTTTATTAAACAAGCGTTTTGAAATGTTTGTACAGCTCCACTTAACAAGGGGCCGCGGTGGCTAAGCGGTTAGACTGCTCGCCTGTCGCTAATGCGTATCGGATTCAATCCCCGGCCGGGTCACTTCAGATTTTCGCAAGGGGGAATCGTGCCAGACGATGCCATTGGTCGGCGTGTTTCTTTGGGGACCTCGCGTTTCTTCCGCCCTTGTATTCCGGCGCTGATTCATTCTCACCTTATTTCAACCTGCGTCGGCTCTCAAGACCTCATTTTTAAGAGCCAATTTTTAATGCTGATTAATAAAATTCCAATTGATAAAAGTGGTTTGTTCGTATAAAAGGGCTCGTCTTTATGAAATTAATATACAAACAAAAACGTCCAGCCCTGTTGACCATGCGACTTTGACAGTTGTGCTGGTTTGGTGTACGTCATTGATGTGTACATGCGCAGAAAACAAAGAACCAGTCAACCTCATCTTTAGTCTATGGTGAGAACAGATGTGACACAGTGAGTAAAAGCTGTTTATTGGTTAGTCATTATTTTTTTAATCAGTCTTTGAAAAGAAAACGCTGATCATAACCAAGTAAATGCGCAAGTACACGTTGGTACGCAGTCTCCCAATTAAGTTGGAAGTTGTTTCATGAAAATAGTTATGAGACAATGTTGTATTCCAAGTGTAATTTCTTAATTTACGGCTGCTGATGTCACGTTTCTTGTTTTGTTTTTTTTTACACGCAGGAAGAATAACTTTGCAGATTATCAACGCTTTTACTTTCCTAAATGTACGACGTTTACACTTTGATACTGCGTGAATAAAGTGAGGCGGTCTATGAAAATATTAATTTTACTAGCGGTGAAAGAATATAAAACGAGAAGAAAATCATATCATAAGCAGGGCTGTCATAAGTGCTCAATTAACCGTGAACAGCCTATACCACACTCAAAAGAGAAAGATGTAATTTTTACTGAGAAATTATTTGTAATCTTACAAATGCTCGTAACAGCACAAAGGTTTCTCCTGCAAAACTACCCGCTTGTAAAACTACAAGGGCCGTGTTTATAATATACCTCAAGAAATGTTCGTACTATGCTGACCCGTTTCTACGAACTTCAGAAAAATGGCGGACTCTCAACAAATTAAAACTGTATTTAGCTATTCGTGCAAAAACTATGGGCGATGTAAAGTGTAGCTGTGTGCAAAAAGAAATGCATTGCAAGTTTGAATTAATTAAAACACTTAAAACAACTCAAATAATCATAATGAAACGTGATCGTATTATTCATTAAATTCTAACGTTTCCTAGCTACACAGAATTCTTAAATCAGCTAACAATACTCGTTAAGAGCCGTCCAAATCTCTTAACTCAAAAACAGAACTCTAAAAATGTATTAATGTTCCTATTCTTCATAACCAAATAACTTCATTAATATGTTGTATGTACATGCAGTTATATTTACTTACAATAAGTTTTAACCTTGTAAGTCAAATTGGTCTTGTGGTTATGGGTGCCTCATAATATTGCAAGGGGTATTGGTTCTAGTTCCCATGCGAACGAGCTGTTATGTATTTCTTTTCCGTAAATTATAATTTGAATAATTTTTTTTTTTCTTCGTTATTAATTTATCAAATTTAATTTCTAGAAGAAAAAAAATTCATGTACACATTTCAATAATATCAAATGTATTACAATGTTATCATTTTTTAATATTACAAATATATGTTTTGCAGAGTTTACAAGAAAACTCTTTGTAGTTTTACAAAGGATTTTATTGGCAACTGGGTTTCCAAAGAATTTTTTTTTGTAAAAGTACAAAATGTTTTTTTTAGAGTGCAGCGTCATACAAAAGAGTGGCCGAAACGTCGTCGTTGCTGACAAGTTTGGCGTGGCTACAGTCAAGCGAGCATGGCGTCTTCGGCGGTATAGAGATATCCGTATGCCGAGAGCTATAAGCTGTTAACTGAACACTGACACGAACACAGTAAAATTGTTAACGGTGGAGGGTAGTTATTTCCATATCTTAACGTTGAATTTTAAAAGTGATAGATAAACATTTGTGAATACCTACCGAAATGATTTATTTTGTATTTTATTACATACGTATACGACACAAGTGTAATAACTAGCAAACTTGTAAAATATTTACTCTTACAAAAATTTTGCATACGGTGGGATAATGCGACCAGATGCATACAAGCAGATCACAAACAGGACTTTCAAAAGTGACCAGTGTACTGTGAACAACTTATAGGAAACAAAATTCAGATCACGCGCTTTCCACAAGAACGTTTTAGTGGTGTTTAATTGTGAACCTCATACACAAAGACAGTCGTTCACAGTTTGTTAATAAGTCGACGATATGTGAATTTGGTTGCTAGTCACTTCAACATCAATGGTCAAACGACTGTTACATTGAACTCATAGTTGATGTGCGGATCACTGTCAAGAAGTTATATAATTTATTATATTTAAATTTACCGACCCAGTTTCATTTACGGTTCTAGGGGTTGCAAACAATAAATTTTTATGACGCGCACTGTACTTAAGTCGATGAAACAGTTGTTTCGTTGTCACAGACAATGAGATATAGGGTTTATTTATGCAGTAGCAATATAAACCACTAGTATCGTGGACTAGCAACACGGTCTACGAATCACATACTCATGAGGAAGACCATTTGCCACTGAGACTCGCAGTATTGTAGAGGTCAAACATAACTTTCATGTGCGCTGTGTCCACAGTTGTTTCGTTGTCACAGACAATGAGATATAGGGTTTATTTATGCAGTAGCAATATAAACCACTAGTATCGTGGACTAGCAACACGGTCTACGAATCACATACTCATGAGGAAGACCATTTGTCACTGAGACTCGCAGCATTGTAGAGGTCAAACATAACTTTCATGTGCGCTGTGTCCACAGTTGTACAATCGGGCCGAATGGATTACGACAAAGGCGTCATTCGAGGGGCAAATAAATAAGGCGCACATTAAAGAATTATTTTGGCATTTTTCTAGGATATAAATATTAATCTTATTGCGGAAACAACAGCAACTCCAGCGTAAGAAGTCGAGACCGAAACCATGAATTCCCGAATACAAGTCAGGCGTGTTCCCACAATACCAAATGCACTCTAGAACAAGAAAGTGAGGTTATATTGTTATTTGATGTTGATCTGTGTTACAGACTAAGCTTACTTCGTCTTACGGTTCCAGTGGACATAGAATTTTCTATACTCTAGTTCTCGTATTTCGAAGAACTTGCGTTGTACAACGTGCTCCGTATGCCACGTACAATTTTACTACCTAACAAGAGACTTAACATGCATAATATACACAACTGCACTAATGTAGTGTTAGTAGGAATTTGAAGAACTATAATAATTATTTTAGATTTATATAAAATAAGTTGTTTAATATGAATAACTTATATTCCACAGTACAAAGACTGTCTCTCTCACGAGCTAAAATACAAGAACACTAACAATTTGCGCTGAGTTTAAACCTGTCTTCAGATTTCCCTGGCATGCATTGTTTTTAACTGGAAGATTATTATATTTTTAGATAAACCTTGTATTGGTTATTCGTAATACTACTGATAGATAGTAGTGGTAAAATATGTGCAAACTTACTGGTAAATTTAAAACGTATACAAGTTTTGGCTGCCTTCGCCTTACTAACATTTATTTTATTTGCCAGAAATCATCCGTCATTTTTCATTGAACTGCCTTTATTTATTAAAACATATTGGTGTAATATTTTACAGCGAAGATTGCTGAATGCAATAGAGATTCTTAGGAGAAGTAAAAAAGAAAAAATAAGGAAACCGCAAATAAATAATAATGTTTTTTAAGTACTGCTGCAGCCAAAAGGCTTTGTATGATCTCTATAAGAAGTATGATTGTTTTCTACTGTCTGGTTTTCTGTGAATTTACTACACGTTATCCTAGTAAATGACAGATATTACACTTACTAAAGGAAAATTTAGCTCAAAGAACTTCTCTGAACTGGAGGGTTACATATTTATCCTTTTTAATCTCAGTATCACATACAATCGGAATTTCTGCCCTGGCTGTTTCTTTAAAAAATAAATAATACTAGCCAAGTTACAGTCCGACTGAAAACACTAAAGAAGTTACAGTAACTTAAAAGTCCCCATACTTGAATTTTACCCAATCCAGATGAATGTTAGCAAACCATTCCACAATGTTTGCTGAATGAGTCAAGGGATTGAAGGAAGACTTTTCCATTGTATAACTTTTTCCGTTGTTAAGCAGAACTGCTTCCAAGCGTGATTTTCCTAATGGAACACATATGTTTGACATAGCCATTGCTAAATGCCTCCAAAAAGAACAACGTCACAAAACAACAAACCAAAACTCAACGGAGTAGGAGTCTTTAAATAAATCATGCAAACAACCACAAAAAAAAATCACTTAAACTCTCCAGCCAATATCATGGGGTCATAAAGTTCGGATAGCTACTTAGAATATGCAAGTATCAGAAGCGTTTATTACAATAACATTAACACAATAATTACGGCTTAGTCAATAAATTTTCTTAAATTATGGCTGTAAATACATGTTTTCATTTACTTTGTTTAATTTCCGTTTCTCAGAATTTATCACCAGTCTCTCAAGTGTTTCTTGAATGAACACTATTTTAAAAAGACTAAGTAGAATTCTAAAGTAATTTTAATTTCAGTGCCTCTGAAAGGACTGAAATATCACATCTAAATCCTATATTTTAATCTTTCATTTCGAAAATATTAAAATAATTTCACTCTCACTAACGGCTGAAATATAGTTTCTTCGAACACGTGTAAACTTCTTCGTGATCAATATTTTGCAGGTTTGTTTACCCCAAATTTTCCACTACATAAATAATGAATACAAGTATTTTGATGCCCTTAGAGCAATTTTAATTTAATGTGCAAAGGCTTAACAAATAAAAAATCCTCTTAGAAATACGTTTCCTTTTTTATACTCCTGAAACAGTAATTTTACTTTGTCAAAAAAATCGGAACCGAATTCATGTACTTTAAATTTATTTATTCACACTATTGTTACATGTAATATTTTCTCACGAATACGTAATTTTTTATTGTTTCCGAAAATTTCCATACATTCAGGTAGGGGCAGTATGGGAGGTTTCGGAGCGTAGACACGATGCTTTAATAATCAAGGCAACGTATATAAATCTAACTAAATAAGCGAGAGCAGGTTGCATCTGTTTCAACACGCATGCAAAGCAGCGAAAAACCGGAATATTCCACGGACGTATCAGCTAGCTTCAGCAGAGTTTGTATTCATCGAGTGCTGGTACCAAAGCACCTGTGCGCATTTAAACATCAGCCATAGACCGGCGGAAATACTTATCGCATGATAACATTTATGTTTTCGTATGACTTCTGAAAAGTTGACAAAATTGGATTCTAATGTGGTTGACAGTATTTCCTGGTACTTAAAATTTTGCTGAGGAATGTCTACGTATTACTTGTTGCACATCATAATGCGGCCTTAATAATTATAAAGCGTTCAGATATATATTTTTTTTAATGTCCTGTGTGTTATTATAGTTCTCGTGATTCAATAAGGCAATTTACTATGTTTGCGTATTGTAAAAATATTTTACTTACTTCATAATTTTAATTTCACGGGTAGAGCCAGAGATAAAAATCAGAATTAACTGTAAAGTTACAGTATTTTCAATATCGAGATGTTGAGAAAATTGAGTTAATTTTTAATTTGGCACTGCTCTATAGGACAGCACTGAGGATATTGAAAATAGTAGTAAATCCAGTATGATCCGAAAAGTGAAGTGGTAAATGTATGCTCATGCAAAAAAAAAAAAAAAAAAAAAAAAAAAAAAAGTGACGTACATTTCTGTTGTCTATTTTGGTTAGACAAGATTTATTATTTATGTGCCTGAATTAGGTAATGTGCTTAAAAAAATCAAACACCCAGTACAAAAATTAATACGAAGTGAGTTAAATATTCGTAGAATCAAAAAAACTGTAACTAATTCGACACATGTAATTTACATTCGACTCAGATAACCAGAAATCCGGAGACTATTAACCTACAAATAATGCATATACAGAATGATTCAGAAATATGTTAACATTGAAATAGCTATTCTAACAAACGCGAATGCAACTAAAAATTTTTTCTTTTAATTTGTTACAGAACGGTTGTCGACGTTGTGGAAATGGCTACGAACAAGTGGAGAAGCTTTTAAGCAAACATCTCAGTTGTGATATGCTTATTACAAGTTTTTCCACCTCTCATATAAGTGTTAACATATTTCGGAATCACTCTGTATAAGGCATTAGATGATTAAAAAAAAAAAACTAAATTATTATTTTCATAATGAACTCAACCCCTGCCTCAAGCAAAATTCTTTAGTAACATGATTATGTTCCAAGTTGTGTGATTTTAAGAATTGGTGCAGACGAAACAGCGAAGATTCCTTTGCATGACGTGTAGCGTAACATTAAACAGATTGCCTTCCAAAGTTGAAGCTTAAAGATTATACTTCTTGGGGTATTATGAATATTGAAATTTTTAAATTAAAATTATGACAAAAACAACCTAATCAATACTAGAGAAAATCATTTAATACACGGTCTTCATAATATTTATAGGCCTTCTGGTAACCAAAGTTTCACCGTTTCGATGATACTCTATGGACGAAAATCTGCCTATACCACTGCAAGGGGGTTCATTATTAACGTCTTCTTAATTAATTATACAATGTCAGTTTAAGTACGTTTTCAAACTGGAACCTCGCCTTTCATGATAAAAGTTAAGTGTTCGTTTGGGAAACACGAGAATTATGTTGCAGATAATTGAGCAATCTTCAAATTTACTACCATTATAATGCGACACTTTTTCCATTAAATAGCGGGGAAGTTTGCATGAGATTAGAATAAAAGGTTGATAAAATATACACTGAAATTTGAGAAGAATCTTCCCTTGAATTAAAAGCAAAATCTGCTATGAAACAAATAGAAAAAAAAATTGTCTCTTATTTTAAAAATTGATTTTTATTTTCAGTGTCGTGGCAAAGGCATGCTAAGTAAGACGACGAGTCCATATTTTAACGAAAGTGAACAGTTTGTTTTTACCCCCAGCATGTCGGTAAACCGACTTTGAGATCGATACGATACGTATATTCGGGACAGATGGTCGAAATTCGGTTCGAGCAAGCATCAATTTCGATGCAGTACAAACGGTGCGGTTGAAGAAGAACAACGTAGGCGATGTAGGTACACACGTGCAGGATCTTCCTTCCGAGTTAACGCCGCATCAGTGGGAGTCTCCTGAGCATATGGCCGCCACGAACTTCATCGTTCGTTCGGAGTTTGTTTACCCGGGCCCGCAGTCCCGAAAAGGAATCGCCTGTCGCGCGGCCGATTAAAAAGACGAAAATAATTGCGGTCAGAAATAGTGTGGGTACATCTGGAGAGCCGACCTCTTTGGCCAGAGGACGGGGTGTGCTGGTCCTACCGCAACAGCGGCCGAGTTGAGCCTCAAGATTTACCAGCTCTCTCTCTGTGTCTCTCTTTCTCTGTCTTCCCGTCCGCTTCGTCGGCGTTATACGTCGCTTGTAGTCGTTCGTTTTAGAACCGTCCGCCGAGGAGCCGGCAGGTCGTTGCTCCCTCGCTCAAGACGCCCAGCGCGGAGGGGCGGGACCTAGCTCCTTCTCATGCAATACATAACAAAATAAAACAGCCGGCGGGGCGAAGGCCGCGTGCTAAACGGCGTCCTCCGGCCTGCTGGTCGCCACCTCATCTGCAGCACTCCCGGTCCTGCTCGCGTTTCAAGCTGATTCCACAACGCTGCGATGCGTTGCGACGAGCTTTAGCCAACCAGGATGAGTGAGTGAAGAGACTTGGGGGCTCTTAACAGCGAGGTCTTAAGAACCGAAGCGGGTGATTGAGGTGGGTACGAAGCCGCACCGGAATGAAAGGGTGGGGGAAACGGGAGATCCCGGAGGAAATTCGCCTACCAGCGGCGTCGTCCGGCACGTTTGCAACATGCGAAAATCCGGCCAATCAGGATGAAGCAGCTGTCCGTCGCAGTA
Source organism: Dryococelus australis (assembly GCA_029891345.1). NCBI lineage: Eukaryota > Metazoa > Arthropoda > Insecta > Phasmatodea > Phasmatidae > Dryococelus > Dryococelus australis. The sequence goes on along the minus strand of CM057009.1, from coordinate 63,298,197 downwards.
CGTCGGCGACTAGTGAGTTGCGCGAAATTCTTGCGATGCGATTGTCGACGACGGCCTGCGACGGAGAAGAATAAGAAGAAGTATTCGTGTACACGAATTACAAGAAGAACACACGTTTGTTTACATTTTAATGAAGACGCGCTTTTACGCCATGAGTTTAAGCCAATTTGCATACTTGAGAATGCGTTTTCGAGTGAAAAGTGATTAGCGTTGTTCTAAAAAAAATTCCCCCCTCCCTACACGCAACCTAAAATAGATAGCAGCACCATCTTAGACGGCGTCCGTCACTGACGGATCATCGCTCAATTGTGAAACCGAAGTACGCATGCATAGTTGTATTGAGGAACCAGCTTAAGAGGCTGGATCACCCCTTATACAGAAATCGTTTGTTTTAGTGTCATAACAGAAGAGGCAGGGCCATTACTGAAAAAGTTTCATTATAGAAGCATTAGGTTTCATAGTCCTGTGTAAATTTTTGTACCTGATTGTTAATAGAAGTTCCCTGGCTGTTATTAAAAGTTGAGAACGAATTAATTCAAGCAATTATGTATTAAGTTAATAGTTTCATAAATATGCTTTAGTATTTAATATATTATGTCTGTAATAATGGGTAAGGCATTTAGCTAAGCTTCTATTGTCACATTTTTAAGTAAATCATCCTAAATTTTAATCATTAAGAAATAAGTAAAAAATTCAATATGGCGGGTGACGTGGGCTCTTAAGAGTGGAATTGACCCCCACGTCCAAGTTGAAGATGCGAGGGAGCGATACGGGCGACACTAACACGCACGCCTAGCGCCTCATCGCTCCTACGCGCAACGCGTGCAGTGTTTCCGTCGTGACGCTGTAAGGTGCAAATTAGATCTGTAACACTGGGGTTTGATTACACAGGATGAAAGCCCACATATTAAACTACGCCCGTATCTATGTACTTTTCTCTTGCAGCTTAAGGATACTACATAGACAAACTTTAAAAATGTGATATTTGAGCATTTTCACGAATTTTTTTCTCCGAGAATACACTTAATATGACAAAAGTAAAAAAAAAAAAAAAATAGGGGCGTAGATAATAGTTTAATTAACTCTTCTGACAAAAAGTTGTATTTGCAGAACATTTATTAACCTAGATACGTGTATTCGCGCAAACAACTATTAAAAAAAAAAAAAACTCAGGAATCCATCATCCCACTCTCAATAAGTCGTCGCGCCGCCGATTCCACAGCCGTGGAAATGATTTCAGCATTTCAAATTCAAAGTGCGTTCAAGGTGACCCGAGTCCCCTGCGCATGCAGGCCAGTGAGGGACAAAGGAACATAATTTCTTTCAACTTCGTAAACGTTCGCTGCTGCTGGGATAACTTTGCACCACTCAAAATGCCTGTTTTGATGTCATTGGCGAAGGATTGGCAAACGTTTCCTGGGTAGATAACATTACAAATTTAAAAAAAACCTAGCTGCAAATTTCTGTTTTATTTTTACCGGTTAACACCAAAACAAAAATTTTGATTTGTGTGGAGTTACCCCAGCATATGCTAAGTAGCCGTGGTTTACGGTACTTGCTTACCAAGTTGTATCCACGGTGACAAATTTAACGCACTGGCTGAGGGTTCTAAATAGATATACCTATATATAATTTTTCTAGTTTAATAACGACGTTATGCGAGTTTTCTTTAAATCTAAATACGTGTGTAAGTTATATTTGTTAAGAAATAAACAGGCGGAGGTATGACATGAAACTAATAATTTCAATTGTAGAGTTGGGATAAATCAACACATTTATTTTGAAGCTTCAATTCTGAGTAAACTCTATACTTAAAAAATTAGTGATTTTGTTGCAAGTTTAGATGTTGTTGTGTGTATAATACTTTTGTTTTATTACTTGCCTGATATATATATATATATTAATTAATTATTTGATTTCACCAAGAAGCTTGCCAGTAACTTTTCCGAGTATTTTACATAACTGGCTGAGTGTAATTAGCTGGGCGTTAATATCGTAGGAATTTTCTTAACACAAAAGTTTGAATTCTACCTTTGAATGCAACTTATAATTAGTACATCATTGCACACTTTCAAAACACAATATTTTTTTTACATATTTCATTTCGGTTGACAAGCGTTTGCGGTATAATAATTGTAGTTATCAAAAAAATTCTACAAAACTACAACTGAGTTGTTGGATTTTTTAAATAAATATTTTTTTGAACTTGTGCGGTGACGATTAGCCTACATTTTCTGGTTTTTTAGCCAGGAACAGAGCAAAATTTGTTGGAAATTTTTTTATGAAGTGATTCATCTAAAGTAAATACAAAGTTTGTGTTGCCGCGCATTGAAAGCATTGAAAGAACCATAAGTTCATGTGAACTTAATTTAATACTTCTTGTCCCATTCCGGAAGGTCCTGCCAGTTTACAAACATTTACCTGAACCCAAACTAAGTAATTTGATACATTACGGCACGAGCGCAGAAAACTTAGATCAAATATCGACACCTCTGGGCAAGTTACAAGTGATTCTGCAAAGCCAAACATGTAGCAATTGCTCAAATTAATTACTTGAAGTTTACGATCACTCATTACTTCAGATGGGCTTTGTTCGCAGTGGCTGCTGTTGCCACGTTGTACAATGCATCAACCCATTCAGACTCAGTGCGCACAATTGTGTAGACAAATCACAGCAAGGTTATTTTTGGCCAGTAGTCTACAGTGCGAGGCCCAGGGTACAATGATCTCTCATGTAGGTAAATGATTGGCCAACCATGTTACTGCTCTCGATTAAAGGCTGTTCACAATAAAGTGAGTACTTTTGAAATCAAACTTAGAGAATGTCACTGCTCCTACCTGCGTACATTTTAATGTGACATACCCGGAAAAGTTGGTAACGTTGGAGGTAAAGTATTTCCATAACTTAAAGTTAAATAAAACCTGTTAGGTAACCACTTGTGATTACTTAAATTATTTCTTTCGATTTTTTTTATTTTTTTTATTTTTTTTAATGCATCGAAGTGGAAAAGTGAGCAGATTTGTCAAATATTTACTTTCGTCAGAATTTTAGTTCAACTTGACCGACGCACGAATAACGCGATAAGGCCCATGGCAATGTTAATTTTACATAGGCGGAAGAATACACAACGTGCATACAAGTAGATCTTAAGGAGTGCTCAGTTTACCGTGAATATTCTTTACAAATTGTTCTTACCTCTACAGGCGGGCACAACACTTAAAACTAATTGATTATGATAATGAAATAGGTATTGTGTCAGCTTAAAATACAACACGCATTGTAGTATTTCTTATTTCAAACACCAGAAACCGTAAAGTAAATCATTCCTGAAAGATTTAAATGATAAAACATTCATAGCGGAAACTATCATATCTATACACCAAGGAAAAAAAAACCTAATTGAATGAAATAAAATTTCTTTGGCGCGACTAAATTATTTGTTTGTATAGGGACGATAAATTATTTTGTTATTCAAGTGAATTTATTTCGTTGTTCTCATTTGGTTGCCCCAAACTGCACCCGAAGATTTCTTTGGATCTACATACATTAAACATATTCGTTTATCATTAAAAAAATATGACAGCCTGACCAAGACTTGACCTCAAATCGTCTGCGCCCCAGCATTACGCTCTAGTGAATACTGGTAAAAATAGAATGTTTTCCAATAATTACAATATAAATGCTGGAAACCGTACGTAAATAAATGTTTCAAGTTTTCAAGCTTTACTTTTTTGTTTTCTGTTGAACGTCTGTTATTAAGATTTTCATGCCATTATTAAGCGTTGAACTAACAAATACTGCTACTATCTTAATCGTAACAACAATTACAAACTCTCTAGCAGTATTTTCAAAACGAAGGCAATCAATAGAGTGGCCAAGCAAACATACAAAGTTTATATTCAACAATTTATTTTGTTGACAGTCTAATTTTTTTTATGCCCAACGCAAAAGTTATGTTTATTCAAGCGCATTTTGTTAGATAAGCAAAATTAATTTTGTTGTCTTCTAATGCGCCCATTTATCCTGTACATCCTATTTCTCCAACTCATTTTGGGAATCTGAAATGACATTAAGTTTGGATTAGGTAACGTTAGGTTAGGTTACCTTAGGTTAAGTTAGGTTAGATAACATTAATCAGTGTAGGTGGGCTTAGGTTAGGCCAGTCACCATATAACCTTTGACACATTATAATTAACAAATGAATAGGACACATATATATTTTAATACTGTGTTATAATTTTTTCTAAATTATTCATGTTACAAAACAAATTATAACAGCAATCACGTTATACCACGTACAATCAAACACTAACCTAACTGTAATAATACAATTAATTGTAACATTTCATGCAGCCATCTACGCAGCAGACAACACTGTTACCTCTTGCTACTACTCACACCAGTCATGTGAGATGGCCAGTCCTCAACGAAGTATTTGGTTGGGGCTAATATATATATATATATATTCTGCTTTCTAAAACATCCAGAATGGAAATGTGCTTAAATTTCGTTAAAAACACAGACTATATTAATCGATTATTGTTTTACGTTTAAAAGTATGTTTTAGTAAAATATTTAATACCGTTGCAAAATATATACGTTCTTCTTACATATACAGCATAAATCACAATTTTCTGACAATTTTTATGGTGTCTGCACTACATTTTTGATGAGTTCTTCTTCGGCGCCGTTCAGCTGATACAAGAGTTGACTAGCTTTGCAGGTCCTAGGTCCGTAATGACGTGATAGACGCAAGGCCGTTTAGCTGATACAACAGTTGTCTAGCCATGCAGGTCCTAGGTCCGTACTGCCGTGATGTACGCAGTGCCTATATACTGATAAAGAGTTAACTATCCTTGCATGTCCCAGATCTGTACTGCTCTACCTACAACTCTAATCGCCTACTCACGTACCTACCGACTGCTCTACCCATCTCACTACCCAAAACATACCATTCATATCATCAGACTAACCAACAAAATATTCCAGCCATACATTTCGACCTTTTATACTAACCATCTCACCTGTCTCATACTTCCTTCCCTCCTGTTTGATAACCATACAGATATGTCACACTCAGAGACCAAGGTAGTCCATCAAAAAACAAGCTGTGTTTATTACTTACATGGCATTATTTATTTAAATATTGTGGTTAAAGGATAAAAAAATGGCCGAGAGGCAAAAGTAAGTAGGGCCTCAGGAAGTGCTCACTTACCGTGACCAGCCTATAATTCCGATTACGACCGCTCAGTTTGCGAACGCAAAAGCCAGCGTCGACGATAAAAAAATACGCTCGCAAACTTAACGCGGGAGACACACACCACGCAAACCACTTTGCGTCTCGCGCAGTAAGAGGAAATGGCGGACATATTTCATGAGTGGCTCTAACCTCGTGAACTAATATATATATATATATATATATATATATATATATATATATATATATATATATATATATATATATATATATATATATAGTACACTTGGCCCTATACAAACAAGTATTTTGTTGCACGGAACAAACCTCACTCTCAGTGAATAAGTTTATTTTTGAAGTCCACAAGAATGCAAATCCAGGAGCTAACATTTGTCCCAAAAATTCAGCTACTGACTGCAAGAGTCGTTTCCAAATATATATTTAAACTTAGAGACGTCCAGGGGCAGCGGTGGCTGAGTTGTTAGCCTGCGCGCCTTTCACCTAGGTGAACCGAGCTCAATCCCCGTCCGGGTCACTCACGGATTTTCGCAAGTGGAAATAGTGCCTGACTATGCCGCTCGTAGGCGGGTTTCCTCGGGGATCTCCCGTTCCCCGCACCCTTTCGTTTCGGCGCTGCTCCGTTCTCATCTCAACACATCTCATCCATCCCGCGGAAGGCAATGGTACACTATAGCGGTATCTTCCTGCCTAGCTGCCTTGGCGCGCGACCCGGTCTTCCTTCATTCCCGCGCTGTGTCCTTGGTTCCGACCAACCTTCGATTTTCTTACCTCCACGCACGCAAGGAAGTCCAACTTCTGGGTGATGTGCTCGTTGTGAAGTAGTTCTTCATAACGTTGGCAAAGCTCAAGACGACCGAATACGAGTATTTATGTGTGCTTTATCTGAAAGCATATTTTATTTTGGGTTAATTTGCGAAACAGTCTATGAACGAGTTCTTAAACTGTATTTTCTACTCACGGTCTGTTCACACTTTTTGAATCCAACCTTTGAGAAACCATCCAACGTATGATGTGTTTAGTTATTTCCTAAATATGACATGCATCACAAGCGTTTAAAACCTCTGTTAATATGAACGTATCATATTTTTCGTTAAATTGATGTTTTACCTGTATTTTATTTACAAAATATAAAAATTGATTTACAATGAACGTAAAAAAACAGTAAGAAAACTTGTTTCTTGGTAGACCCTAGCAAAAATAGTTCTCATGCAAAATATCATAAAAACTGAGTGCTCACGATTTCGATGCCAGTGTCTAGAAAATTACACCAAAAATGTAATTTTCTAGACTTAGTTAAGCTTAATTGGCTCGAGGTGGAGGAATATCCTGGAAGTAGAACTTGAGCAGGACTTCATAAAAGCATGAAGTAACCGTGAATGGATTATACACGCAAAATATGGACTGAAAATTTATCGATGTAATGCAACTGTATCGGAAGGTATTACGCCGGATGGTTGGTTGGTTTATGGGTACTTTTAAAGTCACATGTTCACTTAGTGCCTGCATCACCTATTCAAACTGATCCAGTTCGCCACCTCAACCAAAAGTTCACTGAGCGACGTTTAAAGTGCTTAATAAGGACTATTGGTAATGGTAGGAATTTATATTGTTTTATTCTGAGAACATATATTCACTTGCATAAAACAGGTTCTTGAGCTAATAAGCTGGTCTGGTGTTCATTTTTAATGTACCGAGATTCGACGCAAATAGTTATAATATCACGTTTTGCTAAGTTTGCATTTCAAAGTAACGCCCCCCTCCCCTAAATTAGCATTGCATGCAACATCAGAGTAGTGTATTTCGTTCGATACATGCATAAATATCTGCAGCTTAGTGTTTCCAATTCACACGAATCTCGAATATGCCGCATGTGATTTGTGAGTATAGATCTGAGTTACACAACTCACATGCCAGATACTTACGTGCAGTTTTTTTGTACATATTTAGGTACTTTGTAAAGTACGCGCCTTCTAGAAACAATTTTGTAGTAGTTATTTAGATTTTAATTGCTCTTAAATGATGCCTAGGCCTTAATACATTCATTGCCGTATAGATAGCGACACCCAGAGTGAATTAATTACAAAAGGCGGACTTTGGTATGCAGTAACAGCAAGGGTAACATTGCAACTGATTGACTGCAATGACCAGCAAGCTCATACGCTGCTACGACACTGGCGAACTATCGTAGGATGAAGTTATGTGCAGTATAATCAATGTGAGCATTGGGTGAACTAGCATGGATCGGCGACACATTGGACACATGTACGGACAACTTACAAAGTTCATGCGGGGGATTAGTAGTTGCGCTACGAGGGCACGGTGATCGTTCCGTAGCACTGACTGCCGCATGGACGATTGTGTTCGAAGTTGTTGGAAGCAGCGAGAACATGAAGGCACACACGCCACGGGAAGGCTCTGGGTGAACCAGATTGACGAGAAGCGGAAAGTTTCTTCATCCGATGGTCGCGAATTCAACCGTAAGTGTTTCTTTCCATCGTTCAGAGACAGTGCAGCGGCAAAAATAATGGGCCATGTTTCTAAAATGATTATTGCGAGGCGACTAGCAGGGGTATTTCGTTGTCCCACACGTAGAATTCTTCGTTTGAGTTTTTTGTACGGCTGAAGAATGGGGGTGCATCGTCTTTAGTGATAAATCCAGTTCATATCCATCCTGTATTAAACAAAATTTACTTTTACGCACTCTAACTGAACTACTTATAATTGTACAGTTTTGGAATTGTGAATCATAGTCCTCAATGTTAACCTAGAGCATATCGGACACCCTCTGTAGTAGTTTCGCACTAGCAAGTCACTACTCCCACGCCGGTAAATCTCCTGCTACAGACCAATATCTACGCAAACACAGTTTGCCCAGTTGATAACGTTGATAAGTTTCAGGGGCCAGATTCAGTGGGTTTGTGGAAATTTTAGTGTATTCGGCTGTGACAGCTTCGTGCGAACTCCTTAACTGCAGTAGCGAGACCGAAGTTCTGATGTGCAGAATGTTGTGCCTCGGCAGGTATTTGAATATCTGTTACAAGTTTTCGCCAACTGCGAACAGCGCCCAATACTTGAGCTCAGGTAAAACATTTGACATGAATCTTTTTATTCAGGTCATCAATCATTGTAGCTGGAATCGATAACTTTGCCACAAAAAAAAAAGCCGCTGTTGCTGATGACACTTAAGGAAATGCAATTCTTGCAGTCGAAGAAGTTCGTGGCCCAATTATTGCTTCTGATTTTTCAACGCCAAGTAAAACGATAGCATTAATTAAGACGCTGATGTTAAATCCGGTAAAGTCAATGGCAACAACGATAACACGGACAATGACGCCACTGAAGAAGATGAGACCTCAGCCAATATTTATAGCTCCCCCGCGGTAAAGAACTTCATAAAAATCAGAGTGAGACTATCTGCTTTTCACAACTTCTGCCAACGAACATTGAATCGCACAGTTTATAGACTGTTTAATCGCCTGTTTATAGACCCACAAAAAACACCAGCCAATCAAATGACGACTGTTGTAAACGAACAGATTGCCAATTATATTATGTCTTGCAGACGGAACAGCCAATCAGATGACAGCCTTATAGTATCGCGTTAAATTTTTTGACACATTTACTGCGTCGTCCGAGTTACTAAGTTTTATAAATGCGTCGTTCGATATTCTTAAGGTCTCAGTCTGAAGTACTACTACGCACTTAGATAGTAACATAGCAGGTTTATTTCGGCGCTAAAAATTTAAGTGTATTCGTATTTACATTTAAGATTAAATATGGCCTTAAAAGGTAGCGGTTTATAAAACAATTTAAACATTTGGAAATTTTTTTCTTGACATAAATTAAAAATATTATTAAACTTTCACTACGCGAAACACACATACAAACCCACGTGCACAAAAACGGATTCGAAAGGTTCCAAAAACTATTAAAGTAATATACTTAAATATATTCACTTGATAAAAAATTAAACTATGATGTTGGTCCACCTGTAAAACAAAAAACAAATCTAGAATAGGTTATTCACGGTAATGTGAGCACTTTTGAAAGCCCTTTCACTTGGGATAATAATCAATAAATATATTTTATTTTAGTCTTAGACGTCGACTTCCGAGTGCGATTCTGGGTTTATTATTTACGTGCAAATATTTGCTTAAAAAGGTGGTTAAAGGATAAAAAGATCAGGGGAAGAAAAAAGTAACTAGGGCCTCAAAAGTACTCACTTGACCGTGAATGGCCTATAGTGCCAAATACAGTGGCTTGTGTATTGCTACTATTATCACGGTATGTTTGCACTGATGTCCCAAAGAGTAATCGGCCATGGGAAGCCCATGGCCTGATCATTGGAATGTTGCTCAGCAATGCCAACCTCGACAACAGCCAGAGGCTTGGAAGTTGCCTCAGTGATGCTTGCTGCCGGACGACGAAATGGGTGGTGAGGGTTCACTGGTGACGCAGTCTTTACATGGCGCAGTAAAAAAAAAAAAAATAAAGCTTCACAAGACACAACGAAATTCCTAATTCTTAACAGTAATTTCGAAATATAGCTTATTTTTCTCTCGTTTCTCGTTTCACATCTATAATTACAATTTTAAAAAATACCCTTTATTTAATAATCTCAGTTCCGCATGGGGGAAAAAAAACTGTTAAATAGTCTTATAAGTGGTGTGAATCTTTGATTTTTAATGGCCGGTCATGAAGATCGATTAAGAATATTTTTAAAAATAATTGAAATTGGTAGGGACACCACCTCCTTAATGAGCGTACGTTGACGATATGTTCTTCGGCGTTTGATAGTCTGCGTTCGAACTGCAGCACGTCGCGACCGGCTGTGTTACAGACTGCCAAGTACTGCCAGGGGCTTGAAATTTCCCGCGCACAGAACAAAAGACACCGCATTTCCTGATAACGGCAGGGCGAACCACAATTAGACGCACGCTACAGGCTGCACAATTTCCATTATCGCGACAGTTCACGCCTTCTGGGAAGGAGCTCGCAATCTGTCGTTCTGTGGGTGTGTCTTAACCCATTATCTTTTATATCTCACCGTAAAAATGCAACACCTTAAAACTGCCACGGCCCCCGAGCATACGTGAAATGTTTCGTTTCGCTACAATGTATTATTTTTGTACTTTAATAACAAAAATTCTTCGAAACTGCTTTGATAAAAGTTTTTTTGTAGGACGAAAAAAAAAAAGTTTTCTTGTAAAAAATGTAATACATGTTTTGTAATGTAACATATTATAGGCTTGTATTCAAATCCACATAATTGAGAAGTGGAATTTAGTGAATATTTTCATTGTGCTCTGGGAAAAAAATAGACGAATAAATAGGACAGAAGTGGAAAAATTATTTCAAATGATATTAAGAAAAAAACTAAAATATCTGCGCCAGGAAGACTAGAATCTGCATCCTTAGTATTGTTACCGGGAGTATTTCACCATTCACACGAACACTTTCCCTTATTGCTCAGCCAACTCTTCTGACTGCGTGATTCTAGCATATATGAACTTGGGAAAGAATAAAATAATGTGAGGTCTTCGGAAGAATACCGATTAGGGGCATCATTGACTTTAGATTAGCATTAAATTCTACAGGCCAGCTGCACATTTTCAGTTTTATTCTTGCAGAATTTATAGTTTTGTAAATTTTTTTCGTCGGGACGTCCATTACTTGCATTAATTAACTACAAAATACTAACTATAGAGTCTGTTTTGATTGGTTACAATACCTACTATTGGACATGTAAAAATACACATGGCGGTATGTTATATAGAACCGATCTCTTTCCCAGGGAGTTCCACGCTTTATAGAACGTTATAGGTAGGGACATGCAGAATGCGCATTATTATTTGGAATCAGGCCGAACTTCACAGTACTGTATGCACTAGAGCCGGTGTCGTTTCTCCATTGGCTGCTACATAAATGTGAAGACACTCCCTCTCTGACCGAACTACACGTGATTGGGGCACACAATTGTGAAGTGTTCCTTTATTGGCGTATAGTCACTCAGGGTGTGTCATATAAAGTATGGACCAATGACAAACCAATCGCAAAGGTACATGTGTATCAAGTTTAACATGTCCCCAAATAATAACGCGAATTCTGCAGGTCTCTAGTTATAAGGAAATATCACCCCTCCCCCCTCAAAAGTAATCATTATTATTCATTATTTAATAACATGTTCGTAAATAACATATATATTTGTTTCAAGTTGCTTATAACATGATGTGACAGTTTGTCTATCTGACTTCTAGACTTTAAGTGATTCCTGGTTAGTACAAACATTTTTCTAGAAGTATTAAAAATACGCCTCTTGTAGCGTTACAAAGTACAAATTATACAAGGGACGTGACTGCTCTTTTACAAATTCTATAGGTTTACCGTAAATGTCTCAGTGCAATTTACAAGGAAAAATGACGGGTTGTAAGATATTATTTGATTACTCAAATGTTGTCAATTGGCCACACAGAATTTACGTATAGATAATTCAGATTGTCGACTTTTACACCATATCGACTTGGCAGTTACAAAGTTTGGATGCACAGATAATTTTATCCGTAAATGGTTTCGTCACCTGAGGGTGAACGGGTTGTTAATATTTCGATAAAATTGAGCAATTTACTAGCCGAAATATCGCAATGGAAGAGCTCATATGTATATTATTTGTGCGTTATTATAATTGCAGCCCGTTCGTGATTCAAGATTCCCTATTAATTTCTTCTTTTTCTTTATTTCACGGCATAGGTGTTTCTAAGAAACATAATAAACGGGATATGAAATTAACGTATTTAGACAAATTAAAAGTACCTACAATGTATTCAATATATTAATAAATAGAAAAATAGCTTTTCTGTAAGGAACATTGCACATAACCGGTTTAAGACGGAAAGCCAGAAGGTTTCCATAATATTCTCAAAGTATGGGGTCATGATTTTTCTCGTGAAAGTGGAATCGGGATCGTAGAAAACCTTTACACCAGTATATAAGCAATTTTTTACTAAACCAAAGTTTGTGGAAACCATAGCAAAAACAATCGCTGCCATAGGTTCTTCTCTGTTGAGTATTTTTTAAATCGCGGCACAGGATTTACATTTCTTTGTTGTTATCATTCCGCCACATTTAAAACTTACATTGCCATCAATCTTCTCATTTTATTCTTGCTTTGTTCATTGCGACTGTGAAATAGTTATGGGTTTGTATCTGGTAACTATGTGCTAATTCTTACTCCCGCGGATAAATGAAACAAACACTGTAAAAAATAATGTTAAAGATTACCTGACAAGTGTAAGGTAAAATTCGAAAACTTGTGCGGGAAACGTAGTTTTCCTTACGCGTAAGGTAAAATTACCGCACTCTGGAGTAAAATTCACGTACATAGGGTGGAAAATTCCATAAATGGATGGGAAAAATTACCTTTACGACGTGAGCGTCTCCTCGACATTGTCTCAACAGCCAAGGGGGAGGACGGGCGGAAGAAACAACACGAGACGTCAAGTTGGACAGCTGGTGGGACTAATATTCCTTGCGGAATGCAAAATAAAGTAATAAAAATTAATCTTGAGTAGAGAAAAGCTGTAAAATACAATATTATCAAAAAGTTACAAATAAATATATTTAAAAAAAATACAAAAAAATAAATTTGGAAGAGACCGTGAAAACCGGATAACTTTTTGTTCCGTGTTCAAATTTCAACGCACACAGTTATCTTTACTCGCATAATTTTTATGTCACGGGCCTTATTAAACTTATTAAACACTTGAAAAGTCATTTACTTCAAAGCACAAATAAAACCACTAAAGGAATTCTACACAAACTTTGCATTGTACCGCACAAATGTAACTGAGAAATCTGTTACAGAAATAGTTACTATATCCAGTTCCAGGAATAAATAATTTGTCAAGTTGCTCTTAGGATAGCGGGAATGTTCAAGCTAATAATAAGAAATATTTTGGGAAAATCTCGTACAATTATTTCAACACGAAATTTTTTAGGTACTATAAATGAATAATTCTAATTTCTCTTGGTCTTTTAAAACGCTAATAATCATTAATGCCGCTACGCTGTCGCCGTGGTGTAAAGGCGAGTGCACCGGCCTATCGTGATAGAAAGAACATGGCTCGCGCCCACCAACAAGTGTCGAGGATTTTAGAGTTAAGATTTTGGTTACTATTCGCCAGAGGATACGAGTAATAAATATATTAACAGTACTAACACCCCAGGATGTTTAAAAATATAATTTTATTATACAATACGGCCTATAGTTAAAATATTCCTTTACTTGTATGGGATTTTCCCCCAATTTTGTCAGGTAATTTTTACGTACGATTAAGAAATAGTACTTTACTTTCTATTTAAATTTACTCTACATTTAAGAGGTAATTTTATCTTACAAATAGAGGTAATTAGCTACCCTTGCATGCAAGGGAATTTTACCTAATTTTTTTTTTACAGACACTTCACTGTCCACAAATTTAAACTTTACACTTTTTAATACAACGAAAATTTGTGGATCTATAGTATATTTTTTATAAAACGCTGCCAACGGTAGGAGCATGCTAATATGTGACAGAGAATTTTTTTTTAATGATTATTGATAAAAGTAGTTAATCGCAAACCGCCTTTATTAATCACGTCTGTAGATTAAATGAAAAAAAAAAAAAACGAATTCCTACTTACTTAAACCAATTAATGAACCGGAAGTACTGTGTATATTTCGCTCTTTTATATGTTTATATAAATCGTAGGTTGATAATTATTTCGAGCGATCCATCGTAGAGGTTATTGTCGACTCACAAATACACCCGCGAGATGAGCAAAATCTCTCTAAAATTACGGAAGAGTATAAGAAAATATATCCGGAAATCTTTGCAACATTAAGAACACCCCGTTTCCTCGATAACGATATTCCCTTCAATTTCACTGTATTGTCTTTAAGACTTAAGTGTGACTACAACAAGAAAAAGTTTTATTTTATTCGAGCTGATTTTGCACAGTGTAAATAAAAGTAAATTTTCTGCCATGAAGCGGGATTTGGCAAGAAGTCAAAATATGACAGGTCAATTGCTACAACCATTCATCTACAATATTCACGACAAACACAACAATTTATAATTATTTACTGTTTTTACATTATCTCGCTTCGTTCATGTATTTGAAGCGCTAAATTCTAATGTTCGTAGGAATGGGAATAAAGTGCACGAATATTATACCCGCAGAAACTATAATTTTGTGGCTAAACAAGCGAAAATCGCATCGTATGACCTAGGAATTGTTCGTCCCCTGAAATCCGAAGTTTTGGGTTTAGAGAATACTGGGCGGTTCCGTATTTTATAGGTGCAGAGCTTTATTCCGGATTTTTCGTCATTATGGACCAACTGCAAATTTGCACAGAAATTTTTGTGAACAGTCACATAATGGTACACACACAAGCTTAATTGGTAAGTTTGGCAAATTATGAGCAAAATACGTAATTCAATTTAGTGACAGATTTCTTTAATTTAGGGTCATTGTGTACTGCTCTGCTCAGCTGTGGCTTGGACCGAGATTTCCTCTTTGGCAATATGGACACGCGTTTTAAAACTCGTAATCTGCTAAATGTTTCCAGTTTGAGCTGCAAAACACATATCTAAAAGTATTGACGTGTGCCTTTCTACATCCGCCAGGTTGGCTACAAATACGGGATCTCACGTGTCTGTGATTTTGAGCGGATGTGTATATGCGACCGTGACGCAAGAATTCACAAGGTCGAGGGCGAAAGGCACACAAAGTAAACTTTCTCTTTCTTGATTGGATGTGCGCGCTTCGCTTTGTCCGAAGCATTTTGACGCTATCGTTTCACCGCGTGCTCCGCAAAAAAACATGCAAATTGTGGTGGGGAGCTCGGGCAGAGTAGGCCTACTCACACGACAAGCGCAGAAGCCATTCTGCTGTGTTTAAGTGCGTTTCTTTGTTGTGTTGTCCCATTTTGTTCCTACTTATTTTGTCAGTGTTGTCCTAACATTTCAAGCAGGTTTCTCGCCTGTATTGTTTACTATGTGTTATATGTTGGTTATTTATATACAAAGTGATTCTCAATTAGACCGACAAACTTCGGTGTGGGGGGGGGGGGGGGGGGGTCATTCTTCATGAAAAAGTAAAAGAAAACATTTGTGACACTTTATACCTAAACTGAATATTGAGGGAGGTATGAGCCCTTAAATACCCGAGGTTTTAAACCGTATTTGTGCAAAATATCGGTAACGAAGTAAAATACAATGACAACGCTCGAAACGTTATTGTATTTTATCGAGACCTTTAAGAGCCGATAATTAGCACAAATACGGTTTAAAACCTCGGTATTTTAAGTGCTCATACCTCCCTTAATATTCAGTTTGGGTATAAAGTGTCACATATGTTTTTCTTTTACTTTTTCATAAAGAATCACCTCCCGAAGTTTGTCGGTCTAATTGAGAATCAACCTGTAAATATTTCTTTCGTAATTAGTTGCTCTTTGGTTTTCTTTTATTGTATTCCCTCATGGAATGTTACAGTGTCGCATACACATATTTATTTTCTCATCCTTAGATTACTTGTCTTATTTAAGCATTTTTCTCGTACCCAGCCCTGTTTTTGCGTGACAGATATCTGCATCACAATGGCGAATGTCCAGAAATCTCCACCTAGTCATTCACCCCCATTGCACTATTCATTCATATATCACACCATTCTCCGTGGTTCAACACTGAACTGCTTTTCTGCCGACAGCCCCACCGAGAGAAACGCTGATTTTATCTGAGGTTAGATCACTGTTTACGAAACCAAGTGCCATGAGATGTTCGTACACGTCCTGTGATATAGTTTTAACGCAACAAGCATGTGGTCGTGTTGTCGTCCATTCACCATTACTTCGAACTTTTCAGAAGCCCTGCTAAAGGAATACTTTAAAGCTATTCCTCTCCCTCGTGAACACAAACTTAACTAAGTGTAGAAAATTGCACCAAAGAAACAACGCACAAAATTGTAGCGGACTCAGTTCAATAATAATTTGCGTGAGAACTACTTCTTACTAGGCATTACCAACACAACTCTTCTACCTCTGTTTCCATTAATATTAATAATTATAGATGTGATATCATTAGCTTATAGATAGGATGTAAGTAAATGTCAATTAAACGACAAACAAGGTACTTTTATGTAAACAGAAGTATAGAACGCTTCTGGCACATGGCATATTTAGGAAACAACCAAACACATCATTCTTGGGTGATTTTTTCAAAGGTTCGATTCAAAAATTGGGTGTGGCTGTTTTGGGGACACGGCCGTTGGTTTTGCGTGAATACGTTTACGTTGGCGCGCTCGGACGTCTTGATATTTACTTTACGTTCCCGGCACCGCTTCGCTCGATCATATGGGGTTTTATGGGTATCACTGGATTGCTTTTGAGATGCTCTTTCCAAGCGTATACGATTTCTGTATTTCAACTTGGCTTTTTGGCGAGTATAGGCCGAAATTGTGTTAAGTTTTCTTAATTTTTTTACATTAAACTCATACAATTTCACCATAACCACGACACGCAAATATTTTTGTACACACAATTGATTGTTCTTGACGAGAGCTGTCGATTGAAACTCAAACGAGGTTGGTAGCTTCTCCTTGTGAAAAGTTATACTACGCGGAATTTATGAGACTCGGCGAAACGAACACAAAATTTCGCCGCAACACAAAAAACGAACGCAAAATACGGCGCTGAACAGTTGACTGCCGTGGTGTTCCGAATAATACTTCCTAAACGCCAAATACAAACTTACGAAAAACAAAACCCGAAATGAATTATAACACGGCCTCAGATTGCGAAGCTTTCAGTTTGGCAACAAAAATTTTCCCCGCCATGGTGCACTGGTGTCGCGTGCGTAAAGGCTGTTCGCGATAAAGTGAGCTCTTTTGAAATCAACCTTAGAAAAATTTCACTGCTCCTACCTGCACATATTTAAACGGGCGCACCGAGTGACATGCGTCCAGTAATGTTGGTAACGATGGGGGGGGGGGGGGGAAGTAGTTACGTATCTTAACGTAGAATAAAAAGTGTTAGGTAACCATTTCTGATAATTTAATTTATTTCTTTCGCTTTCTGTTTTTTTTTTTCATGCATATAAGTGTAAAAGTAAGCATATTTGTAAAATATTTAATTTGCTAATAATTTCACAGTTTCGCTTGACCGACGCATGAATAAAGTGATAAGGCTCATGACAATGTTAATGTTACATGAGGTGGAAGAATACACAACGCGCATACAAGTAGATCATAAACAGGGCTTTCATAAGTGCTCATTTTACCGTGAATGGCCTATAGGCCTACCCATAATTTAGTGTTACAATTTTTCGGTAATTCTACACGTTTAATGTGCAATTTACGGAAAAAATATTCTAGTTACAAGGCCATATAGCCTTAGTGATTAGAACAACTTCGGACTTCAATTGTGTGTTCAAAACGGGACCTTGGCTCCCGCTGATGGCATGTGTTTCCTGTTTGCATAGTCCAAAACTACATCTTTAATATCTAAAGTCAATTGTTATTTACAATCTAAAAGTAAATTTTCACAACTCATGTTTGTTACTACCAGGTTACGGAACGGAGTACAATAACGTGAAAATGGTAAAATTGCACGTAGGCCCACATGTTATGCGAATTTGCAAAATATCTAATACTGACGGTATGGTTGTTTTGTAAAACAGTGAAAAATGTACGGAAACCGTGTATTTGCAATTACAGTGAATCGGTGATTTTACTTTTGTGTATGTGAAATAAGACATATACACTGCGGTGACATTACATTTGCAATGTCTGTGTATATTTACTCGTAGAGTCAAAATTGCATATTTGTTATAGTATATTTTCTGCTCCATGTTGAAAGCAATTTGACACCATTATATGTAAATTAGTAGTGCAGTGTGCATGGCATCTTACTAATTTTTAGGATAAATATATATTGACGCGGAGTGAGTAAAATAATTGACATTTTTATTGTGCAAATACACCGACTTCGGTAGAGACTCTGCTGCCACAAACATTTGAGCAAAACTACACAAAATTTATTTTCCATGTAGTTCCTTGAATTGCACTGTCGTCTCCACTGTCCTAATTTTACGAGATCGCCACATTAAATATATGATATAAAGCTCGACTCCTTTAGAACAGATTAATGGTTTAAGCTCCCGTGAACACAGATCAAACTGTCTTGATATACCCTAAAGGTTATATGCATACTTATATGTATTTACATAAGCGCAAAACTCAAAACACGAAAAACAACAGCATATTAAAACTGAAATTAAACAATATGCGCGCACGAGAAAGTTGGTGTGTAACATGTTTTGTCTACATAAATTCGTTCCTTATTTGAATACATTTATGCAGGGTTTTCTCGCAAAAATAAGGGTTTTGTATCTTACACAGGGTTATGATTCGTTAATTTTGATGTGCTGAAAACCAGTGCATCATTGACTTTTCATGGCTTTCATGATTAAAATTCTTTAAGTATTTAATGCAAAATAATTGGTGTAAATGCAGTTGGGTACTTGTATTTGAATGAAATTATTTTATGACAGCGGTAAGTTTTGCTATGTTTGCAGATCTTACACATTTCCAGTCAATGCGTGGTTAGTTTTAAACACTGGCCATAATATACATTAACAATACTATTATTGTTCAGCTCCAAATGCAAAGATCCAAACCACCAACAGGAACAGCTGTGAACCATAAGTCGTACGGGTGGATAATTTCTATTTACATTTTCGTGAATAAATTGCAACTTCGCTTTGTCGGTAGAATTGAGATACATGCTATATGCAGGCATGTAGACTATACTCGCATATGCTCATATATACGTTGTACGTCTGTACAGAACGATCCTGAACTCCAAGTAAAAAGCGGTTAACCTACTCGGCTCCCACCAAGGCGAACCAGGTTCAATTCCGGACGGGTCACTCCAGATATATTCGCAAGTGGGAATCGTGCCGGACGATGCCGCTGGTCGGCGGGTTTTCTAAGGCAACTAACGCCCTCCACCCCCCCCCCCCCCCCGTCCTTGAATTCCGGCACTGCTCCATTCTCACCTCCGTTCACCCTCACTGGTTCTCAAAACATCGTTGTAAAGAGCCGTCCAAATAGCCGTCCAAATCTCTCCACTCAACTCAACTCCCAAAATAAACTATGTGAGATTGTTCGTAGTGGAAAATGAGGTACAAGGCATAATACGACCTATGATCGAATGTGATTGATAGTTGGAAATCAAAATTAGTTATTCGCTAAATGTCTAATACTACGTGAGATGAAACAAATTCGGGAATAGTTTTTAGCCTAATTTGATATGTCATTTATGAACAATAGGTGGGTGATAATATCGCCATCATTAAGAGACTATGTTGCACCCATGGGTGTTTATCGATTATGTTTTGTCATCAATTGTAAGAAAAAAAATTCCTCATACATTGATATCATATTTACTTGTATTGTCGTTACGATGTTTTCATTTCAACCCTCTCTACTAAACTGCGGGCAACATTGATATTTATATTAGTATCACAATAAAGTTAACCTTCAAGTAATTGGCATAGACACTATAAATTTTTCTTATAAATGTAAGCACACTTCCCTTGTAAATAATTATTTAATGTTTTTTGTATATAGTGAATTTTTATTTTGTATAATTAATTTAATTTTTTCTGCGCTTCTCATAATCAGCAACGGCAATGGAGACAGTCGAAAAAAAAATATCTTAGTCTTTATTCTAACTACACCATTGCCATGAGACTTCAAAAACGTTATGTAGTGCCTTAAAGACGGAATATTTCTAAACACAGTATATCCATGCTACTTCGTTAACAGAAGAATAGAAAAACAGTCTACGATGCTAGGTCTCGGTTATGCAAGGACCTGGAAGAGAATTGTGACGGGGGTTTAATTTGACTTCTTGTCCATCCTTTAGATTATTTTGTAAGCTCTCTATTAAGTAGGCGCAAAATACTTCGTAACCTTTATTGCGTTGATAGAAAATAATTTTGGCTATTCCTAGTGTTCTACAATCCTCACTTACCTCCAGGACATAACAGTAATTCTCATGGTCTGAATGCCTTCCATCGAGCGTCGAAATCTCTCTGCTGCAATTCGATTTGTAGACGTTGCCGAACACAATATGGTTACTTAGCCCGTGGCAAATGAAGGGAAATTTGGAGAAGGTGGCTAAATTAGTAGGCATTTATTGAATTTCCCGTTACAGTTTCTGATCGGTTTCACCCCTTCAAGGGGTCGCAGCCACCCTACGATTGCTGCGTTAATCTGCGCTTCTGAGGAGTCACTAACAACAGCGGATAAAACTGTTATCACTTGTGTCACGAATACTCAAGCCATACTCAACGCAATAGTTTAGTTGAACATCTTAGCGACCCCGAAGTTTATGGTCCAAGAAACAGACAAAGCCTCGAATTTCTCTGATTTTCGAGACAAAGTCAGTAAATTACATTCAAGCCACCGGAAGTCTCTAAGAACGATACAGGCGGTGCCTATCAAAGTCTAAAAAAATACTTAAGCAAACCTTCTTTGTTTATCGTAACAACTTCATGCAGAATTTTATCCACGATGATTCACCACAGCGGCGAAAATGATCTTCGTTAAATCCAGTATAACTATATCTAGTCTCAAGGGCCGTTTATTAACATAGTTTCGAATATCTCGCTCATCTGTTCACACAGTCCAGTTAAGACTCACCCTTTTGTTAACCACTTAGTTTGCTATTTGTTGGGTGTCTATGAGCTAGTCTTTTACCGGAAGTGCTTGTTTTAGGGAGGAAATACACTCGTGACTGCCGGTAAAGTGAGACTATGTTGGATACTCCCACAATTATTCTTTACTGAACCGTCCACTGTGCTCACATAACATAACGCAATTCATTTCTGTGTCATCGCAGACTGAATTCTTGTCATTTTAGGCATGCGCTTGAACGTGTAAGCGTTCAGATGTGTTTAATAAATAAGTAAGGGATAATTCGTACCCTCAGATAGTTAATGGTTTATTAAAATTATCTGTCAAATTTTTGTTAAATGTAGAAAATATGGAAAAATAAAGCATTTTTTGGCCACATCGTACATTTCCTCCTATCAGAACTGGCAATATCCTCAACCTCGTCTTTAATGGTCTAGCAAAAATTTCATTATTTGATTTTAATGCACACCTCAGGACTTCAAAATTTAATTACTATTCATTATTTATGTCACACAAATTGGTGCGGTCATATATATTAGCCACTTGGGGGACGTATTTCATTTGTTACGCTCTATTCTTAAAATAAACCCAAAACTACCAGATATCGACAAATACCTGCCGCTTACAGATAAACAGGGAATTTACCTTAACGTAGAGTAAATAAGTTTAGCAAAATTTCTGAGATTTTTTTTTGCATTGGTTTAACTAGACAAACGAACTACTATTATTGGACAGGTATGCCAGCGTGAAAATAAATCATTAGCATATTTTTGAAAATAAAGTAAAAGTAATAGTTATGTAAAAATTTTGAATATTTTAAGAGAGCTGCCTAACAGAGATCACGGCTCTCCGAAATATTATGCGGTGTAATCACGTCGTGTCATTGCGGTTCTTCGACGGGCATATTGGTTAATAGTGTTATCGACCAGCTGAGTAAAACATTCTGCCCATTTCGGACCGAAAACAGATACTTCAGTACTTGTCAAGGCACACAAATTGTTTATTGTAAAAATAAAAGTTGAGTTGAGATATTTGTTTGGCTCTCCAGTGTCCAATGGGATGATGCGCGATGGATGGGGAGCAGTGGTAGAGTGAAAAGGCGAGGGAAACGGAGTAGCTTTGAAAAAAAAATTCGCCAGCTTATGCCAACGTCCGCCACGTTTCCTACATGCGAAAATATAGCGTGACGCCACCGGTAACCGGGCCAGTATCGCTGTCTTGAAAGGAAACAGCCAACCCCTTGTTGAAGGCGCGACAGACGACTCTAATGAAGGGAACTACTATGTAACTGGTAACGTGCAGTCGTCATGCGCCACCCACAGTCTGTGCGAAATATTCATTTTACCAGACACCCTCATGGATGACCTTAAAAATTGTGACTGGTGTAGAACCACAGGCTGCTGGCGGAGAAGTATATCATTGTGATTTGGAAGATTGTGACTTTTACTAATATAAGCTAATGCACAAGAATTGTTCGGAGACATGGGTTCAAACCATTTAACCTGATTCGGCAATACTTCGCATCTTACATGACTCTCAAGAAAGCTGTGGGATACAGAGTGTATTCTTCCGAGGGTGAATGTTTTCCTTGTGCTGAGTAAATACGATTTCTGCCCGGCGAAGATCTGAAGTTGAAGAATACCCGATAAGGACAGCCGAGAGAAATAAGAGTGCGCTGTACGAAGCCATCCAAATCTTCTGAAACCACGTTTGCAGGAAGGAAAAAGAAGTATTCAATTTTCACATGTGCAGTGGCAGGATAACAGACTAGAGGTTGCCACTTACGGTTACTAATGTCATAAAACCATCAACATTCTCAGTTGTCTGTCAAGTGGGCTTGTCGCGACAGGCGGTGATGGGCTGAAGAACATAAAACACCATACCATTTTCGACAATGTATTTTCTGACGACACGAACGAAATGATGGAATACTGAGACATGTAACTTCGTAAAGAGCTGAAACTTATTAAGATGCCAACAAAATAATTTGAGCACTCTAACAATTAAAGGTTATAGAACACCGTGGAATGAGCCAATTAGAAATTGTCTTAAGCTTTATGCAAGTACAGTATGAAAAGTTGCAATGTGCTAAATAGAAAACTTTCTTCTGTTAAATATTTTTTCTTGGGCTCAATGGCGTGTGGTGAACTGTTGCAAGATAAGCTGGTGTTACCTCTGTGCTGTACCCTGTTGCTTGCTAGTTTACACTTCCACCACTAAAACCTAGTTTGGCAGCGGACGCCACAGAATGAGTGTAATGGGTTCCTTTCTGCTCGCCTGTGACTGGTCGGAATGCATTTAGTTTCCTTAGGCCGCACGATGGTAACTGGATTCCGCTGCGTTCACTGATGATGTACAGCAGTGAGCAGGCACCAGCTTACCTTATATTATTACCTGTGGACGCATGTTCTGAGGTTACAAGTGTGTTCGTAGTATGATTGAGTTATGTTGAGGCATACTTGTAATGTACTTTTGTTATGTCAGTATTATGCTTGATGAGCGTTACGTGTGTTAAGCAATAAACTGGTTAATAAAGCGAGTCGAAGATTACAAGGTGAGTTATGGTTCTGAACGAGCGGTTTTAGTGTTGGGTTTTTCTCGTCGTTGAATAGCATGTCAATTAATTCGAACCATTATTTAATGATTCGTAAACTATTTAATCTCGTACGTTTTCGTAGTTCTGGAGTTAGTGTTCGTTTACCTTAAATTTGTGGTCCAGTGATCTCCATTTCCATTTATAAAGTAATATTTAACAGCTGATGGCATATGAATAATTTCCCAACTCTTGGGGGAAAAAAAACTCTAAAAACATACTACTGAAGCAATGAAGCTACCTGTCCAGTTAATAGCTACAAGGACAATCTCTAGTACTTCGAAAATAATGAACGAGAATGAAACTATCTTTTAATAAAAGCATCACTTATATATATATATGTTTATACGAAAATTTTTAACTCAGTTCATACGCCTTACGCACGATTACACTGCTTAGGGAAATCAATGTGAAAGTCTAGTGACTTATATTACAAAGAAATAGGCACAGCAAATTTAATATATATATTACAAAAAGAGTGAGTTTCATAAAATTCTTTTGTGCTGTTTCTAGGATTTCCCTATTATTTAAAGACTTTTCTGAAACTGAGCCATGATAACGAAGTTAAGACTCAGTATAAAACATGAATGAAATAAAGTATTACATCGATCACTAAGTATAATATGATTATTCTCAGCGAGACTGTCTCGAGAAGCCTCTCACGCTTACAGGCACGTAATAAGTAATATTTTATTTTGTATTGCCATGTATAGTCACGTTCAATGGCGACACAGCAAGTGTGAGGGAGGAGTTGGTTAATGTTGCGAATTTTGGCATCGAGTACAGATTCTACAACTAAATTGTGTAGCGTTAACTATTAACGAAATTTCCTCTAGCTGGGATTCGTAAACAACATATCACACTGGAGAAAATATCATACTATAATGACAAAAGTAAATTTTTATTATCTCCTTTTAATAATTTCTTTAATAATTTTCGTTGAGAATGTATATTATTTTTACCTGATTTCAACATCAATATCGAAATTGGCTATAACAGCTGTACAGCTGGGTTATTAGAGAAGAAACCAAACGAATAAATCTCGTGAATTTACACCCAAATTGTGTTGGTAATTTTTTTATTCAAGTTTAAGGTTTTTGAATGGACACGGTCAATGTCGCTAATGTTTAAAAGTCACCGAAAAACCATATTTCCGAAATCTGAAAGCCCCAGAATTGTTCTCTTCCGCACTAAATTAACCACGCCTAAGTTCATGTCTCTCGGTTTGAATCACGCTGACTTTTCAGAGTTGCCGTCACACAACATAATTAATAACTCGATTTAGCACCAGAATCAAACGTAAAACCAAAAATTCGGTAATTAAAGCAGTATTTATTACTTCTGTGCAACGAGACTGGGAGATTTTTTGCAAAAGGAAAAAGCCAGTACTTACTCGGAACGAGGATGATTTACCTACCACTTTTGAAAAAAAAAAATACATATTCAGCGGAGCCGGCCGGGATCAAAACCAAATTTTTCCGTAAGTCACACAGGCATGCAACCTTAAGTCTATACATACTCTCTGAAAGGCATTAAGTCTTACCATGCCATGTACATGGACTAGAGAGTGCTCATTATGAACGATATGCTAATTATTAGTGAAGAACTAAAGCAGTGTGACAACTTGATATTTTTTTCCCTGCCCGCACTACTTACACTTACAAAAAACCTACGCGTATTCTTTATCCTTTACCTTGTTTTAAATACCTGTTAAAAACTTACTGTCTTATTATAATATAAATGTTGTTTTCTATTCGTTTAATATTAATACAATGTGCACGGTGAAATATAATTTTTTGAGTTATACGAGCTTTTTGAAAACCTCACGTAACAGGATTAGTTGGAAACCATATTATGTAACTAATTCACACAACCTAAATGGCATAGACATTTACTAACTGAGTCGGAAGATTAATATTTTCTGCCGTAGATTTTCGGTGCTTACGTATTAACGCATTTAACACAGACAGAGCGAAGCACTACACACTATATTTGAATCAGTGATTTCAATCAGTAATGATACTTTACAGAATCTTCAATTAATGAGCTTATTTCTACTGGTGAATCAGTGAAATTCACTGAAATGTTACTGCCAGGCTAGTGAAAATCACCAGGAATAAACATAAAATCACTATTTAATCAGCGAATACTACAAACTAAGGCGATCAATAGAATGTTACTGATACAAGCGGAGCAGTTTAAACAAATCTGCTGCCAAAATTCTCTTATTCGGAGCAATCTGAACTGTTTCGATTCTATATTTACGAAAACATTTAAAGAAATCAGCTATGTTACGTGTTTTATTTTGAACCTCACGTAGGTTATTAATGAACAGACACGGTTTTATAAAGAAGTTTGTTGGTCCTATAACTTGTACTGGCTTAGCACTTAAGTCCGCTCTCTTTACCAAAGCTGAACTCGAATATCGCGAAGAAACACTGCAGAGCAGGCCAGGCCGCCTGCAAATGTAAAACAGCCTTCTCATGACACACTACACCAAAAGAAGAACTGCTCTGAAGTGACCTTGGGGATTACAAAATGAAAAATCTCCCGTGTCGGTGGCAGTTTACACCAGATTCAATGCCCAATGTTTGCAAATTCAATTTACATATTACGTATGGTTGCGAGACAGTAGCCTTGGGTAAAGCATTAGGTATTCGTCGCGCTACACAAAACACTGTTTCTTAATAAGGGAGACAGTTTCAAACAACGAATAAATACCGATAGAACAAAGCACTGTGTTATGCAATATTTACTCAGAAATTTATGAACACCTTTGCACTTTCAGTGCAGAGGTCAATTTAAAATGTATAAAGCTACGAAACCAATTCCACTTCGCTATATACTTTATAGTCCGATGCAAGTTTTGACAGTCATCGTGGAATACATTTTTTCATTGCAGACGCAAACTTCTGGTATTTCTTAGGAATTCTCGTAGAAACTTTTTTTTTTATATAATTTAATTATGTTCAGTAAAAAAATGCTAATCTAGAAGGTGTTTACATGCTTATCGACATGTCTTCAATAAAAGTAGTGATACCCAAGCAGTAAAGTCATCACATAATTGTACTTATACATAAAAGCGGACTTAAATTTCTTCTATGACAAAATTAAAATTTCTATGGCAAAATACAGAAAATTGTTCAACTTAATTAAAATACGAATTTAATTATCATTGTCGACCGCAGATCATATCCAAACGACAATAAATTGTATGTTAGTTCATAAGCAATATTTTACAAATGATAACCGAACATTAATTATATTCGTAGTATCTGTACAATTATTAAAATATCTATACAACATACACTAAAATTAAATAGTTTATAACCATTTTATTTCGATGCAAACAAAAAAATTAACATTCATAAAATAATCAAAAATATTTAATTCCTAAATACAAAATTACAAAAGTCAGTTGTATTGCCGCGTAAGTCTTTTATTTTTTTTATAATTGCTGGAAATAAAATCAGATCCCTCTAAGTTATGCACAGTATCCATATAATTAAACCTGTTTTGCTCTAAAACCGAAACATTGATTGAAGTTAGCCAAATGCGGCTTTATGATAGGTAATTTAATAAATTGTTGCTTACTGACATGTGTCTGCAAATACCAAGCTGCCTGAATCGTGGAATCTACTGGGAATATGAAGCGATATCACCGACGTATGCGAAATTACAACGAAATTGGGTTTGGTAGTTCCAGACAAGCAGTTTTCACTAATTTTCAACAAACTGGAACTATTTACACATTTTTGGAGTTCAAACTGAGGACAACAATACTCCTTCAAAATGAAAATATATATATATATATCCGGTAAATTCAATAATTTCTCCAATATTTTGAATGTTTTAACTGTTATCTACGGTAGGCTACGTCGAAAAGAGTGTGTGAAAAGCATACTACTCTGAGACATTCGCTAGCCAAGATGTTTATAACAGTCGCGGACTTTCGAAACAACTAGTTTACATGAAGTGACATCAAGAGCACGTATAATACCAACATAACAGTTTAATTGATTATTCAATTTTGTGGCCTAAGTCGTGGCCTGTACGCATAGTTATGACGCTGTTCTAGAACGATGGTAATAACTTGCTTGCAAGTGCTAGTTTAGATTTTTGGAAAACCTTATTAATTTTTTTTCATATACGTTTAAGTCAGATACATTCCTAACATGTACTGCTGTACTTCGCTGAAGACTAGCTAACAGCTATGATAAACTGAGTGTTGGTTTTAAATGAAAAAGGGCATTATAAAAAAAATTTGTAGTTTTATCGGGAAATTGTAATTTTACAAATGTTAGTAAGAGTACAAAAATTTCTCTAGTAAAATTATTTGTTTGTAAAACTACAGGAGCCTTGTTTGTAATAGACTCCAAGAAATGTTTGTACTATGCCGACCAATATCCACGAGTTCAAGAAACATGGCGGGCACTCGAACAAAGTAAAACCGTATATAGCTGTTACTGCAAAAACTATGGGTGATGTAAAGTGTAGTTGCGTGCAAAAAAAAAATGTATCCCAAATTTGAATGACGTAAAAAACACTCAAAACAACCCAAATAATCATCATGAAACAACGACAGGTAAAAACACGTGACGCTATTACTCATTAACTGTTAATGTTAACGTTTCATACCTAAACAGAAAATTTAAAATAATTATAAAGCTCATAAGTTGAGTGTTCTTGTTGTTAAGGTTGTGCGGTAGTAACTCATGGGATACGAGTTGTACCACTCTCAATAACGTAAGTTTTAATACAAACCGTTCATTTGTAATATTACAAATATATATTCTGCAACTATTACAAGAAAGCTGTTTATATTTCTACAAAGTATTTTTTGGAAACGGAGTTTTCAAGGATTTTTCTTGTATGTACAAGTACCCAAAAAATGTTTGCAGTGTAGTCAAATGCAGATTGTTCAGACACGTTCCTATGAGGAAATACACAAGTATTCTGGTAACTCAAAAACTGTGGGTAAGTAATATGAAGCCTACCTATGGCCGCATGAAGCTTACATAATTCATTTTGTGAAATGCTATGGGACATTAAATAACCTTCTTGCGCTCTGGAAAAAAAACTCTGTGCACGTACTACTTCGCATTAAGGAAATATTTAACATCTTTATATCGCCTGATATGGTTTTCACCCCCAAATACAAAACTTATGAGGGAAAATTGGGGGTTAACAGTAGTTCTCACTTACAGTAAACAATAAACTCAAGACTAAAGTCTTTCCCGGGAACTGAAGCGAACACAACAAAGGATAGAAAATTTTGCTATCTGCTAAAAAGGTTAGCGTAAAATGAAGATGTTCCGTGAAATGGGGATTCCATTCAATTGAAGCAATTCGAAAACATCAGAATCGATACCTTTGCTATAAAATTTAAGAACACTAGTTCGAACCATTCTTTAAAGAAACCTGCCGGACACTTACGCTCATTCGTAGCAAGCCGTGAGGCGTATTTTACTTAGAATAAATATGGAAATTTCTGAGAAAAAAGGGGGGGGGGGAGGGGGGAGAAAAAAAAAAAAAAAAACAATTGTGTGCACTGCGAAGTTCGAAAATGTATAGCGTGAACGAAGTGTAATACCTGACTTTATAAATAAAAGTTGGAATTTTTTTCCGAATGGCACGCGTGCAGTCGCAACAGATTATTGACTCGCCAACACTGTAATGGCGTCAATAATTCGACATGATTCAGCATTTTCACGGAACAAAACCCTGAAATTATGATCATGTTTTACTTTCAGAATCCGCACGAACATGCATTTCAACGATGTGTTGTTATATAGTTAATTTCCATAAAAAAAAAACATTTCTAGCCGACAGCAACTTGTGGCAACTGTCTGTGGAATGTAGCTGGCGATAGAACGCGGGTGCACAATTCAGTTAGAGTCGACACGTGAATGTAAACAACAGACAAGTGGAAATGCTATCCCATGTTAACAGTGCAGACCAAAAATTTCGCGGAACTAGAGGCCAGCCATCGTTGTTTCATAATATTTCAAACACGAATAAAAATAAATTATGAAATAGTCGGCGCTTTGCAGCCGTCATTAAAATTTCAGAACTATGCTACCAAGCGTCTGCATAAGAAAACGAAACGTTTACAAGAAAAAAAGCCACGGCTTTAATATTTGCTATCAGGGAGACACAATGGATCGAAATATCTAATGTTTGAAGAAGGTATAGTTTATTCTGAAACATAGAAAATATGAGCATTTCATATAAGTAAAGAAGAAAATATCAGTAATGCAAAACTATTTTACCGAATACAGATTCATGAGTTAACGTTGATACACTTAATATTTTTCAGCGAGCAGAAATATTCACATAAAACGACTTACGTGAGCTGTGCACAGCACGCAACCTACAGAAGAGAATTACGAAATAAATTCGTTTCCTATTCGTGCAATACACAAACTTACATTTTTTTTTAAATTTAACCGCAAACAATATTATCGAGAGAACAACATGTATTTTTGCAATCTGCTAACCGATTTGCTACACAACTATATTGGCAATATAGCTTATTTTATATGAGAAGATAGAAATTATGCATAGTAATGAAAACTGCATTTCAAAAGACATTAAACCAATCTTTTTTCATATACTCGTAACTAAAAGTGACTGCCACAAAAATTTCTAAGGCAACCTCACCTACGAAATGTAATGGATCATTCTCTTCAACTATTAATAATAAACAAATGCAAATTCATTATTTATAATAATTGTGTATGTCAGAATATTTAAAAATGAAGACGTAATATCTATCACTCAGCCAAGAGTCAGGACGAATAACGAATTTAGCCCAACTCCTCGGCGCAAATTGAATATTTTTTCAAATGGTTCGGAACACATTTAAATATGGAGATCCCGTTGTCTTTAGCCCTATATCATAGGGGGCGTCCATAAATTAAGTGAGGCGTTTAGGGGGGAGGGAGTCGAGCCGAATCTCACCCAATCTCACGTGGGGAATTGGGGGGGGGGGGGGTTGAGGGTTTCGAGCCAAATCTCATATCTCACTAGGAAGGGGGGGGGGGGTGGAGTCAAAAAATAGCCAAAATCACCTCACGGTAATTTATGGACGCCCCCATAGCAACTTGACGTAAAATATCCAATTTTTTTTTTTTTTATGAAGTTTGTGTACATCTTGTTGGAACGATAAACTTAGTTTTCTATTTGGTGTAGTGGAAAATTAAAAAGAACAAAGTTCTCAAATGAAAAAATCCCGTCTGTAAATGTATTACTCAAATTTTGTGATTGCCAACTACTGTATGTTTCTTAGCTACAGATTTCTTACGTGTCATAAATTATTTTCATCAGCGATAGTATCAACATATTTGTAAAGATTCAGTCCATATTTTAAAGATTTTGTTTCGTAACTAGATGGATGAGTGCGACTTTCAGTGAGTCGTATTTAACGCCTGAAAAAAAAATTATTATTTCTCACTTACACGCCTAACTGATTGACTACAAAAACTAAACATTATACGCCATACGGCAAATATAATAGCGGAATGAATGTAAACAGCAAATTAACTATTTAACAAGTGTACCATTCTTAGTACATTCAATTATACTTCATGGTTCTAATAGCTTCTGTTCACACAAGTGTATTTATTTTCGAAGGAACGGTTCAAGATCAGAGCCATAAAAAGACCGACGCCATCAGACCGCAGACCGGCATTGCCAATTATACTTCATGGTTCTAATAGCTTCTGTTCACACAAGTGTATCTATTTTCGAAGGAACGGTTCAAGATCAGAGCCATAAAAAGACCGACGCCATCAGACCGCAGACCGGCATTGCCAATTATACTTCCCGGTTCTAATAGCTTCTGTTCACACAAGTGTATTTATTTTCGAGGGAACGGTTCAAGATCAGAGCCATAAAAAGACCGACGCCATCAGACCGCAGACCGGCACTGCCAATTTTTACCACAGCATATCAAACCAAATGATAACACGAAATTATGTTTAGCTTTTTTTAAGAAATAAATTTTGTACTGCAATTTTTTTCTACTGATACTATAAAAACTTTTCTGTTTACGTATTTAAAACATTTGCTACTATTATTAAAAAAATATATTATAAAGTAATTATAGGTTCTGTATAATTACAAAACCTTCTTATACTGTACCAACTTATTGTGAGTGGCTTACAAAACGTGCTTGTGAATTACAACATATTTAATTGTGACTTTTAACTTAAATTGTAGTATACAGAAAGGCTAAAATGTAAAGGCAATGGTAGATAAAGCGTCTGTACGCAGTAAAAAAAAATTCTGTACTTGGTAGAAGCACTTCTTTTGAAACTAATTGCCAAAGATTTTCTTGAAACACAGCTAAAATATTGTATACTTGCAAAACATTATTTTGGGAAACATACAAAAGAGTTTATGTAGATCAATATTAATAATAAACTTGATGCCTACAAATTTTGCTTGTTAAAATTCAACATAATAGTTACACATTTTACACAAAGATTTTGTCAAATTTACTCTAGTTAATGCGCAAACTTTCAGTGAAAATGTGCGCGTATGGAGGTTTTGGTTATTAGAATCGAAATGGCTATATTGCTAAAGTATTACTGATATTAATGTTAACTGACAGTACCGTTAATGTTTCACGAAATGCGAAGTGAAAATGCGTGAAGATAAACTGATGTTCGGGCGGAGCAAATTGAGAACTTATTCACATAGCAGTGAAGGCTGTTCAGTCAGACGTAGTGTATTGGTTTTCATGTGTTTTCTACAATTTATCAGAGAGGAAGAGCTAAGTTCTAATCAGAACTCTATACTAAGATCGCGTATAACAGTTGTGATGTGAAGGTGAAATTTTATAGACCCAAAAAAAATGTATATACTTATTTCAAACAAACGAAAGTAACGTCCCAGAAACCTTGGCCACAGGCGTCGCATTTCGCGACAGTTAACAATAATTAGAGGTTAGCATTATTTCAACTACAATACAAATGGACGTTACAAAATTCAAACGAGTAATATTTTCTTTCCTGTACTTTAGTGATACTCGTATCTTAGTGAAAGACTCTAGAAAAAAAATGTGTCTATATTGGCGAATATTTGACAAGTGAAAACTTTGCCGCTCGCTTAACTTTACCAGCCAAGCCAGGGCTACGACTGTCTCAAGATACCTGCTGAGCTAATTCTGGTGCATTTTATTGTGCTTTGATATCTGTAATTCTGACTCATTAATATGACTTCACAAAACAATAATACGCAAAGTATCTTATTATTTATTCCCTCAAATAACTAAAGATATTGTAGACATATTTCTGTTTCACATAATTATATCTTTTATGGCCAATTTATAAAATAATATGTTATACTTCCACGTAAATTCCGTTCAGTGAAGTAAGCGAGAAATAAATAAAAAATTAAGTTTTGGGTTTGCTACAAATGTTTAAAAGACGAAGGACAATGTGAGCACCTAAACTATAATCATCTCCAAGTCATCCGGTACCTTACTCGGGGTCAAAAGCTAAGTTGTGTTGGATGCTTCACTCAATCCATCACAATTCTTGGGTACCTAGCACATTGCCGTGAAATGTTCACTCGTTTATCCACAGAGCTGCCTCAAAAGTTGCAGGTACACACACAAATTACTGCTTTTAGTTGTTGAAAATAAGAAAACTTTTGATCCGTACAGTACCAATGACGATTCTGTGCTTTTTTTTCAATTACCTCAGGTGCAGTGGCGTGTGGTGAAGTGTTGCACGGTAAGCTGGTGCTTTCTCACTGCTGTACATTCTCGGTGCACGCAGTAGGAGTCAGTGACACACGTGCAGCCTAATGTAACTAAATGCATTCCGACGACTCACCAGCGAGCAGAAAGGGACCCATTACACTCAATCCTGTGGCGTCGGCATGGCGAGCTACTTTTTAGTGGCGGAAGTGTAAACTAGCAAGCAACAGGGTACAGCACAGAGGTTAACGTCAGCTTGCCTTGCAACAGTTCGCCAAACGCCACCACACAACTGTTGAACACGTGTTCAGTTCTAGCCTGCAATCTCACGAACAATCATCGAAACACGGGTTGTCGTGGTGTAGTTACAGCACAGAGGTTAACGTCAGCGTACCTTGCAAACAGTTCGCCAAACGCCACCGCACAACTGTTAAACACGTGTTCAGTTCTAGCCTGCAATCTCACGAACAATCATCGAAACACGGGTTGTCGTGGTGTAGTGGCTAGAGTGCTCGCCTCCCACCAGGGCGGACCGCGTTCGATTACCGGCCGGGCTGTACCCCGATTCTCGCACGTGGGAATCGTGCCGCGCGATTCCGCTCGTTGGCGGGTTTTCTCAGAGATCTCCCGTTTCCCCTTCCATTGTTTTCCTGAGCTGCTCTATTTCCACCTCGTTTTACCCTAGTTGTTAAGAGCCACCCACATCTCTCCGCTTTCTTTAGTCCTCTTGCGGAGAAATGTTATACATTTTCTGTAGTAGCTACAATACAGGAGGCAAGAAATATGTTTTCAGAAATGCTCTAAAATTGGGTTTATAACAATAAAAGGATTCGGGGTTTCATGATGAATCTACATAACCTACATTAAAATTGTAAGTATTTCGTGTGTGTTTCATACAGTGAAGACTTACATATATAGGCTGTTCACGGTAACATGAACACTTTTGAAAGCCATGCTTAGTATCTACTTGTATTAACGTTATGTATTCCTCCACCTTACGTAAAATTAACATTTCCATGGGCCTCATCCCTTTATTCATGCGTCGGTCAGGTGAAACTGTGAAATTATTAGTAAAGTAAATAACTTACAAATCTGCTCATTTTTACACTTCGATGCATTAAAAAAACAGAAAGCGAAATAGATAATTTAAGTTATCACAAATGGTTACCTAACACTTTTTATTCAACGTTAAGATATGGAATTACTTTCCATCCATCGTTACCAACTTTATTGGGAACATGTCACTCAGAGCGCCCGTTAAAATAAATGCAGGCAGGGGCAGTGAATTTTTCCTAAGGTTGATTTCAAAAGTGCTCAATTTATCGTGCACAGTTTTTATCAGGAAATAACTACTGTTTCTAAACAACTTAATTTTTTTTCACTTTTATCCATGCAATTTACTTATTTCGAATTAATAAAATTTATACTTAACCGTGTAGTATTCTTCGTATTCAAAGTATATTAAAGTGAAAAATAAAATGTATATTTCGTTTTTCTTTTCCAAATTTATTGTATTGATTGAAAAAAACGTTGGAATATTGTAACCAAACATTAACTATTTGATGTGGTAAGCTATTAATATATGGTTATTTGCTATTAAGAACAAAGACTGTAGGCATGACA
Source organism: Dryococelus australis (assembly GCA_029891345.1). Lineage (NCBI taxonomy): Eukaryota > Metazoa > Arthropoda > Insecta > Phasmatodea > Phasmatidae > Dryococelus > Dryococelus australis. The sequence goes on along the minus strand of CM057009.1, from coordinate 63,263,315 downwards.
TGCAGCTGATACACAATCCTGTTATTAATGTCAGAAAATACTACACTAGTGGAAGCAAAATTTGATGCCATCATGAATGATCACAGTTCAGCTAATTAGTTTTATTATAATGTAACTAGCATAATTATAGCTGTGAATACAGCGAAACACGTGGGTTGCCTAAAACCGTCGTTCTTTTTTAGATGCTGACACAATTTTCTTGTTTTGCGGTGTAGTGTGACGACATATAGTTTACTGAGATTCTGACACATCGTTTATTGCATATGTAACATCACTGTTCTGTAATGTTGGAAAATTTGTCCTGTAGAAGAACGAAACTTAGCTGATGTGATATAAAGTGAAGAACCGGCTTAACATTGTCCAGATTTATCACTTCTTGGAAATTGTTGAAATTCGGAAATTGTTCACTCTGTTTCTTAGACATCAGCATTCTGGCGGCACCTCTGATTTTTTTTATCGTGTGGCGACAGTAAATTTTTCAGAACGTATTTAGTACAACCAGGCGTCATACATTTCACAAGCGCTCCTGCAATCGCCTGGCATTAATTTGTTCAACATATTTAATTTTCATTAATAAATTCTTAAGTCTCATAATACTTTATGAACTTACTGTTACAATGTTTTGAATGTCCCTCGGTGTTGCCGGTTTCTTCAAGAGATGGACAACTTAGTTGATAAAAGATCTAATAATTAATTTCTAGTATACTAATAAGTAAAACACATAGTACAATTCAAAACTTTACATCAAGAAATTAAATGGTGTCGCTTGCTTTTAAAGTTAATAATCAACAATCGTCCGTAACTCAAACGAAATAAATAAAATCATCCAGTTAAAATTACTCTCTATAAGCACTTTAGTATCAACTATTGAAATACTACTGACAATCATATATTAGATATATGACAGTTCCAGTATATAAAATCAGTAGGTATAACTTATACATTCAGCCCCACATTGTTTCAGTCCAGATATCACCAGTATTTCCTATTCGAAATACTCTGGAGCGTACTTAGCAGTCCCATGCACAGAATTCCCCCACTTGTCGGATACGTGCCCTCCACCACACTTGTCGGATATATGCCATCCACCACAATTGACGAATATGTGCCCTCCACAACACTTGTGGGATATGTGCCCTCCACCACACTTATCGGATATGTGCCATCCACCACACTTGACGGATACGTGCCCTACCCCACACTGGTAGCAAGCATACGTGCCCTCCACCACACTTTCGGATACCAATTCTCCACCACACTTGTCGGATAATTGCCACCCACCACACTTGTTGGATATGTGCCTTCCACAACACTTGTCGGATACCTGCACTCCTCCACACTTGTCGGATACGTGCCCTCCACTACACTTGTCGGTTAGTGCCCTCCACCACACTTTCGGATACCTGTCCTCCACCACACTTGTCGGATAAGTGCCATCCACCACACTTGTTGGATATGCGCCTTCCACCACACTTGTCTGATACCTGCCCTCCACCACACTTGTCGGATATGTGCCATCCACCCCACATTTATCTGATACGTGCCCTCCACCAAACTTGTTGGATATGTGCCCTCCACCACACTTGTCGGATATCTGTCCTCCACCACACTTTCGGATAGGTGCCATCCATCACACTTGATTGATATGTGCCTTCCACCACACTTGTCGTATACGTGCCCTCCACCACACTTGTCAGATAACTGCCCCCACCACACTTTTCGGATACGTGCTCTGCACCCCACTTGTCGGATACGTGCCCTCAACCACACTTTTCGGATGCATGCCCTCCACCACACTTTTAGATATCTGTCCTCCACCACACTTTTCGGATACGTGCCATCCACCACACTTGTCGGATACCTGCCATCCACCACACTTGTTGGATACGTGCCATCCACCACACTTGTTGGATATGTGCCTTCCAACACACTTGTCGGATACTTGCAATCCACCACACTTGTCGGATACGTGCCATCCACCACACTTGTCGGATACCTGCCATCCACCAAACTTGTCGAATACGTACCCTCCACCGCACTTGTCATATACATGCCCTCCACCACACTTGTCGGATACGTGTCCTCCATCACACTTGTCGGATACGTTCCCTCCACCACACTTGTCGGATACGTTCCCTCCACCACACTTGTCGGATACGTGTCCTCCACCACACTTGTCGGATACCTGTCCTCCATCACACTTGTCGGATACCTGTCCTCCATCACACTTGTCGGATACGTTCCCTCCACCACACTTGTCGGATACGTTCCCTCCACCACACTTGTCGAATACGTACCCTCCACCGCACTTGTCGTATACATGCCCTCCACCACACTTGTCGGATACGTGTCCTCCACCACACTTGTCGGATACCTGTCCTCCATCACACTTGTCGGATACCTGTCCTCCATCACACTTGTCGGATACGTTCCCTCCACCACACTTGTCGGATACGTGTCCTCCATCACACTTGTCGGATACGTTCCCTCCACCACACGTGTCGGATACGTTCCCTCCACCACACTTGTCGGATACGTGTCCTCCACCACACTTGTCGGATACCTGTCCTCCACCACACTTGTCGGATACATGCCCTCCGCCACACTTGTCGTATATGTGCCTTCCACCACACTTGTCAGATCTGCCGGTGCTTCCTTCGAAGTACCTCGATGCCCCGATCTTCATTCACCGCACTTTGCCGGATGGCTACCACCGACTGTCAGATGCCGTGGTATTTATATGACAGGCTCCCTGGCCCAGAACCTTCATCATAGATAGTGTTGCTTCGAGGGAGCTTTTGACCAGTATGTTCTTGCACATGCTCTCAAGTCATCGACTCCTTCAGGAGGGGATGGGTGGCAGTGACGTCAGCCCAGTCTGCAGGACTTATTTACTGCAATACTTCTGGTGAGTGTGTAATACATACTTAGGATAGTAATGTCATTTGTCAAAATTTTACAGCACATTTTTACTGACGGATAACATTTTTATTCATTACTTTAAAAAATGTTAGCAAGGTACAAAGACGTTTGAAAACTTGTATTTTTGTGCTATGGACAGTGGAACAGTTTTATACCGGGTTGAGGATAAATAACAGAGCTAATATAAAAAGGAATATTATATTAACCAATATGTTGCGACAAAAATATCCAAGATGTGAAATTTTCGGGAGATATATATATATATATATATATATATATATATATATATGTGTGTGTGTGTGTGTGTGTGTAGTTTTATTATTTTTTTTGACTAAATATTTTATAAAGTAAAATGTTATGAACCAAAAACACAGGATAGAAAATTTATTGAAATGTTTATATAAAAATCTTATATAACCTTACGTATAATTTTTTAAATTTTGCTTATAATGCTGGGAATTTAACAAACGTACTCTTATTTAACTACAGCTTCCAATAAAAAAGCTTCTCTGTAGAAACGATGAATTGAATTAAACTTACCAGATTATAGGTTTTCCAGAATTAACGACAGATCCATACCGTTTTACGTAAAAGTTTGAAATGTAGAATCACAAGTATGAAATATGAACGAAATTCTGTATTATTTGCTATAAAAATCTTTCTCTGTTCATTCCAAAGATAATTAAAGAACATAACATTTGAACTGGCGGGTAAATGTGACTACCACATTCGTGAAATTATAACAAGAGAAACCACTGAATTCACATAAATTTTTACTCATGCTGTTGATTTTAAATCGTGCAATAATAACGATATTTCCTAGACAATGCGATCTTTAACTGTCGTCGTACTGTCATGTGGGCCACCCATTGTTTTTTTCTCACCGTTAACTGAGCGCTATAGAAACGAACTGAAAAATTGCCTGTCCGTAAATGTATACATTTTTATGATGTACCAAAATTATAATCTTAAAAACTTAAAGTAGTTTAAAAACGCATTTCAACACTGATTGTACGCATGTGCGCAACAACGCGAACAATATTATCGGTATAGGCTATTCACGGTAAAATAAGTACTATTGGATGCCCTGCTTACTATCTACTTGAATGCACGTTGTGTATTCTTCCACCTTATGTGAGATTAACACAGACATGGGCCTCACAACTTTATTCATGCGTCGGCCAAGTGTAACTGTGGAATTATTAGAATAGTAAATATTTTACTGATCTGCTCACTTTTACACTTCGATGCATATAACAGAAAGCGAAATAAATAATTCAAATGATCTGAAATGGTTACTTAACACTTTTTATTCAACTCTGAGATACAAAACTACTTCCCATCCATCGTTACCAACTTTACTGGACGCATTTCACTCAGGGCGCCCGCAGGGGCAGTGACTTTCTTTTAAGAGTTGATTTTAAAAAGTGCTCACTTTATCGTGAAGAGGCTTTAACGTATAAACGCTTTTAAAATTATCAGTTTCGTTTGATCGACTGATATTCATTCGATAAATGACAAATATTTATTTTTCCACGAGGTGGAAAGACGCAACATCCATGCATGTAGACCCCTTAGCAAGGACGTTAAGAATGCTTGTTTAACCGCAAATGGAACGTAAGAGATTTTCAACCATCGAACAGACTGCTGCGAAATTGAGGAATATGACCACAATAAGTGTCGGGCTGAAGCAAAATTCATAAAGGCATGCACTTGGCAGCTGTAAAACTTTCAACGTACAAACTTGTCAGTGCAGCAGTGCGATGCCGCTCGAAAGAGAGAGAGTTATAAATCCTGTAGCCGCATCAGTGTGGCATGTGAGAACACTTCACATGTGATTACAACCGCTCGTACCAATTATTTCCCTGTATTCATTGCCTCACTTCAATCTCTGGTGTCTCGAATTCGAGTCCCGCGTAGGCCCAAATGTAACTGGCAAATTTAAAATAAAAAAATAATGGAAATGTTTACTTTAAGCGGCGAACGCTCAAGAACATGGTTTTAGAGCCGTACATACAATAAATGTGTACGATGCTACAATAATGAACTTCAGGGATGTATCAAGTGCCAAACCTCTGATCTATTTCCAGTATTATACACTAATATAAATTCACATCTTTCGCAACTATATTCGAAATTGGTCATGGAAATATTTCGAGAACTTGAAAATGAAGTAATGTGGATCTACTCAATTATACTGTTCAACAGAATAATTTATAACAAAATTTTGTGGAATAAAAATATGGCCATCTCACAAGCCTACTTTTCTTGGATAAAAGTGTGTGTTTGGTTTCGTGTATACCTTGTGCGTAAATATACATAAGCTTCTGATGTGCGTGGACATTATCTATATGTACTTACGTGGTATTGCTGCGACTAGTTAACGCATCACCTCGGTGAACTGATAGCTCAGTACACAATAACGTAGTTATTTATAAATATATATGACCTGCAACTCGATAGAAAGAATGTAATTAGAAACATCAGCGATTAGGCCAAGAATCGTTGAAGTGTAACAGCCTAAGTTAGTGTTGATGTCCTGGCCGAAAGAATACGGGCAAGCTTCCGGGAGGAATGTCAATTTTTCTTCTTGAAAATAGTGCTGAAACTGCAAATTTTTCATGGAACATAAACATCCATCAAGGGAAAAATAGTTTTAGACAAAGAGTTAATATATCTGGCGAAAATCATTGCAGTCGATTTTACGTTATGCCAACATCATCTTGCACTTCAATATTTTTAAATAGTTCGACATAGATCCAGTCATGTATATTACTTCAAATTTACGTCTTTTTGCGTAAGCCAAATGTTGAAGTGTAAATCTTTTGCTCACAATTGATTATTTTAAATAATGTTTTTCTATCTTGATACTAGTATTGTTGCGTGATTGGATAATATAATAAATAATAATGCAGTAATATTTATTACGATGTCTAATAGTATGTTGTGCACTACACTTTATGTATCGTTAAACGTAATGCAAAATATATGTGGTACAGTTACTGAAAATATGCAATAAACATTCCTTTAGGTTTTGGTCTGCGAGGTCAAGCGTGAGGTTGACGTGTCGTGAATATGGAGCAGTGGTGGAATGTGATGGGCACGGGAAACGGGACAGCCTCGAGGAAACCCATAATTTTCGGATAGAAAATCACAAAACACTACTTATCTTGTAACGATTAGATTTTAAGTAACGTCTCGAGGAAAATGTAATTAGTATGTTGAATATTAGTTTCACAAAAATGTGTAAAAAAAATTTAAAAAAACCTGCATTCATTTGCTAACAACTTTTGAAAACAACGCATTTACGAAATTCGTTTTCCTATTTTATTACCAATCTCATCGGGTGCGGTCAAATCTGTGTTTATATAAAAATATGTGCATTCAATGGAAGTGGTATTTTTCGATTATTTTTTTGCCCAGAAGTAGATAACCTAACGGAACCAGTAATGGCTGCCTCTATTACAGGATTAAAACGCTATAGTTATTGTACTCATCCTAGACCAGAATCACTTTGGAAAACGTCATTAGAAAAACACGGCGTCGATGTTCGCACACAAATTTAACTTACTTCTTTAGTCAGTAAAAAAAAAAAAAAAATTCCGCGTTTTATAAAGTAAACATGATGCGGCATCCAGCAGATTTTCATAAAAACACGCAGTCCCCTACCATAAAAAATTCCCAATTGGATGTACTTTCTGCGTACGGTAGCAGGTTCGTGTCTCGTTCCTGACAAATAAAAAATTAAAACAAATTCGCGCTCGCGAAAAAACGCGCGCGCACACACACACTCACAGAGCTGCATATATATGTCGTGTAGGGCGAGGGAAGGGGAGGGGAAGTGATATGTGCAACTCCCTTCCCCCATAACAGTGCGCTCCATACAGCACCGCTGAGCAGATACTGGCAGGGATGCCCAAGCTATGGGACAAAATATCCTCGGAAACTTGACATTGCCTGCGATCATTCTGGCCGTAGTTTGCCCGCCGCGTGCTGCCAGACCAAATAGCTGGTTTCTCCGCAACTTTGGCCCTCCCGTGTGACGCACGATTATAATAAATGACACACTCTTATGTAAACGCTACTTTGGAAATTACGTGGCTTTGTTTTTTTTTTCCTACGCAAAGTACGGTGAGTTTGATCTCGAACGTTTAAGTTAAATTGTGCTGGTGTTCGCTCGGTTAGCTGTGGAACCGGTTATTCTAACCGTTACAGTTAATACTAACGAGGTAGTGCTAAAAATTGATATTACACTCGTTTTTAATAACCCTTAAAGGAAAATATTAAATTAAAATTTTCTTCGTAGTAGCCGATAACTTTGTTGAGATGTTTATGGTTAGCATGCTTACAGTCACAAAAATTTCCTTTTCCACAAGTACGCTGGATTTCTCGTGTGCCTAGTTCTTTTAGCAAAAAGGTTTAATTTTTTATTGTCCTTTATAAGTTATAGAAAGGAAGTTGACGCACAGCCTCTCTTTTTCAGCTATATTACACGTGCATCTAAATACTTCCCAGATAGTTGCAAAACAATATTGCGTGTGTTCCGCATCTCTTGTGGGCTTTACAATCAATCCTATAACTTCTCTCGGTACATGAAAATAATTAAAAGTCTAATGAAACAATACTCCAGGTGCTGACATACGCATTGTTCCTTGTGATGCATAATGATATACTTCACTACTGTCTGTTTTTAATTCCTTCCATCTTCATGATCTGCTCTTATGGAGTCCGTCGTTTTATTTATACGTCGTACACGCAAGCTAGTCGTTTCCCCTCTTACATGTGCGAAATATTTTTTTGGAAACTGATGGACATAGCCATTTGTGTACGGGGTTTCTATAATTTTTTGAATAGTTGTTCAACTGTGACTAGAACACTATATTTCCAGACTTTTTATTCATCAAATTCGATTTATGCATGCTTTAGTATTTTACATTTTTTTCCCACACATTCCAAACCATCCAGTGATAAATAAATAAATAAATATATATATATATACACACACACAAAAAACAAGAGTGTCACAATTATTTTTTCTACAAATAATTTTACCATAAGTGTGTTTAACTTACAATAATCCAGTTGTGAAACATACAGGATTTGATTAAATATTTGTCAGACTAACGGATTCCTTTATCAGCCCGTATAATTTACATAAGTATTTATCTACGCGTTCGGCATTGTATATGGATTGTATAGGTCACCGCTTATAATACAAAAACAACTCGCCATGGATGGAGCACTAACCAACAGTGTGATGACTTGTCCAATTTAATAAAATCCTCCTATATCCCGATATCACGTCAAAAATAAATACAAATAAATAATTATCACAATCCTGGCTTGTAATTACATTTTATATTACATAGTTTATATATTAATGCGATCCGTTACAAAAATACGAATAGTTTTAGTAGTTTAATTTGACACCACATATCTGCCTTGGCCAAATTTCAATGTGTGTCACACTCATATATGGATACATTTAATGATGAGAGAGGGTTACGATTACTATTGTATTTACTCTATTATCTGAATAATACGTATTTGTAACTATGTACGCAAAATAAGGATGGCAGGTTTCGTAAACACACAGTGGTTATAAAGGAAGAAACCTTTCGGCCACTTCAGCTGTATACGGGAGGTAATACTGAGAGACGTGGAAAAACGCGGAACATGTATTCATGTGTCTGCCCTGAGAAATCAAGACAATGCAGCCATATTTTTCTCCATTGTTTTGAACTATCGTTCATATTATTGCATATATAGATGTCATTTTTCGCGGTGAAATTACAGTTTTCAAAGTACGGTAAATAATGCAAGAACATGTACGAAATGTTTCAAAGTTTTGTAACGAAACGTCTGGAGTGGATAAACATAATTTGCCCTTAACATATTTTACAGACGTAAAAAAGGATTTTTCGTTAATTTTACGTGACATGCATAACGTTGCAATAATCAAGCTGACATTCTTTGAATAATAAATAATGGTTTATAAACAATAGGCCTAAGTCCTTGTTATGTTTTGTTCCGTTATTTTACAAGTAGCCGCGTTCAGTGAAGTAGTAGTTTTATGCGCCAGTACGAGGAGTCGTGGGTTGGAATCCCAGACAAGTCGCAGATGTGTAAAATACGTTCAGTTTGTCAGTTAATTATGCACGCTACGTTGCGAATAGCCTCGCGCCAATAAAACTGCGAGCTTCGAGGCATAAACAATTATAGTGTTTCCAATTAAATGCACTATTTCTGGAGTGCATCGAATTTCTATCGAAATTGCTGTCAAATCGCTAATGACTGGGTTCTTGATGCATGATCCTATCGTTGTGCCGGTGTTTGCATTTAGTAGGTTTAATGGAAAACTCAAGATAGTAATTTCGGTTTAAAATTGAAAGGCTTTCCGAGGAATGGCTAAGAGCGACGGCCGCGAACTACTCGAGACCTTCTCGCAGTCAAAATCAAGAGACGGCCACTTATGTGTTAAAGTCATCTTGTAAGAAAACGCACTTCAATCTCTACACATTTTCGTTTTTAAATTTCAGAAAAGGGTTTATTTTTCTAATTTACATGACGCACGAGATACAAGTTTGTTCTCGTTTCGACGATATTGGGGATACGCATGGAAGCTTAAAATCATTACAAATCAAGTTACTAAAATGGCGGCGAATTTAAAATAAAAATAGGAACGTACTTATTTGTTCTATGCTAAACTACGTTTAAAAAAAACGCATTTATGCATTATTTAAAGCAATATCTAAGAACAATACACAGGTGGTTATCTTTTTTTGTTTACCTTATGTGCGGTGACACAAAAATACTGCAAGCAGAGTTGGCGATCGCTTCTAGACTGGCAGGTCAACTGTCTGACAGCTGAGAGGTACTTCACAGTTTCTTGCAGATCTCGCTGGTGTGGCCAATGAAGTTGTACATGTCCATGGAGTGATGTGAGGTCTGGAAAAGTTTAGAGGTGCATCACTTGGTGTATCCCTTCCTAATTGCTATAGCAAAATGATTACATATCAAATATATGCACTTATCAGAAGCATTCAATTCGTATAGGTTTTTCACAGTTAAATGAGAACTCTTGATGTCCATCCTTAATTTGTATCATTCCGCCGTACGTGACATTTACATTGCCGTGGGCATAATGGATTTATCAATACATCGGCCAAAGGAAAAATTTGTAAATTATAGGAATCTAAATGTGTTGCTAATAAATAAGTTTATTAGCACAATAAAGTTAATAAAATAAGCTTGATTTGCAATTAGTTAAAGCAGTACAATCGCATTACAACGTCAAAATTCGCTGACAACGTAATTATGATCTAGAATGCAGTCAAGGGCAGTAATCATCTACTCAGGTCGATTTCAAAAGTACTCTTTTATTGTGAACAGCCTATACTAATATTTGAAATGCTTTCGTGATATATGTGTGCACTCTAAACCAGTAATATTAGTACTGTGGGCAAGGCACTGAAAACCAGTGGAAATAGTTACACTAGAAATCAGTGGCTGGTACAAATTATTACGGTGGCTAAATTTAGATGAACTGATGATCTCTGTATGCATTCATTCAGAACAACGTAAAATGGTGGATACGTACAAATAGCGATAACTTCGTAAAATTGAACAAAATAGTTAATTGATACAACCTTAGCTCTTCCGCGTGTAACTTGTATTTTTTTTTATAGTTATTGCAGTGGGCACAAGTATTCAAATGGCAATGTATTATTGTGAACAGATGTCATTGCAAAGCTATGTCGTCACTTGAAACCAAGGAACTGAATAAGCACTTTAGGATGCTGGTTACGAAAAAGTCATTACTTTATATTAAATACTTTTCAACATTTGGATATTAGTTGTAAGTAATATTTTGTGGCAAAAAAAAAAAAAAAGAATTTTTAGATTGTTTAGTTTTTGCATTATAGCACATCAAAACAACAATTTCAGTGTTTTTGGGGCGTAGAAATAAAATAAACGAAAACATTATACAAACTATTTTATAAGGGTGACTGAAATGTTATGTCTTAATTTTAAAGAATGCTTAGCAAAATTAATTTTATGAAAATCACATTCTATTACAAATAAAAATTACACAAAAATGTTCCTAATTTATCTTATTTTTAACATTTGCAAAGATTTTTTCATAGCATGATTTTAGATATTTCTCTAAGTAAATCATGGTATCTTGTTTGATTGTGAATTACCTATTTTCGGCAAGTGAGTTAAATTTTATTATTTGTACTAGGACTGATGACGAGACCCAGGTAATCAAGTACCCGGGTACCCGTAGAGAAAATATCCGGGTATCCGTGAGGTCGGGTACGGGTACCCGAAACCACCAGTATTCGGGTACCCGTTACGCATAGTGCGTGTCGTACCCATTGCATCGGGTACCCGGTGAGTAGGTGTTTGCGTATATTTCCGGCGATATTTTCGGTTCCCGTGTTCTGTTGTTTCTCCATTCCAGCAGCTTCCTCTTCGCCCTCAGTAGTACCATGAAATTGTCGCTAGCGTCGCTGCCCCCTTCTTCTATTTGGTTTTCCGGTACGATGTTACAACATTCGCAGTCAAAGTGCACGGAGCTCCATTAGTGCCATTGTCGCTCGCGTCGCTGCCCCCTTCTTCTATCTGGTTTTCCGGTACGATGTTACAACATTCGCAGTCAAAGTGCACGGAGCTCCGTTAGTGCCATTGTCGCTCGCGTCGCTGCCCCCTTCTTCTATCTGGTTTTCCGGTACGATGTTACAACATTCGCAGTCAAAGTGCACGGAGCTCCATTAGTGCCATTGTCAGTCGTGTCAGCAGTTAACGTTTTTCGTCAGTTTCTAGCCTGACGGGAGGAAATCGCTAAATGCCAAAATCAAGCTGGGCGTCGAAATTCGCGGAGAAGACTGATCGAAACACAGTCCTCGATGACTGGAGCATAGCTGGTAAACATCACGGTGTTGTTCATAATAACGAAAGTTTCATTACAGGTGCGGCTCGTGTCTTACGTGCTGTCAAGCACAGTATAAACTGTTCTGTGCATTCGATTCAAATTTCCATAACGGAAGCCGTAAAAAGTGTACAGCAGTATTGTACCGTTTATGATAAAGTAAGCCATGATGTCAGCCACTCAGAAGGGAAGCGAAGAGATCATTCACTTAGAGCATTCCGCTTGTCGCTTATTCTGCTTTGCAGAAAAATGCAAACCCAGCTTAGTCTGAACCATGAACAAAATTATTCAAAGTTGCCGTACACGGAGGGATTCAACCTTCCTGATGTGCGACACGTTTCTACGCCGTAGAAATCGTAGTCAAATCATCGCTGTCCTGGCAGATCGAGTACACACGAAGGCCGCCATCGCTGCCAAGCTTGAGATCTGTGAACGTGACTGGTCTCTACTAGAAGAACTGATCACTCTGTTGAAGCCTCTGAAAGTTGTAACCAATGTTCTTTCTAGTTTAGGTAACTTTGTCGGCTGCCCGTCAACCACTTCGATTCGAATTTAAAGGACAGTGACACGACAGCACCCTTCAAAACCTCTATATGTCCCTTTCTTCTCTGTTTCAAATGGACGGAAATGCGCCCGAGTTAGCGATTCCACAGCAAGTCGCCTCATTTTTTGATGCCCGATGTAAGGACTCGCGCACTGAAGACGAGACCGCAGCGGGTGTGATTTGGGTGGCTATTAGGTGACGTCACGTGCCTGTGGGTCCCCCGAGACGACGTTCGCCTTCTCACAATCAGGCCTTTTCCACTCATTCTCGTGGTAGAGGAGGGTCAGCAGACACTACAGTGCAGGTGTGTATCATAATCAGTACCGGCGGAGGGAAAGCCTGGCCCTTCCTAGAAATGATACACACTGTGCGGCCGCTGTTTCCACTGTGCGTCTCTTCCCATCGGCATCTTTCATGTACTACCTGGAGGATCGCCTCTAGACGGACCCCCGCGCACAGGATAAATAAAGGCTCTTCCACAGCCCTCTGTCCTCTGAGCGACGTCGTGTTCGCCGAACACAAGTCAGTGGAAAGGCCTTAACAGCGAGATCTTGAGAACCGATGAGGATGACCGAGGTGAGTATGGAGCAGTGCCGGAGTGAAAGGGCGGGGGAAACGAGAGATCCCCGAGAAAACCTGCGGACCAGCGGCATCGTCCGGCACGATTCCCACATGCGAAAATCTGGGGTGGCCCGGCAGGGGATCGAGCCCGGTACGACTTGGTGGGAGGCGAGCAGGCTAACCACTCGGCCACCGAGGCCCTCCGTGATCAGTACAGTTTTACTGGTTCACTGGTTCAAGTGGTGGAGTATCAACAGATCTGCAGGCAAATTCGCTGATTTTGAGAAGTTATAACTGTTTCGATTTTAGACCGTTGGTTGCTGGTTTCAAAGAGATAAATATTTGGGTTATCTTGGCTTCCGGCCTAGAGTCGCGTCTTGCTAGTTGCAAGAACCTGCAACCATCAAGACGGGGCTCTAGCAGGGTAGCCAATATAACCAAAATAAACCGCTTAAGAATGGCTGAGAATGGACGCGGTCTTCTAGACAAAAACTCAAGTCTCAACCGTTTGCACATATATACAGAAATACAGACTAATACGAGAAAGGAAATGGTAAATATAGTATCATAATACTTTATTTCGCAAGAGAGCTGAGTTACAAATATAAAAAGGCTGTTCACGATAAAGTGAGCACTTTTGAAATCAAGCTTGGGAAAAAAAGTCACTATCCGTACCTGCATATATTTTAACGGGCGAACTGAGTGACATGCGCCCTGTAAAGTTCGTAACGATGCATGGAAAAGAGTTCCATGCCTTACCGTCGAATAAAAAGTGTCAAGTAACCTTTTGTGATAACTTAAATTGTTTCTTTCACTTTCCGTTGTTTTTAATCCATCGAAGTGTAAAAGTGAGCAGATATGCCAAACATTTTATTTTGTAATAATTTCACAGTTGCACTTGACCGACGCACAAATAAAGTGACGAGGCCCATGGTAATGTTAATTTAGCATAATGCGGAAGACTAACACAATGTGCATACAAGTAGATCTTAAGCAGGACTTTCAAAAATGCAAATTTTATCGAGAACAAGCTATACCTACTAGCGTACAGTAACTTATACTTCTTGAAATTAAATATCATATAGGCTGTTCACATTTAAGTGAGCACTTTTGAGGCCCTAGTTACTTTTTACTTTCAGCCATATTTTATCTTTCAACTACATTTTTGAATAAATATTGACACGTTACTAATAAACACAGTGAGTGTATTCCACCGCACTCGGAAGTTAACGTCTACGGCTAAAATAAAATATATCTGTTGAAGATTATTCCAAATGAGAGAGCTTTCAAAAGTGCTCACTTTACCGTGAATAGATCATAGGAATGCGTATTGCAGACTATGAATTGGCACACACCACTGATACAAAAATACAAAAGGATATAATTACTACTCAGCCTATTTTGTTTTACATAATTATGTTTCAAGATGCCAATAAAATAACCCGAATTTTTCACAAATCAAAGCTATTTATTTCCACATAATAATAATATTTTAGTAAAGTATCGATAAAATTATAGCTCTGCTTAACTTTCAGAGCTTCGTCTGAAGAAACAGGCTACATCAGATGCATGTCTGAATTAATTTTTAACAAGCATATTTCTCGAACTGTTATTGTTGTATTAACTTTTTGTTGGAGTTTTTTTTTAATATACTAATTTCAGCTGCGTAAATTAACATACTAATTTGTAACAGACACTTTCGACCAAAACCAATATTCCTCCACCATAATATATCTAAAACTCCGTACAGGTAAATGTTATCCTGGTGAAAATGATAGTGCATATTTACACGTAAACGTTTGGTCTTGGCTCCTGCTACAAAAAATGATCCAAGGAAGTTTTTTAATAAAATGGGAATGCGAAAATTTAGACGTATTTATAAATTTCGATGAGATGGCGTTTGTGTGAAATGTACGAACAATAAAATTCCTATTTTAATTATTGCGGAGTAATCTTAAAAAAAATTGTAACAAATTTTGTCTCCAAAATTTCGTAAAATTGCATGTCAATCGAGAAGACAAGAATAATTTATTATCCTACTTGCTCAAACTGGGCAAATTACATTTTATGGAATATTGCTTACTATTAAATAAATTTTCGTCATATATTTATTTTGCATTCGCTGTAAATATTCTAATTTTTCGCGAGAAACCGAGTTTATAGCATGGATAAAGTGCAATTTTAAAATACGTTTCTCGAAACTAAATTTTTGTTCATATAATCTGCAAGATTATTAACTGAAAAAAAAAATTGTTTTATATATAAAGGATTGGCAGAAATTTAAATTTTTCCTCCGTATGGCGCTTAAAACAGTAATCAATGTTGAATATTACGTACACGAAACCAAAAAACCCTCTCCGTGGGTGTATTTTCCATATTTTTTTTTGTCTTCCACGCGTAAGTTAGATACTAGGAGACCGTGATGACCAATATTTTACCAAAATTAAATTTCATTTATATAATTGGTTAAACTATTGGAAATTTAATTTTATTCAAAACGGTTACGTGTGACTAACACAATGTTTTCCTATTAGAAAGCAAGAAAATAACAAAATTTACTTGAGCTTTTCATACTAACGGAGTTTGTATTATTTCCCGGTTTTCATGGCCTTTAGATGAAAAATGATATTACAATATATATTTGTAACTTGACAAATTTGTTTTCTTGTTTACTTTACAGTGTAAGTTCAGAAGAATGTAGTTATTTATTTTGCTGTAATCTCTCAATCATATTTTAAAAATAAAATCTCCAAATTGGCTGTTAAATAAGGCAATTTTCAAAAATTGAAATAAAAAGTTAACATCCATTTTGTGACTGATGCCATAACTATTTTCTGACCGATAATCTTAAAAGAACACGTAGAAATAAATATAAGTTAGTAAATAAGAGGTTTTGCTTGTTTTAATAACATTAGTAATCTCTATCTGTAGGAAATTATTGTCCAACACCTGCCACATATTTGTTGCGAAGTTCGAAAATAAAAACACATTTCACATTGCCAATTACAATACCAATTAGAAAAAACTCAGTGCTTCAAATGGTAAGAAATTTATTTTTCGAGTTCTTTTAAATATGTTTTACCTAACAGCCTAGTTAAAAATTGTTCGTATATAAGTATTTCCACGTTACATGACGGAACCAATGATATTTCACTGCCGTGTTAGAAATATTGGTATTTATGAATGGAGCATTGGCGTTATGAAGTAAATGGCACATTAATTTTATTTGTGGTGTTTATTTTTTCCAAGAGTTAAAATGGATGTGTAATAAAAAAATATATAAAACATGTTAAGTTGCTGCATATGCTTTAGGAGAATATCCGTGCGGATAGAGTGCATAAAGTCTCAGGAAAAAATTATTCGAAAATAACGTTAGCAATATAAATTTCCGCACAAGAATATAATATTCCTTGGATTGTTTAAGAGAACAGACCAGTGAAATTAATATCCTAAGATTAAATTCTAAAATTCGTCCCAAAATGTTAACAGATCCGTATCTTAAACAGTGTTTACACGAATTAGCGTAGCCCATAAACGTATAATATTTCAAGCGGAGATTTCATGACAGAAATTTGAAAGCATTGGTTTTATGAGTGAAATTTGGTAAACAATGGAGTTGATTCTAAAGGCGTGAAACGATCTAGTTCCATTTCGTTTTGACGTTTTCTGCACATATAAAATAAATTCGGTAAATTAGTACAGCTATAATAATTGCTTACAGTCGTGCGTGGTTGAAATCATTTAATATTTTGTTATATGCCCCTTTCCGATTATAAATTATTACGCTTGTTGAATTTCTCCATGTCTTCTAATAGCGGGACATTTTACATTTCAATATCAAAGAGCGAAGTTCATTCCTAAAGTTATAAAAATGTACTTCGCGCAGAAGATTTTTAATGTGCGATCTGCCACCCTTACGCCAAACGTGGGTCTTCCACAACTATTCATACTGCATCGAGTTTACAAATTATACCTTTCAAACAAATTTTTTTTTCAATTTTTGCTTAAGTTATTCTATTCGGATGTGGTCTGTACGTAAGCATTAGAACAGTTATTATAATTTTTTATTCTGTTTCGAACTTTTAAATCACAATATTTCTGTTAAATTCGAAATGTTTTTATCACGATGAATAACGTGATATTAAAGTAAACTTTCGGATCCTCATTGTTGGGTTCACTGTTGAACATTTTTCTAGTAAACTTCCTGAGCTCCGACGGGAGTTTTTAACCTATAAATAGTATGCAAACAATACCATACATCAGGCTGCAGATAGAGGAAAGTTTAGCATCCCTACCACACAACCGTGGGAACTTTCCTTCCCTGAGCAAATGCACGAACGCTACAATTAATTTATAGGGATACTGATGTGGTAAATTTGTGAATAATTGTTAATATTGTTCCTCTGTAGATTTGTGAATTTCTGTATTTCAAACTCTAAGATATCTATGCTCATTTAGTTTTAGGAAATTACATATATTATATCTAACAATACATCAATATAGCAGAAAAATTACTATTTTGGCAAGCTTATTTGTAATTGTTGTAAATTAAATACTGTTTGACATTGGAAAAATTTCTAACAAGGCCTCAAATATACAAATGGAGAAAGTGTTTGAAATATACACATATACGTTTCTAGCATAAAGTGTATCTGTTTGTTGTCCTAAAGTTTGAGAAATGTTATTCCTTCACAAATAAGTACTCCAATGTCGAACAATCTCATAATGACCAGTGTTCACTGCATTATTATATTAATAAACCTAAATACATTACTTTGAAACGTGGCCGTGTGTGCACATATAGCCGTACAGTTAGACTGATGAAAGAAACAGGAAAGGCGTGTCGTGCGAAAGAGCGAATGAGTTTCTTGAATTCAAGAAACTTAATGGTAAATGGGACACAATACATATGTGTAATGAAATATAATTATACTGGTGCGCGAAAGGCTGAAATTTTTGCGAAAGACGTTATTTTACGACAGAAATGTTGAAATCCATACATCTAAAATGTTGGTAGTAGGTGACGTAAGGGTCCTTTATTAAAGAATTCATTGCTTTTTCATGCCAACACAGCGATGTAATATATCTTCTATTAATACAGTAATGTATTTTAGGAAGAGCGCGTTATGATAATCACAACTAGTGTTTATCAAGTATTTCACAAAACTCTTAAGATTCACGTAGAATAAATTCGCAGTCTTTTGACAACAGGATTTATTGTTAAATTATTTAAAAAAAAAGAAAAAAAATCGGAATTCTAGCGAAAAAAGCTTTAATTACTTTTTTTTTTAATAATCCAGTAATGATTTGCAAAACTGTGTTATCTGTATTGCCATTATTATTTGGGCAATTAAATGACGTAAAATCAGTAATGCTACTGGGATTAATAATATCACTAACTTGATAATTAAGTTTGTGCTAATTCATTTATTCCACTATTAACTCATATTTTAAATTTTAGTCTTTTATGTCGTCTATCCTAGCTTATGGAAAAAGCAATAGTTGTTCCAACTTTTAAGAAAGTTAACAAACGTGATGTAAATGATGTAAATAATTATAGACCTATAGCGTTGTTGTGTAGTTTCTCAAAGATATTTCAGAAGATTATTAATAGACACATAAATTTTTACTAAAAAAAAACTTAATTTTAGGTAGCCAGCATGAATTTCAAACCGATAAAACTATAACTTTTTTATTTAATTTTGTTAATGGTATATATGGAGACGTTACATCTAGAAACCAAATTGATGCAATATATTTTTATTTACAAAAAGCTTTTGTCACTTGTCAATACTCAGTAATATTATAAAAATTAAAAGTTATATGTTTAGATAACACCTATGTCAAACGGTTTTCGAATTATTTCTTTGAAATAAAGTTTCTAATCAAAATATAATCTTCACTTTCATCTGATTATAATGTATCTTTTGGTGTTCCTCAGGGTGGAACAATATCCCCATCGTTATTTAATATTTTCGTAAATGATATTGTTAGTGTGTTAAATAATTCTCGAGCACTTCTATACGCTGATGACGTGAAGATTTATAAAAATATTAAAATTATTGTGTACATTTACAAGAAGGTCTTTTTTTTGTGTCGTTAATTGGTTTACCAATAATGCTATGTCACGCAAGCTAGACGAAACTGTGCATATTTATTTTCAACGAATCCTTTTGTATATAAATTTTTAGTATAGAATCATGTAATTAACACAGTAGGTTATGATCACGATCTGGGTAAGATTTTAGAGTATAAATTATTTTTACATTACCATGTCAATATATTTTTTAGTAATTCTACTCGAATATTAGGATTAATTAAATTCATTTCCTACTCTGCTATAACACCTGAATCTTGATTGTGTCTATATTATTTTTTAGTTAGATCTAAATTAGGATATTGTCCAGTCATTTGTAATTACATTACCACCACTGATTCACAGAGACTGCAAAATGTTTAAAGACATGTTTTTAAGATTGTTTTTTAATAGATTCTCACTAAATAATATATATTTCAATTATGATATGGAATTCAACATACAATACTCAGACACTGAAAGTCAGACGAGACGTTATAGATGCTTAATTTTTTGTATATGCTTTTCTTTCACACTTTCTTGTTCTGTTGTGGTAAAAACTGGCGCGTTAAAAGATTCCTAAATAAAAGCATAGAACTTTGAATACTTTTTGTACATTAAAATCTAGAAATGATCTATTCAAAAGATGTGTTTCATGTTATAGTAAATTGTTTTTTTTTATTTTGTTCCCTTTAAGGGAAAGAAAATGACTTTCTTGAGATATTCAAGCACTGCAATAGATAGTGGGTCATTCCCTTTTAATTTTTGGGCTTTCAGCATTTAATTGCCATTGATTTATGTTTTACTCTTTTTGTTTTAAGTAAATTCTTTATGTTATTTAGCACAGTTGTGTAAAATTCTGTATTTCCATGTGTGTATTGTTGTGTCTTTCTGTGTTGTTTTGTTATTGTGTATGTGTTCGATTGCCTGTATTTTGTGTATTTGACTTTATTTCTGTTTTGTTTTGTGTATTTGTTAATGTTTGTATGTGTGTATCACCCAGATAATGGTTAACACTGTTGAGTGGCACATTACATTTCAAATAAATAAATAATTTTGATTTGTATAATTTCTGTTATGTACTTTGCAATTGCTCTTATGAATTTCTCTTGCATTTGTTGAATCAAAAGACCCAAAAATGTAATCATAATATCGTTTAAAAGTAAACATACCTAATATTATTTTATCTTAAAGCTTTTCCTTAAAAATTTTCTGCAACAGTTTATCAATATTTAAACTGTAGCAAAATTAATGTATTTATTCGTATAGCTTAATAAAATTGTGCAAATCTAATAGTATGTATATGCTTCGTTATTAATTCTGTAGCTAAAATGTAAATAATGTTGCAAAAACATTTTATTACTAACAATAATTTAAAAAAAAAAATTTGCGATATCCAAACGTCTCTTTCTTTCCACGTAAAAAATTAATACAAAATATCAAATAACTATCGCTACTATAAAGTTATTAATATTTTTGCAATTCACTTTCCGCGTAGCTAAAATGTTTACTGATAGTGAAATAGTAACTAGTAATACACAACGTCTTGAATTAAACACACATATGAGCAGAGAAACAGTTATTCCTAATAAATATCACTTAAAAATATAGTTCTGGCTTTATCTAGGGTATACAACCAATGGAAGGTATTTAGCTAGGCATAATACGAACACGCCGCAAGGAGGCAGGGTGAGATTGATCACAGTTAATTCCGCGGCAAATTTTAACGTAACATTGAATAAATGTATCTCTTTTTTTATGTTACAACCAAGACCGATCAATTACAACGGAGTTCCAACCTGAGTAGTTGAATATAACAGAAGCGCGTGGATATTTCTATTCCAAACGCATATTTTTATAGCATATTTTACTAACCAGTTTGCCTTACTATATTTTTTGGCGGGAACACATTCTTTTTCATAAGACATTGAGGAAAACGATTGCATAAATTATACCACTTAACGAACGTCACAGTAACCAGGTTCAAACACTTGCGTTATTTATATTCCAAATTTGGTTTAAAACTAAGACATATACCAAGGGTAGACCTATCTATATTTTATTATGTAAAACACATTGCATATCATTGAATGGTACGTATAAATGCACAACTTAAGCGGCCTATAAAATAACTTCATAAACCTAGCTCTTTCTTCAAGCTCAAACAAAACAAAATCACTTTCTTTGCAGCAATTGAAAATATACGAATGTTTTAGCACTCAAATACTTAATATGTAATTATATTTTCCAATTATTGTTTAAAATTATTTTTATTTATGTTCGATCTCAATTGTTCTTCATTTATGGTGATATTAAGTCAACCATATTGAGAGGAAACTGCATTGTATTCTTGGAAATATTAACATTATAGTAATAGTAACAAGCAAGATATTGAACCCGAAAGAAAATATTGTTAACCACATATATTGACCATTTATTCAATATTTCCTTTTGTATGTTAAATAAACTATAGGCCGTTCACGGTAAAGAGAACACTTTTTAAGGCCCTTCCAAATTTTTCCTTTAGGCCAGTTTTTATATTTAAGCCATTTTTTAATATCAGCATTGTCACATGACTAATAAATAAGGTGTATACTTTCACGACTCTCCAAAGTTAATGTCTAAGGCTGCAATAAAACATATTTATTAGTGGTTAATGCTTGTTGGGAGGGCCTTAAAAAGTGCTCACTTTATCGTGAACAGCACATAATAACATGAAACTGTTGACATTTTACATTAAATTGGTTACTATTTTTTTTCTTCAAAAACTCAAAGAGTGTGCTATTTTTTCGGAAATTCTGTTCATTTTCTTTCATCATTTACCTGGTATTTACAATTTTCACAAGCGGTTAGTAGAAGAAAACGGGACGAATTTTGCCTCGTTTAGGTTGAGTTTTAATAACATACATGCAAACCACGTAAATGAAAAAAAAAGCAGAACGAAGTATTTAAATCACGCATATATTAAAATCCATTCACTCATATCACTGACTTTCAGAAAAAAATCTCGTCATTTCAGAAAAATTTGTCAAGTGCTGAATAACGAAATAACAAACACTGTATCAAATCTTGCAAACTATAAGTGGCTAATGGTCGCGAGATACACACTATACATAATAATTATGTTAATGTGTAAATTTGAGTTTTTAATGATTCAGCTTTTTACATTATGCTAATTACTTTCCCAAAATATCTTATTCATAAAGACAAAACAGAACAGAATTTTTTTTCTGATAAACGTCTTCAAGTGATAGTGTAAAGGTACAACAAGTTTTACTAGAGTATCGGGATATGCAGCTTAATTTACTAGGGCAACTGCAGGGGAGAGAAAAATACACATATGTAGTTACACTATTTATTGACAATATGCATGTTATCTGAAAATAACGTTTAAAATAAAATGTGGAACAAACAAATAGATTTTGCACAAAACCAATACAGTGTCTTTTATATTACAATATATAAATAAAACGAATTATAAATATTAAACTTCATAAAATGTATGTAAATCAGTGCACACGTTTAATAGGGAACACGTTAGTTATGACGTAGAAATTTGCATAACACTTGAATATTTAATCTTTTTTATAATATCAGGAAAGGTAATTTTTCTCGAGCTATTAACAAGTATTTTGAAGAGAATTCTGACCAGAAAGTTTTGATAACTTACGTTCCAAGTTTACAAAACAGCAATCCACATACTTTCAGATTTTACATGTTCCTGAGATACTACAGAGAAACAAAAATATTTTATCATATATATAAGGATTTTGTCTTTTAAATTTCAATAAGCCTTAGATGATTTTGATAGTATTACTTACATACAAGATTAAGAGGGGGATCGATATAGTAGTTCTGCGATATAAAATGTATTAAAATGTATGTCGAATTTTTCAGGTTTCTTTCGTTATGAGAAGAAAGGCAATCTAAATAGATATACGTAGTGCTTACATTTTGAAATACTAGTGCACAAATTTTGGCCAAAAATTTGTGAAATAAATGCTTCTTAAAATATGGCGTTAAACTAAGTTGAAGGGTGATATCCAGGCTTTTGGCGTGTGTAAGGATAGATGGAATTCAGAGCAAGAGTTCAAAAAAACGGTCGGGAAATGGGGAAATATACGCACCCACACTTATGCACAGCTACACACTTGAGAACCAAATAAATACACACACAGATAAGAAGTTGATATCCTAATACATCTGTCCTGCTGAAAGTAGACCTAATGGATTATTATTTATTATTTTACTTGATAACACAGACATTTCTATAACTATTAATACTTCATAGTATATAAATCACCTTTCCCAATGTACAATAACGTTAGTTATTACAGTAGGTTCCATTCGAGGAAGGAGCATTAAAAATGTTTTTCATAAACTAGTGGCAGAAACAAAGTAACATATTTCGTTTTTACATGCTTGCCATTACAGCATATTTATGTTGAAGTGTTTCACGTATATTTTGTTTCTCCAACTGTTTCCTACAACGTCGTGAACAAGAAATAAAACTATACCGAACTATATTTTTTGCTTAATTCGGGCAAACAGATAAACTGTTGGAAAACATAATACTGAAATGTCGTTTTGGCTCGTACATTTAATGTTTGTGTGTTGAAGCGGGGAGAGCAGGGCTAGTATTTCAGGATTTCGAAATGAGCGACGAAACTACGAGGTAATTGTACCCTGGCATAGGGATTTGAAAAGTGCATTCAAACGTTTGCAGATAAGTGTAGTTAGCTACTGCAATTTGTGAGCTCAGCCCATTATATATTTATATAACATCTACAATCAACCACATGCTTCTCAATACTGAATGTGTAATTATACCTACTTAATATTTTTCACACAACAAAATATCCGTAGCATTTTCTGAAAAATTTTTCCAAAAAAATAAACAATTTTAGCAATACTTTTTCCACGTCCGTTATTGTTTATATTTCATTTTTCTTACAAGTAGACTTGCTGCCGTGTGTATTAATCTTCGTAGAACCTATAACTGAACATAAGAATCTTCGTTTTTGCAGATATTTATTGTAAATTAATGTCATTTTGCTGTCGAATGGCAGTTATTTTTTTATTATACCTCGTGTTGGTTGCATGAGTCATACAAATCGTGCCCGTGGTAATTTACGTTCGTTAGTGTAGCTTTGAAAATACCGGCCGGCACACACTTTTCTGACAAGCTATTACAGCATTTCGAGACGAGTCTTCTTCCTTGATATAGCTGACTAGTCGATGTTCACCGCTCAGGGCCGGTTCAATCATCGTGGTTCGAAACTCGATCTGAGATCGTATCTCAGTTCGACACTGAAAACTGTTGCACCATTCGAGTTCAGAGCTGGATTGGAGATCGAGATTAAGTTCATATCGGAACGCTGAAATTGGCGTTTCCAAATCTCGATCCGAGATCAGCAGCCATCGTCGACAAAGGTTGTTTGAAAATACGCCAACAGATAGAACTAGGTGCGATTGTTTTCTCGGGAAATTAAAACATTATACGTTCTTGAATATTATTCAGTAAATTTCGTACAACAATAATTCACTTAAAACAGATAAAATATCGCACATCTAGTTCTATCTATTATGAAAAATATGTCTACTTCCTTGACGTCATGTATTACGAACCAATAGCAAAATTTGTCTCATACTTAATCTCAATCTCTCACTTTGGAATCAAGATCGACGAATCTTGATTCCAAAGTGAGATTGGTGCAACACTTTTACAATAGAACAAAGATCTGGTTCGGAACTAGGATCATTCGATCTCGGATGTTGGCCAACCGGCCCTAAGACTGACGAATGCTAAAGGAAATGTAAGTTTAGCAGTGTTAGGAAACACTAGGGAATGCAGTGATAATGTTGCGTCAAATTATAAATAACCAAATATTCCAGTGCGCTGCGTTTTATGGTAATTAATGTACAGCTATTCTAAAATGTTATATTTTGACGAATGAAAATCACGTGCACCCATCAATTGAAGATAAGGACAAGATCTGATTTACACTATTTCTCAGTAGCAAAAAATTGTATTACGAAAATTGGGAGTCAAGCAGTATTAACAAATATTCTACGTGATATATACTATTTTTTTAAGTATTGCAGTTTCTGAACTGTTATACTTTATTGGGATTTTAATCTGAATGCAAGATAAGGTTGTAGCATTGGTATAAAATTGACAAATTACTTTTCAAAGGCTCATTTTTCTGTTTTTTAAAGTTAAATATTTGAATATTATAACAAGATTTACTTCGAATAATATATTTTGCATTTTAGTGTTTAAATATACTGTGAGGAAACAGTACAGTGTACTTTACATAGTTACCGCTTTGTGTTACATAGCATGTGTTGGCGGAGTGCATGCTTGTCTCATATGTAACATAGTTGGTTTCTAGAACTTAGTTTTTGAGTTTAATCCTCCTGCTAATCTATTGGTAAGTAATATAAACATTATAAAGTCGTCGTATCTCACTAATTGAGTAAAATGTACGAAAAGATTTTATATGTTTACAAAAAACCCACAGCAATGTGAAAGAACGTAAGAAGTTGAGGAAATAAAATAATATAATTATTGACAAATTTTACCGAAATTTAAATTTCGTAGAGTTTTTATTTACGTAACCTTGAGAGCAATCATTGAAAATAGACTTTCAATTGTGACTCGAAAATCCCATGGGCGATAATACAACAGTAGAATGCTACGATGAACTTCTGTTGTAGGCCACTAATCACATAGCTTTCACAAAGGCAGTAGATTCAAGCTAGTTTCATCTATATTGTTTCACCCAGAAAAATGTTACATAGAAAAACAACATCAAAGGCATTCTATTACACATAACAATGACACCCTGGGCATGATTGTAATCGAGTTCCGCTTTAATTTCGTTATGTTCCAGAAAACGGTTAAGTTCAATTAAACGTTGTATTAACATTTCTAAGAAAACACATTTGTTTCTTCAGGTGACCCAAAGTGTCATTAAAATTCATCAAAACCTCACGAAATGGACATCGTAAAAGTGGCAAAGCAGTAAACGGTTTCAAAAGAAGAAATACACAATTAATTGTAATTTACTTTTTATCATATTGTCTGTAGTCCTCCTTGTATGAGCAAAAGAGTTTGGCAACATTTCTTACTTGTCTTCATTTCATTTTATGGTTTGGAGGTAACGTTTCGTACTAAAGAGAATAAAATCCAATCGCTTTATTGTGACACTAAACATGTTATCATTAAGTACTGAAATAATTTTTAATTTTTCTATAATGGCAGTTTAAAAAAAATTTCCATGCATTTCCTCTTATTTTCAATTAACTTCACATGAAAGCTAAACATGCCTCTAAATTTAGGGAGTACATCCTCAATGTGGAAATACTTGTTAATATCCCACTGCTGTGTATTTAATAATACTTTTACTTGTGCGCTGTAAAATGTATCTTAACAACTTCAAAAAAATTCATCAAATTGTTGGTTTTAAGTTATATTTATTGTCACCAAAGGTGTAACTTAAAAAAAAAATTGTGATGGTTGATTAGTGCTAACAAGAGGAGCTGAAAATCATTCCGAATATTTAATGAAAATCTTGCAGTTGGCCGATGCATTGAGTATGTGTGCATGCGTAGATAGTTACCACTTTATTAAGTAATTTGAAATCCTATTTAACGCGATTTTTCATGTGTGTAGCGGTTAATCAATAACACTACAAGGGAATGTGCAAAGGCTATTTTATACTGGATGTGGTTAGGTATCTTATGTACAAAGTGCCTCCACAATAAACACACAACCCTCAGACAAACATTGCATTTTTTTTTTTACGTGAGCATTCGTAGCTGTGATGTGTAATTTCAAAATGACGTAAGTTCATGACCAGCTCAAGTAAATATTAACTTGATGTAGTTTTATGTGTTCTGATGTGAATTTCGTTTGTTGCAATTTTTGTCCGCGTACATGAAACCAAGAGATGACTGTAAGAATAATATAACTTGCATGGCACAGTTAATTTTATAATTCGTATTAAGACAACTAACATACGCAACTTGGTACTATAGTTATAATTATTTTTATTGCAAAAATTACATATTATTCTTTAAAAGGTTATTTATTTCAAACAGCTGTTTCAGAACTTAGAGCTCATTAACAGTATAATCACTTTGCTGGCATAAAGTTAGAATGATTACCACTTTTGCTTGATATATTCAATTACGTAGTCATCTTATTTGGCAATATCAAATGTGGTTCCAAAATTGCCACACAATTAACAGTCAAAACTATTTCACATAGGAAAACACTTGATGATGGGTTTATTTAGGTTAGTATAGTATTTATTGTGAGCAGAATGAATGGCGTATTGGCACGTAGAAACCTTTCGTTGTTAATAATTTTTTTTAGAAGCATTCGCAGATATTGTGAATTGGCGACTCCTTATTGATTGATGCCATTGCCGTGGCACCCTATTGAAATAGCCAGCTATTTCCAGCTTCATTTCAATGTTTCAGTGATTATGCGATCACATTTCCTGTGTGTAGATGTAAGTATGTTAATGTGTATCACCTTCACTTCAACAACTCTGCTCTTCATAAACTAATTTTGATGAAGTTTCATATTTAAGAAAATAAGACAATTTCAACATGGTTGTTTACTTTTCGTCGAAAATATATGACAAGCAGGCCTAACGTTACTTTTTACGTAATAACATGTAACATGTTTCGGCAAGAATCAATATAAACCATTTTTATATTACAGAAAACATGGCTAAGAAATCTTGTACACAATCCCTAAATGAGAAAACGCAATTCTAAACATTCGTAATAGCTTATAATATATGAAACAATTTAACATTTTATATATATTATTCAAAATAAAAGGCAAACTGTTATTAATTATTTCAATAGTATTCTTGATTTAATGTATATATATCTAATTTATTTCACAAATTCTTACCCGACTTATAATAAATTCAGTAATTTATGGTTTTATATAATTGGAAAAAGCACTGCACGTAGACATTAAAGACGTAATCAGTATGGTCACATTAAATAACTATCGAATCAAGAAAATTGTACCACAAAACACACTTAATTTGCAGTAGTCTACAATTTTTTTTTTTTTTTTTTGTAATTTGTTTGGATTTCAAAATTATGTTATGCGTTTTTTATTTCGTCGATTTTTTAATAAAGTCTGTATCCAATATTACAATCATATTTTAAATGTATTTCTATTTCAGTGACATTGTTTAACGAAAGGTATTTAATTAAATACACCTTGAGATTCATTTTAGATAACACGTAAGAAACCTCATGCATATAATTATATTTAACGTAATAAGTATTTTTGCATGTTACTACTTCAGATAGTTTTTACCCTTGTCAAACACTGGCGTGTTTTTTATGAATGAGAAAATGTAATATTAAAACTCTCTTAAAGAGCCAGTTGTGAAGTGTTATACCTGAGAATTTTGCGGTTTATAGTCGATACACGTAAATTTTGGTTCATATTTGTTATCAACTATATCGTTCACTTAACCCATGAGCTTAGTTGCGGAATTAACGGCAATAGAGCTACTGTAATACTAGGGTATTATGATCCGGTAAGACAAATGAAGGCCACACAGTTACAAACAAGACAAAAAGTTACAAACAAGACAAAAAGTTACGAGTGTGAGACACAGACAAAAGACAGTTTATTAACATTTCGGGGTGATCTTTTCTCGTCCTCAGCGAGAAGACTAGGATGAAAACATGTATTACAATAGCGTAAATACTTTTTCACAAAACATTTATGTTCACCAATAGGAGGTAAGCGTTATTCTTTTTTTTTTTTTTTAGGGGCGCCACAAAATGTGTCTAGAATTGGCCCAAATGTGTGCAC
This sequence comes from Dryococelus australis, assembly GCA_029891345.1. NCBI lineage: Eukaryota > Metazoa > Arthropoda > Insecta > Phasmatodea > Phasmatidae > Dryococelus > Dryococelus australis. Next base: position 63,234,415 of record CM057009.1, on the reverse strand, counting down.
TGATGAATTCTAGTGTCTGTTAGTGTTTACCATATTTTTATTGTGTTATTTTATGCTTGTTGATCATGGTTAACCAGATTCACTGCTGTATGCAGTGTCACGATGATAAAATATGCGATAACTTATTTCTTTCTTGTTTCTCTATTGCAGGTTAAACTTTAGCAACAATGATTTTCAAAATTTAACTTGATTTGGAGGCGGTAGTAATGTTTACTTGCCTGTCTCTTTCCTGTCACGATAGGTCTGTAATGGTTGAAAATAACCATATTATAAGTTTGGGTACCTATGTTTTGTCTGCTGCATGTGTCAATTGTTAAGGAGCATGGATATTTATGGTTTTATTCGACAAGCACTAGCTAGTATCAGATGGCATATGGTGTGTAAAATAAGATGTTGGTTGGTGTTGTGCTGCTAATTTTGAGTCTCGCGTTATTTATTTGAACTAGTAAGGGTTCGAATCCGGAACTCCGTCCGAGCGAATTAAATATTTCTAATAAATTTTGCCTTTAAAGTTTTATTAAAAAAATTTCAGAAATACGTAATACATTACATAAAATTAGCAAAAACAAAAAATTTTCTAGGACGCATTTAGAGGAGTAAAATTATTTATATAAAGTATGTGTATTTAAAATTTTACCTTATTTTCGTAATTTCATAGAAAAATGTAATGTTTCTATCGCTGTTGGCTGTAATCAGGATTAAAGCGAGCGGTGATCATTGTCAAGACACACTCTTCCGATAAACTGAGGACTGAGGATAAATGGAAATAAGAATATCGCTAGTTCCTTGTACCACTTTCGGTCCCATAAAAAATATATATTGAAACAGAAAAAGTAAGTATGTTTTGCGCTATTCGAACTCGTATGTTCTGAGCAACTTTGGAGAGAAGATGAACAAATGAATCTTCAGGCCAGTTCAGTTGTCATGATGTCATTTTCTCAAGTGTGTGCGGTAAACTATACTTAAACTTGCAGGAACACCACGTACTGTAAATAACATGTTGCCTTTACGACTGTAAGGATGAGTATGAGTTACACTCACTCGTAGTTTTCTGTTGATTGTCAACAAAGTGGCCCTCTGTATTGTTCTTAACAATTTGGACATCTACTAGCCTTGTTTCCAAGGAATTCTACCCAAATATGGATTGAAAACTGTTCTTGAAAACAGATTCTGCTCACACGTGGGGCCACGTCTGTCGTAGTTACTCAGTAGTGGCTAAGATGTGATGCTTTCAACTCGCTATTCCTGTAGTTCAACATTTTCCCCGAGTCTACAGCCAAATTATTCGGAAACGTCTATGGTAGGGAGGTATTTTTATGTATATTCGTGTGACATGAAACCGAACGCAACGCATCACGTCAGTAGAGGGCTGCCAGATACGATACCAGGGACCGACAACTGTAGAATTTAGAATACCTCGTTTTGTCTGGACGATGGTTGGTCTTAAATAAAAGAAGTGTACATAACAAAACAAAAAGATCCTTAACGAAAGCCAAGATTAAATAAAACTACAATTTAAAATATGAAATACAAAGCAACATATGACTAGAATAGAATAATGTGCAAAACAAAACATACATACCAGACTGCAAACGCTCTTGAATATTTGCTGTGAGCGTATGGTAGATCTGCGGCATGTTCGACTGTTGTGTTACACTCGAAGATGTTTGTGTTTTGAGACAGGGTAGATTTTACTATTTATTTTTTATTATTTGCAAAGTTTCGTATTGTTCTTTATTCTTAATACTTGCTTACGGTTTATATTCATTTCTTTTACTTCGCTTCACTAATAGTTTTGAAGCAGAAAGGTAGTAGTCAATTGTTCATTTTTAACATTTTAAATAATATTTTTTTTATATTCTATACTATATTTCGAAAATTGGACTCTCGGAATGTGCATTCCTCATCACCTGATAGAAAATTTGATCTCTAAATGGAACAGCTTAGCCTGCCTTCCTTCATGTTAAACGATGTCAGGTAGTTTGCAACTAGTAGACCATAGCACGTGGGCAACAAACGGGTGAGTAGTGACCCGCTGGAAATGGAGCAGCGGTCTAACATAACGGGAGCGTCTCGAGAAAATGTAACGACCGATGGCAACGTCCGCCGCGTTTACCAAACACGAAAATATGCGAGAGGCCGCCGGGAATGGGTCCCGATTCAAAATGGCGTGACTGCTACACCACCGAGGCCTCCAAACTACCACCATACAAGCGTCCATGGAAGAGGCTGCCTTTTAGAGACACTGATATCACCGGGATTAATTATTTCTCTTCGCGCGAAAGATTTTTTCTTCAGACCACCGCTTAGTACATCTACGTGAAATATTTTCTGAGGACGTGAAAATTCCTTCTGTGTAAAGCATTCGAGAACACTTAAACACCCCCCCCCCCCCCCAACTTTCCACCAGAAGGTTTATGTGTTATCCGTTTTCAAACTGTAAAGTACTGTTGCAAGCACATTTCATACATCGAGTTATATCATTTAACTCAAAAATTTGGATTTTATCTAACGTAGTCCGTGAATTATATAAATTAATGATCAAATTCGACATAGCTTATTTTGGGTGATGTGTGCCAGCATGTTTACAAAAGCGTCACAACAAACAGTTAGGCGCATAAATGGTCTCAGATTTAAATTTCGCATTAGATTGCTAATGATTGAAACAAACTTCATACGTAACAGAAAGCTTCGTTATTAAAAATAGTTAAAATAAAATAATAATGGAAACATTTGAATTGGCTTTAAAGACCTTATTGTTAATCAAATAAACTGCAACAAAACTGGGTTATAATTTCATTAGTTTAACAGAAATAAAAACACTAAATACTATTTTAAAGTATAAATGCAATGTTAATTTCAATAAGTATTAAAAATAAACCAATAGTAAGAGATGTTTCATAGAATGTTTAAGAAAGTGCAGTTGATAAGAATGCGTGGTCGCTAAGAATTTTTATGTAAGAGTAAGATGTAAAAATTCAATAGAGGATTATTTTGGTGTAAATTATACGGATAACTCGAATTATAAATTAATTTAGTGGTTTTGCTTGAGGATGCCAGTGAAGCGAAAAACTAAATTTATTGTTGATATATATAATAATAAAATTTTAAGTTAATTTAATTTATATTTGCTATTGAAATCATATCTAAGTTTTAATTTCCTATAATCTCCTACTTCTAAAGTAGATACTTCTACAAAGCTGGTGAAAATGTACAAATGTGATGCCACATAATATCGCAAAGTTTCGAATTCAGGTGAAAGTGTGTTCTTAGTTATGTCTAACATACGTTGCATCTTGCTGTACCCTTTTTCGCGGATAGCAACTGCTTGGATAGACGTTGGCACTCTCTGGTGCTGCCTCGCGCTCATGAACAAATGCTGTATCACACTTTATGTTTGCAACGCCCCAGCCGTCCCTTGTGATTTTCTCTACCTTGTCTCGCCTTACCACTTTTCAGCGTTCATTATTTTCGCAATATTTTTTTTTTTTTTTGCAATGCCGCACAACCGGTTTCCCTTACACTGCATTCACTACATTATGTGTATGTGCATCGTTGCAAAGTTTTTGCAGAGCAGGTTTTGCCCTACGGCGAGGGGATGCAGTTAAAAAGAGCACAGTTTTTCACAATGCGCAAAACGGTTGCAAAGGGCAGTATGCAAATTTTAAACTCTGGATCCCTGGTGCAATCGCGAATTGTCCAAAGTTCAACGTGCCACATAAATACTGCTTCCTTAGTAGAAGGCGAGGATGATGAAAGTTATATAAATATAAATGAAGTGGACAAAATTTACACGGTACTTTATAATGTAAGAATGATTTTCAAATCGCACCAAATAAACTAATATATATATATATATATCATAACAAATTTTCAAAAGAATTAAAAACGCTCTCTTCCAATAAGAAACTTTTCATGAATAAAATTAACTGAATTATCGTTAGTCTTTCTCGATTGCTGAAGCTGATAACGAGACAAAAAATAATATCAACAAGAAATAAACGTTGCAATTATAATTTAAAAAAAATGGTATAAACACTAAAATTCGATACAATATTTCACCAAACTAATGCAAAATAATTACAGAAATGAATAATAGAATTTACGCAAAAGTTGTAGACAGGAATATAAAAAAGACAAATATGAACAAATGCGCAAAAAAAAAAATTTGCAAACGGTAAAGTGTCGTGGTTGTTTTCGATTGGATCATTTGTCTTGATCCTTAAATATTTATTTTCTCTTCATGATTTTTGCCATCTGTGTTGCAATTATCTTTTAACATGTACTTTTGGTTCTGGTATATTTTATTTGCTGTATTGACAACTAGATTATTCGTGTCGAGATAATTTTTTGTTTTCTGTCTGTTGACGATACTAGTCTTGTTTAATGTGGTTATTCTGTTGGGAATTTTAAAATCCATTTTCGCGTAAGTATTTCTCCATATTGGTCTTTCACGATTTTTAATGAAATTTCATCTTAAATTTTTGTCTATGTACTTAATTTATTACTGCCTTTCATATTTGTTTATTTATTAATTGACAGCTTTTTTCACTATAAGCTTCAGCAGTGGCGAAAATCCAATAATTTTCTTCGTCTTCAACTACACCATTACCTCGGAATAAACATTAACTTAAGCGTAGTTTTAATTTCCTGTATATGTGCTTGAAGTGTTCGGTTTGTTATTTTAAGGCATAGGCTTAAACATCCATGTACTATCATAAAGATATATTTTCGGGGTACAGCAGCAAAGAACGTTTCATTCCCAACATCCGAAGCAACAGATGATGAACCCATATATTATACTTAAGGCCCTTCGCACAAGAGTTGTGTTGAGTTGATAGATTTGGGCGACTCTTAAAAATGAGGTCTTGAGAGCCGATCATAGTGACATGAGGTGAGAATGGAGCAGCGCCGGAATGCAAGGGCGGGGGAATCGGAGTATCCCCGAGAAAATCCGCCGACCAGTGGGATCGTCCGACAAGTTTCCCACTTGCTAAAATCCGGGAGTGGCTCGGCTGGGGATTGAGCCCTGCTTGCCTTGGTGGGAGGAGAGCTGTCTAACCGCTCATACACCGTCCCCCCCCCCCCCTTTCTCACAAGAGCCAATCACTGTCGGGACCCCATTCGATCCCGATTTTGCCGGATTCAGTTGGGTACAGTACAAGCTCCATGTCAATTCCGTTATTTTGTGTCTTTGGAATGGACATACGCGGGTCTCTTCCGATTTCTAAGATGCAAACAGAAAATATAATATTCTGTGTTGTCTCAGTTTCATCCATTCGACGGTTTTCAGGTATCGAAAAAGCATGTTATACAGGATGATTCTCAATAAGACCGACAAACTTCGGGAGGTGATTCTTCATGAAAAAGTAAAAGGATAACATATGCGACACTTTATACCTAAACTGAATATTAAGGGAGGTATGAACCCTTTACAAAAACGAGTTTTTAAGCCGTGCAAAATATAGGCTCTTGTGTTGAAGATTCCGATAACATAAAACAATTTTCTGGGAGTTGTCATTGTATTTTACTTCGTTACCGATATTTTGCACAAATACGGTAAAAACCTCGTTATTTGAGGGCTAATACCTCCCTCAATATTAGGTTTAGGTATAAAGTGTCACATATGTTTGCCTTTTACTTTTTCATGAAGAATCACCTCCCGAAGTTTGTCGGTCTAATTGCGAATCATCCTGTATATTTATCTTACTACATCTCTTTTAATTGCGAAGTAAAATGGTACAAAAACATCTCAAGTACTAGTTTTTACCTAATTTTGCGAGTTCGTAATACAAGGGCGCACATTCAACACTTTCTGCGATGACTGTGTGCTAATTAACACAAGGAATATTTTCCACTGGTTTAGGCGTTGTTGAAGACCCACGTTTTCATACTACCCTAGAATGCAAAAACATACTTTGTTGCTCCACAACTCGCAAGCAACTGCACGAACTGACTACCCAGGATGGCAGTTCCCAGAAGATGTACGCTCCCAAATATTCTAGTATATCCTTGCCCAAAACTTCCATCCGGCCTGCTCAGCCCCCCTTTCAAAACCTTCTCTTACAGTGTTCCAAACACCATTTCATAAAAGATTATCCTTTCCCATCATCTGTTCTAGTAGAAATCTTTTTCTACTTGATAAATTGCAGGCAATCTTGCAACTCTTTACTGCCGAGGGGATCTTACGGTGCCTATACTCCCCCCCCCCAACCATTGTAGTTCAGGTGAAGTTAGCATGGGAGGTAAACTTGGTTCCAATCGCGGTCAAGTTTTCCCAATCCCAGTAAAGCCACGCACGAGCATGTTGTGCCCTAGTAGTTAGAAACTTCCCTGCATGCCTAGGCGTAAGGGGCTCAGCCCTGAGACGCACTTAGGTCCTATCCATACCCTGGACCTTCGGCTCTCCTCTTAGTACCTATCTAGGTTTTGTAGTGGTGACTCACTGGACTCACGTTCGGGAGGACCCGGGTTCGATTCCCGGTCCGACCATCCTAATGTCGGTATTCACTGGTTTTCCGAAATCACTCCAGGCGAATGCTGGGATGGTTCCTTAACAAAGGTCATGGCCGATTCCTTCCCATTCCTTCCCCAATCCCTCTTCCCTGTACGACTTTCACCGTCTCTAATGACCTCGCTGTCGACGAGATGTTAAGCCCAACTACCTACCTCCTCTCATTTTTAAGGTAGCTAAGAAAAAAAATCCGGCTTGCGACGTTCTGTCGGACTGCGGAGGACGGAATTTTTTCTGGTGACCAAACCTGACTGTCACTTCTGTCGGATCGGGTAACGAGAGCAGATATTAGTCACCTCCGATTTTATCGGATCGTGTGCGATAGGTATAAGATATCAGGTACGTTTTTCTTAGTTACTGACCACATTTGTATAAATTAACAGCAAATTTACTTTAGAAAAGAATTCCATTAATTTACAGAAGTAATCAGTGTAATGTCAAGTAATCGCGACATACTAAAAATTATACAGTAATGGTCTAAACCAAAGTAATGCGTTTCAATCTTTACGAATACTTGCGTAATTTGGCGTTGCTGAATTCCCAAACCGTGTCGTCTGTCGGTTACTTTGGCTGATTTACAACTATAGTTAAGTGTTTGATACATAGTCCGAAGACGTAGGGCCACGCTGAGAAGCAATACGTTTATAGGAGCAAAATGATGCTACCCTTAATCCATCGAGACTGTTAATGTATGTGTCTGTGGACGGTCAAGGCCATAGCTAGTGCACATGGGAGTGAAAAGGAGCCTCTTATTCATCAGCTGTCCTAAGTTAGTTTAAAATGCCGAAACACTAACTCGCCTATTGCCAGGTCAGGTTAAATTAAAATAACACATATTTACCCAATATTATGGGTTAGTTTAGGGGGTTCTGTTATGTTAAGCTAGCTCAGTAATGCTGGCAGCCCATAAATGCATGCGCCGTAAACACGTTTAATGAAGCAACACCAGTGAGATTTCCACACTGAGAGAATGATTTGTTCCAACCAACAAAATATTTATTTGTATAGGGGCGAATATATATTTAGTGGCCCCAACAAAATATTTTGTTGAATAAACAAAACTTGGGAAGCAACGAATTTAATGTTGTTCATCTAACAAGATACATGCTTGAATAAACAAAACCTCTGCACTAGGCAAAAAAAAAGTGTGACTCTCAAAAAATTTTCGTTGAATCTCTTTCACACACACACACACACACACACACAGATATATATATATATATATATATATATATATATATATATATATATTTTTTTTTTTTTCCAACTAAAATTTTCTGACCGTCTCTTGCCTAGCACAGAGGTTTTGTTTATTCAAGCATGTATCTTGTTAGATGAAAAAAATTAATATAATGCATATGTATATACGGCTAGTCGTTTGATTGACTTCATTAGAAAATACCACTGGACTGAAGAGTTTTTTTGCATTTTGTGACAATTAGGATGGCAACAGTGTTCGTTAGTGCATTTATTGATGTTTAAAAATGTTATAAGCATCCTAATAAAAAAAGTTAAGTATTCAACATGGTATAATTTATTGGGGTTATTTTTTCATTTAGAACTTAAAACAAAAAAGTAAAGGTGTTAAACTTGAAATATATTAATTTGCGACTTTTGTCCAGTATATTAATAGTATTTATTCAAAAACATCATGATTTTATACGTAGCCATTTTAGTTGAGGCTGCAGGGGGTAACGCTCAGACGCAACCGATTCAGGTTCGAATCTCGGCGTGACTTCCGATTTTTTTTTATACTAATAGAAATGTTTTAATGTACGTTGAGCTAAAAAAATATTTAGTCCCACCAACCTCATCATTGTTTGTGGCAACTAAACAAGATCGACAAAATAATTTGGTTACAAAAAATGTTTTGTTGGCCCTATGCAAACAATTAGTTCGGCTGAGCCAAGTAAAGTTCCTTTGATTGAACAAAACATTGTTATGTGAGTGAGTAAAGCTCTTTCTTCGAACGCTGATTCGCTCTGCCGTCGTAGCTGAGGGTTAGAGTGGCCGACTTCTAGCCGGAGGGTCGGGGAGTTTGCGCCCCGGTTACTCCGCGGCAGATTTTCAGTTCGCATGCCGTGCACATGTATACTGTGTATTTGCCAATAGGTCGGTCTAACTTGAGCTCGTCAAACGTCACTTCCGCGCAAACTTACAAAACGACACTCGCGCTCTGTACAATGGCACATGTATCGGTTCAAAAGTCAATAAAGGTAACTTTAAAAAAATCAGTTAAGCTACCAGTTGCTACGGCGTAGCCTTAGGGCGCGAATGTTATAGGTTCGGATCCCAGTTGGGCTTTGCATTTTTTAAGTACTAACCGAAATTGCTTAATGTTCATAGAGCCAAACGAAACTTCATTTGCACCGATAAAATCTTTATTTGGGGCATCCAAATGAAAAAAAAAATATATTAAAAATAATTTGGTTTTAACAACATTATATTTTACTGCCCTTACACAAACAATTTATTTGGTCACGCCAAACAAACTTTGTTTGATTCAACGAAACCTTCTTCGCAGTGCGTTAGTACCATATAACATTGTTAACATTTACTGACACCAACGTAACTTTCTGATGAAGTTCCGCATGTGATTGTGCATTGCAATAGTTCTTAGCTTACAGTTCATACAGCAGAACACATTGTTCCTGCTACAGAAGAAATTGTTCGTTCAAAAGAGCGACATAAGCAGTGTTAGGCTAGATCCCGAAAAATCTATGATTGTGATAAACTGATAGAATATTCTTACGCGAATGCAAAGTTTGATTACTACTCCCTTCAAATACGTGTACGGGAAATATATGTCGTCAGTTTTGTGCTGGATTTTAGAAAAGTAAATGTAAATTGATTATTTCGTGACATGCGACCTGTTTTATGCTGAACAATTTGTGTTGCGTAACCAAACAGAATACTTGTACTATCGTTCGTCCTTTGCGTGCCTCGGATGATGCCAAATTAACAGTGAATACGGAACAATCTGAGTAAAACATTTGGAGAAGAATCATTTCAATGATAGCTGATATATGCTGTTCATGGTGAAGTGAGCACTTTTTAAGGCCCTGCTAAATTTTTCCTCTCAGTCAATTTCTATCTTTCCGCCACTTTTTAATGTAAACAGTGCCATGTGAGTGATAGACAGAGTGTATACATTTCATCTCTCTCGAAAGTTAATGCCCGAAGCTGCATTAGAGTACATTTATTAAAGGTTAACGCCTGTCGGGAGGGCCTTAAAAAGTGCCCACTTTATCGTGAACAGCATGTATCACACCAAATATTTACGATGTTCAGCTGTTCAAAACAAACACAACATTAAAAATTCTTAATTATATTACACCACTTAGAAATCATATTATGTATAGCACACTATAAATAATATACCCTTGAAATAGTTTATGACATTTTGTATATGACATACTGTGTCAAACTGCAATGATTGAAACGTGGGAGCAAAATTCAATAATTACATTTAAAAAAATCTAAACAAAAATTTAAATTTTTACTGTGGGCTATGCATTGCTGAGTGCTTATATGAAGCGAGTAACCGAATTATTTTCCTAATACTTAAACACCTGCGAAATTCCGTGGGCCATAAAATGATGTAACAAATATCTGTCCAGTTAGTGATTACGTAAATGCTGTACGTATTAATTTTTAGGCCAGTACATTTTCACAAGCTGCGATACTTTTAAGGTAGTGAAATAATATTTGTTAAGTAGAAGGGTTTGGTAAGTCTGGGGTCAAGGGCGTGGGGCGGAGGAGCTAGGCGCCGGTCGGTCGCCATTTTGTGACATCACCCATCCTTGACCTTGATCCCGGTGACCTTTTACACCAAAAATAAAAAAAATCCAAAATAAAAATAAATCTAAAACATAAAAAAATCCTAAAAATTAATTATTAAACAATTATTAACTATTACAAAAAAAATTTAAATTGTTTAAAAATTCCAGCCCACTGGTGGCCATTTTCCCCTAAATGTTTTCCTTTTTTCCCTTAAAATTTCCTTTTTTCCCTAAAAATTTCCGAAAAATCGTAAAATAACACCATAAAAGTCAGCAAGCATATTACATTAATGACTACTACCGCCATATTGCATGCAGGTGACATTAAACTCGACAGCATGACCTCGAATGACCTTGAAAACAATAACTCGAAAAAAATGCATAAATGACAGCAAGCATATTATGTTACTGACTACTACCACCATCTTGGGTGCAGGCGGCCTTGACACAATTTGAAGGGCAGATTATGTAGGTAACTACAGTTTTGAAGACATGTACCGAAGTCACAAGAGACCTGGATGGGGGTTTATTCTAAGTCTCTCTTTCTGAAAAAAAAAAAAAATATATTCTTTACAAATATCGATTCTGACCACCGCTTGTTATTCTAAGCTTGAAACGAAGGTCGAGTGACGTCACGACTGGAGTCGGAACGTATCAACTTCTCACGAGCAGTTGGCAGGCTAGCCTTTCGTAGTTAACCCAATATGGCGAGCGTCGGTATTAAATGTGGCCGTGTATTTAAATGGTACGGAAATAAATATTGTGTAGCATAAAGTCAGTGCAGTACGTTTTTGTGGTATAAGAGGGTATAATTTTTCTACACATACATTTACGATACGAATAAGAATATAAAGATTTGTTACAACTATTACAAACTCGCATCACACACGTACGTCCTTTTTAAACACTGTGCACAATATAATACAGACTATTTTACGTGTGGGATGTTATTACAAGTGCGTAAATATAAAATACTCAGTTGTAAATATTTATTCATTAAACTACTATTATATTAGGACACCGACATAGAAAAGCATTTATACCTTCCTTACGCAGCATGTATTCGATGATGACCTGCCCCCCATTACTCAGAGGTAGGGTGGCTGACTTCTAGTCGAGGGGTCGTGGGTTCGCACCCCGGCCCCTCCACAGCAGTTCGCTGGTCACACTGGGAATCTGTCAGCAAGTCGGTCTCACATGAGCTTCGTCAGTGTCAAACGTCACAACAACGTCAAATTCAGGATAACAAAAAAAAAAAAAAAAAAACTGGTGAGCAAATGGTTAAGTTACATGCTTCATAACACGAGCGTCTCAATGGTTCGAGTTCGGAACTCTTCAACACTTAAATTTATTTTGTTTTAATATGTGAAATACAATTGTGTGATTGTGGTAACTACATTTTTTAAAAAAGCAAACTTATATACTGTGTACATTTGTATTTTGTACCCTAATAGCCTACAGTTTGGACTGTTTTGGGGCTGGCTCCGTTAATTTAAAATTGAAGGATAAAATTTGATAGGTAGGCCCAATGTACTTTAACTAAAACGGATCCTGATTAACTTTAAATATAACGAATATATTGTGTAACAAAACTACAATTCCTTGCATTGATTACAGAAAGAAGAGACTAATAAATTTCGTGTCTGTTAATAATTTTAAAATAAACTTATAAAGCCAAAATGAATAACACAAATACACTCAAAATCTACGTACATAAATATGCTCCGTCTTTACAAAATAAATATTTTCTGCGCTGGAAGATTATCGGCGTTAAAAAAAATCATAGGCTTCATATGTGGTAAAAAGGGAGGGAAGGTTATTTAATTCACACCAAATTCAATATGTGTGGGGTAAGAGGTTAGCAATACTGTTATAATATATCAACCAAAGAAAAAAATTGGATGATGCCAATAACGAGTCAATGTAACTTATTTAATATTCATTTAAAATCATCACCTTCCATGGCTCTACAGCACACTTCGGCGGACACCAAGGTTAGGAATATTAATATTATCGATTTAAGATGTATACATTTTTTTTTTATTCAGGACAGTTTTACGTGGAATATATCATTAAAATCTGCTAACTTTCCTTCACTTAGCCTCGGGAAAATATTTTCTTTCCGCATACACAAATAGTTTGCTAAACACCCCGGCATCTATACCTCACGATGGGGTAAAAAAAAATACAGCTCAACATGGCCATCAACAACAGTTTCTAACACTCCGCACAAAATCAAATAAAATGGTACACTATTATTTTCTTATTAAATACATATTTGTAATTATATAATATTTTTCACGAGAGAAAAAATATAAAGCTTACTATTCTTGTCTTAGTAATATTTTTCAACAGATTTATAAAACGAGTTATTCTAGTAATATTTTGTTGGTATGTTGTCGACCGTGCGCAGACACAAACGCTAGACCAGCTTGGAGTGGGGAAATTCGGTACGCCGAAGATGCCCGAATGCGCCCCCCTGCTAAACAAATGATAACTTTGAATGCAGTTTGAATCAGACGAATATTTTCGTCGGCTGCAAGACAGTAGATTCATGACGGTGTCGGCAACTACTGACGAAACTTAGAATAAGCACACAGTTTGCAGTAAACTTGGTACAGAGTTACTGATGAGAAATGCACTTCACCTCTACAGAACTTTGCATGCACAACGAAGCATTACGACTTTGGTCCTATGCAGTTTGTGCAAGGCGATACATTGAAAGAACGTACCAATATCTGCATTGGGAACCATGCGGGGGCCTACCATGGTGTTGCATTGTTCAGTACAAAGTCCAAAGTTGGGCATCGTCCGATAGTGAAGCATGGTGGAAGCCAGCTGTAGATCTAAGCACTTTTATTGCAAAGTTCCAATAAAGTTTAATCATGAAACGATTAAATTTACCGAGGGACCTGGATATATACTTTATAAAGCGAGATTATGAAATAAAATGTTAACCTTTCAGCTTTTGGATGCAGGACTATATAATTTTATTTTAAAATTGGGAGAATTTATTTTAACTTGTGACCCACACGCACACACCACAATCGCAATCAGCACCTAAATCAGAATCACTATTAGCATCACAATCAGTACCATATGCACCGTAGTCAGCACCACATGCACCACACAACCACAATCAGCACCCCAATCGCAACTAGGAGTCCTTTTGGTGTCATTTCGAGTCATTTAGGAGTCATTATGAGTCATTTTGGAGACATCTGAGAGTCATTATGAGTTATGAGTAGAGCCACGAGTGTTTCGCGAATTCATTCGGAGGCGAGGTAGACTCCAAACACTTGTTCTATTCTCCTACTGTTGTAATTGGACGACAGTTCTTTAGACGCGCCCCGTTTAACTGTAAACCAGTAATAAGCAGTAAGCAGTAGTATGAGTGAGTGTTTAACAGTCCTGTACAGAGGCCTCACTGATCACAGCAACCAATACGGAAACGATAAGTTCTCGTTTTATAGAGGGCTGTCCAGCCTAGCTTACTGCCAACTCAATCTGCGAAATACTCGTGGTTCTAGTTATGAGTCATTTTGGAGTCACTAATTATCATTTGGGGTCATTTTGGAGTCATGGGGGGTCATGTGGGTGTCATTTGTGGAGCACGAGTTCAAGCTGAGCGAAGAACTTGTCTGGAAGAAACTGTTGAAGATATAACTGCATGGTAATGTGATCAAGGAACTAGAGTCTAAAGCTTGCCTACCTGCCTGTGTGTTGTGTCTCAATGCCTTTATGTGATTGGTCAGCTGCAATCACGTAGCAACTCGGTGTTTGGCTGGTCGGTGTCCGAACAATGAATTAATAGTGTAATATGATTGGCAAAAGTCAATATGACGTCATAGGGCTTGCATATTCGTATATTATAAGCAGTATTGTTGTCAGCTGAGAAGCTTAATTTGACAAGGGCTGCCATAAAATATACATCGCCTCGACTAGTTTCTACGTCAGGTAATCCGTGGCTATAGTCCGTCTCACGCTTAGATTGTAGTACAGCGCTTATGGCGCTCACTGTTGCCAGATTGCTTCATCTTTGCGACGTAACTGGCAAGCTGAGAAACGAATGGGCGGTAAAGGGAATGGCCTAATTAAGAGAATTTTTATCTGTTTACCTCCCTGTCAACTCGTAAAGAAATCCAATCCTGCGACGCAAAGCTAAGCGGCTCCTTTGAAACTGAAGTCTGTGAGAAACCCTATCATTGTGATTGGACTGCGCGCACGCAACGTACATAGTTTTATTTTTCTATGTTGCAAAAAAATAACTTATCAGGCAACAGCGCCCCCAGGAACAAGAAAAGCGTTAACTACAGAAATTTTGCATTGGAAAGAGAGAGAGAGAGTGAATGTCCATTACACCACACAGTGCAATCTAAGAGCGAGACACTCTACAGTCATGTTAATGTGGAGTGGATATCGCCCGCCAATGGTTTCCGCCATCGACTTCTTCAGCTGTCATGGCTACATCACTAGCAGCATCTACTTCCACCAGTGCAGCAGACTTTACCTGCTTCTTTTGCTACAGCACCTACACCTCCAACAAGTCCGTCCGAGTCTTTGCCTGAACCACTACGTCTTCATCAGTGACACTTTTGTGATAAGCCATTTACTTTCGACCATAATGTACGACGACACGAGCGCTTTAATTGTGCCATGACTCCCTGCTGTTCGTCATATTTGTGTGACAGGTAAGCAGTTCAGGTGTATCGACAGTTTACTTATAAATGCAAAGACCTGTAAACGTTAAGTGTATTTCTCATCAGTAACTCGGTACCAGGTTTAATGCAAGCAAGTCTCTTGTAACTTCGGTAAATGTCCTCAAAAGTGTAGTTATCTACATAAACTGCCCTGCACAGCGTGTCACGTTCGCCTGCACCTAAGATTGTGGAAGTAGTCAGTAACACAATATGCTTGCTGACTTTTATGCATTATTTCTCGAGTTTTGGTTTTCAAGGTCATTCAATGTCATGGGGTCAAGGGCAAGGTCATCTGCATCCAATAAGGTGGTAGTAGTCTGTAATTTAATATGCTGGCTGACTTTTATACACTCTTATAGAGGTTTTTCAAGGTTATTCGAAGTCATTGGGTAAAGGTCAGGGTCACCTGCATCTAATATGGTGGTGGTAGTCTGTAACGTAATATGCTGACTGACTTTTGTTTTTTTTTTGTTGCGATTTTTGGAATTTTTTTAGGATAAAAAATGCATAAAATAATTAATAATGTAACGTAAATGGAAATTTTATTTTGTAGAGAGTATATATTTACATATCTTCGTAAATTTTCATACGAATAATATGACAGTTTTGGAGTTACACAGTTTTGATTCACGTTGATTCACATATGTTCCAGGCACAATGATATAATATATTATCATTTTGTAAGTTTTCCAGATCCAAAATTTTGGCTTTTGTATGGTAATTGCTTCAGAAGGGTATTTTCTGAGTGTTCAACTGGGAGGCGTGAAAAAGAAACATGTGGTAATTTAGGGATAATATTCGCTATAGCCGCAATTGGTTTACTAGGATTAGTAGTATATGGAATCATTATATATTTAGGGCAGAAATAGACGTTGACACTCCAGCATAGTTTACCATAGCTAACATAATTATTGCTGTTCCCGCAGATATTTTGGTGTTTAGATGATTGGTCGCAATATATGGGTATAAATTAACATTCAGACCATCATTTATAAGCTATGAGCTACATAATTTGTGAGTCATTGCAGTCTGGAGCGACTTATGTTTAAAAACAACAGGCAAGTTCGGAACGGTATCTAAGGCAAGGAAAAGGGTAGTTGTGGAGCGACAGGCGGAATAGGTCGTATATTTGAATTTATTATATTTAGAATAAATTCAAATATACGACCTACGGGACAATTTATTTTTTTAACGAAATTAGCTAAGGATCCAACGTTTTTAAGACAATGATGAAAACTGTAAACAAAAAGAAGAATTGTCAGGAAGAAAATTATTTTTTCTGAAGGGTTGTAGAAACAAAGACAGTGGCGAAACGGCACAATAGAAGTTAAAATATAGAATAAGTTTAAGTCGAGAAATTTTCTAATCAAAGCGCTCATAGCTTTAGATGAATGGCAATGAATTTTTGGCTTTTTGTGTGCGGAACTGGCCGAATACCAAAAATACGCCTAAATATTTAAATATATGTACTAAGATAATTTTTTAAAAATGTTTAACACTCATGGAGCCTCAGAGAATTACTGACAGAAAATTCAAAGAA
The DNA here is from genome assembly GCA_029891345.1 of Dryococelus australis. NCBI lineage: Eukaryota > Metazoa > Arthropoda > Insecta > Phasmatodea > Phasmatidae > Dryococelus > Dryococelus australis. The sequence continues at coordinate 63,217,879 of CM057009.1, read as the reverse complement.
AACTACGGCGTCCCAAATATTTCTAAGACAACGAGCAAACCCGAAACTAAAAATGCTAAGACTAGTTCTAAGATAAGATTTAGTTATATTTTCGTGAAGCGTACACTGTACTGAATTTCAACGGCTCCCAAGCCATATTCTCCCCGTAATTCGGTTCTTTCCTTCAGTTTAGGCGGAGGAGGAGTAATAAATGGCGAGGGGTGTATGAGGAGGATAACATTAACATCATCTTCAGTTTGGAGTCACTAACACCCAGTACATCTTCTATGTGTGACGTGGGATACATATTTTATTTTCCAAGATCTGATTTATAATGCATTGTTGTGCCATATCGTGGCATTCATCTCTCTCTAACCTAATTTATTTCCTAAATTGCTTTGGTGACAATTTCCTTTTTTTCTGGCAAAGCCCTGTCGTCTTTCCTTAATTTTGCAGACACAAATTTTATTTTTAATGGCAAGTTTAATTTGCCTTTTAATTTTGTGTCATGTGAAAGGTTAACTATTGATGTAATCTTTATTTAAAAAAAGAAATTGTTATAATCTTGTTTTTGTAAATGTCATAAACGGCATTGAAATAATACTTTGTTATAATTCTTCGTGTGTTCGTTGCTCTTCAAACAACGAACCCTTTTTCTTGTGTCTGTATAAAATTTGTGTTGTATGTTCACTTCTGTCACACCAGATGGCAGAGTATGTGATGGTTAAAAATTCACTTTCTTCATGTTACTTTTTGTTACTGTATACAGGCGCAATTATTTACAATACATAATTTAGTACTCTGAAGTACGTTTAAAACATACGAAATTATAAAACACATATTTCTGATTTTCATGATTTTCGTCACCGGAACATAGTGATCCGAGATATATCAATCGGCCATGTCATGTCTTTAGAAAGCCTTCAAGTTTATTTTGGTGGCAGAAAACATTTGTTGATTCGACATTCTTCATTTCTCACCTTCACGTTTTAAAGTCTAATATTTTTCGGCCACTGAGTTTTCTTTACAGCTTTATGTCGTAATCCATTTGTTGACCGCCCTCGGTAAACTGGAGGGTTTTTGTTCCGGCCATCCGATTATTGTTTGTTTTGGTGTTAGTTAACCGTTACAAGTTAATTTTTGCAATTTTGTGTTCAGTGCGGCTCAACTTTGCCCTGGACTGTTGCTGACGATGTGAGAGCCTTTTGTTCGCTGCTGTGTGTCACGGCCTAGCTGAGAGTGGACCACGATCAGCTATTACTTCTCCCAGTGTGCCGGAGTCTGGATAACCGACACTTAAATCGGTCAGCTAAGAAATTAAATTTTTTTTTGCATAGAATTTTAACGTCAAGCATACAACATGGCAGCAGGTCTTCGCGTCTTCTCCCCAACTAAAAGAAACTTGCAATGTGGTAAAGTCCTTAATATTTACATATCAAAATTATTATTTTTATTTAAAACTGAAACAAAATATATAAATTTTAACAATTACCTATATGTAATGTTCCTGGAGACTTGTCTCACAAAGTATAAATAAGGTTATGATATATGTCATAATTGTAAATTTTTTGTGGGTGCACCCGAAATAACGATTAACACTTAAAAAAAAGTGATAAATTGTTATGCAATTAGGAAGGTAGAAATCATGTTTATTTTTGTTTTTGCGCTCATTTTGGGGCTTTGTGTTTATCTCCGTGTTCACATCTGAAAAATAAAAGGTAAAAATTAAAATGCTTCTAAGTGTAAATATTTTATCCTTTGACTCTACATTGATAATCAATTGATAAGAACGAGATGAGTAGTTAACTATTCACTTCAATTTTGTCAAATATTTATTCATTTACAGAAATAATTCAATTATCATTCAATCCTGCCAAGGGTTTAAGTGTTTATTACAGTAATGTAATTATATGGACATAGTAAATTATACATTTTTTTTGTGTTATAATATTATAATGCATTTATGTGGCTAATGATTTTTGTATAATAAATCAAAAAGGGGGTCTAAAAGAAAAGGTAAAACGACTTGATTGGGATCGGTCCTGTGATTAAGATAACTTATTATTGTGTTGGGGCTTGAAAGATCACACTTGTAGCGGATTTCGATTCTAGTTCTCCTCTGGGGCACCTTGGTACTTCGGATTGGGGACCTGTGGGTGGGTAATATCCTTTCTGGGGATTTCTCCACTTTTTCGTGTTCCGGTCTGGAGCACTAAGGGGTGGCTCACTACAAATAATTTTGCATTTATACAAAAATAATCTGGGAAACCTTATTGCCATACGAATATTTTGTAAGATTAAAAAAATTATCTATTGTGAACTGTATATAATGGCCTACTAAGTACGTGTATAAGAGCCATATTTGTAATATTACAAATTAAAGACCTGCATTTCAAATTACATTGCTGATAAATGGAGGTGTTTTATTGTGTCCTTGAAAACTGTGATTAGAATTAATAATATAGAAGCAAGTAAATAAAGTTTTGCAACACACGAACTTTTGTGAAGAATAAAGGTACGCGACTTAGAAAATTACTAAACAACAGAATCAAATTTTCGAGAAGCGTTCACTTTACAGAATTTCGTAGGCACTCAAAACATATTCAAAATTTATAATCGCAGAATAAATCATTTTATTAATATTTACACGGGGATGTCAATTTTTTTGATTCACGTGAGTGCAAGTTATGATCGCACATGATCACACGACCTTATGAATTCTATGAAAGAAAGTTTTCTATACCCGAAAAAAGTTTATCAGAAAACATTTTAAATTTTATATTATTTATTATTCGGCAGCACGTCATTCTTAAACACAGTCACTTGATATAAGTGAAATACTTATTATCGAATATAGTAGAGGAATGAATAATTTGTCAACTTTGGCTTCCAAGCAGCATGCAATTCCTTGTAACTACAAACATTTTCCCGTAGGACCTAGGATTTATTACAAATACGGCTCGGGTAACATTACAAACAACGAATTTTACAAGGTTTAATTTATAAAATAAAATTTGTGAGTATATAAAGAAAATCGAAGTACAGCTTACAAAAAAACAGTGAAAGAAAACATAATTTGAAAATTCGTTTAAAAAAATACGATTATTGATATATAATGAACTGTTACAATGCATTTTCAAATTATGCTGGTAAGATTGCTGTTCTCATAAGACATTATCAAGTAACATAAGTTATGCTTCCGTATATACAGCGGATGAGTGATATTTTCCTTTAAATATTTTATACGAATTTTAGGTTTATTATGGTCTGCATGTTTTCTTAGGGTATATTACTTTCATTGCCAATAATATAGTATGGCTTGAAGTGTTAAAATCATATCAAACGTATAAAGAATTGCTGTTCTTGAGAAACTCTAGCCTTGTTTCAGTAATTAAATGCTTGCAAATTAACTATAACTTTTTGCTCGGGGGCAGTCTTCCCGTTTTGCAGATCTTTGCAGAATATGCACAACTTTACATGTAAACATACATTATCTATTTACTTGCCACGATATTTTCAACCTTGACACTGAAATCTCTCACTGAAATCTTTATCAGCGCTTTTACAATCTAGGAAATAATACAAAAGAATATTTTTGTATTATTTTTAAATTCTTACGCTTAATGTCATTATTTAGGTTTCCAGCACATAGTCAGTCTACCATTTATGCATATAACAGAAGAAAACTAGTAGAGTATAATTTTCTGCACTAATTATTCTCAGGGATGTTAAGACAACTGTAGGTGCTTGTTTAAAACACGTTAATTTATAATTTTATAAACAGTATTTCACATGTTCATTTACGTATTTTTAAGCATGCGTAAAACAGTCTCATAGCATAACAATCTGAAGTAGTGTGATTTAATAATAGCTGGCCCTTTAGATTTGCACATTTTTATTAGAACATTAGAATAATTTTCATGCGTTATTTATACCCAATAGGTTCTGTATTTTAAATGTAACAGAAATGTGTTTACAAAACCTAAGACAACTGCAAATATGTCATCAAAATACACTCAAGTATTTATTAATTAAAATACTGTACGAAGGAAATAAACACACAAAAGTTAAATTCTTAGACTCGGTATTTTAATGCTACGCGGTCGCAGTAATAAACACGCATATTATGGCTATATATATACATAGTAATTATAAAATGTACTGTTTAATTACCTTGACATAATCACGTAACAATATTAAAAATATGTAAGTGTATATTTACACAACTAAATGTCCGGTGATCTTATAATTTTTTTTTTGCTAAAAAAAATCAAATACAGATGTGCGAGGTCAACTAGAGGTAAAGGATATTCACGATAAAATGAGCACTTTGGAAAACCCTGCATAAGATCTACGTTATGCATGGTGTGTATTCTTCTGCCTTACGGAAGATTAACATTTGACGTTAAGATACGGAACGACATCTCATCCATCGTTACCAACTTGACTGGGCGCATGTCACTCAGGGCGCCCGTTAAACTACATGTAGGCTGTGACAGTTACTTATTTTCTAAGGTTGATTTCAAAAGTGCTCACTTTACCGTGAACAGCTTTTAACAAGAAAAATTACTTGCAACTTCGTTCGTGCACTTTACAGAAATGAAACTACTGATGGCAGAATGCGCTTCTTGTATGAACTTCAATTTATAAAAACTATGCATGGTCAAAAGCATAAGTTTCGAAGAAGTGATATGAGATCGTACTGCCGGTTATGTACGCCCAATGCATGCTACGTTCTCCATCATAAAGGCGGGAAATCAAACAATTCATAGCACTGTGGATTCGCCATTTCGCATTTCTGACCATGGGTGCTTCAATGAAAATGTTCACCATTGCACCCTATAAGTTCATTTAGTACATGAAATCTCACTCTTTTACACCATACATTACAATCAAATACAACAATTTGTTCTACAAAGAAACATGAATCATGAATGAAACCCATGTTTCTGCAGGTTACAAATAAACTAACATAGTTTTTTAATACGAACAAATATTTTTTATTTCACGGATATACTGCAGTTCTGTTATTAGTTTCCATTTACATTCAAAACAGTCAAAAAGCAATAAGAATATTTTTATAAAAATTCTAACATTTAAATGTGCGACCAAGAAAGCTATTGAATTTAATACTGTGAAAAACATATGAGTATTTTGAACTTATAATGTGCAATATTTGTATGAAAATTCATTAAAAATTTCTAGTGCTTTCTTTTGAACATATTTCATCAGATGATTTCCGTGATTTTAGATACCATATTTTTAAATTTGTTTGTGAACAATATTTACGGAAAAATAAAGTAATTTGGTTATCAGTGAAAATTTTCTTTCGTTATATATGTTAAAGCACTAGCATGATATTATTTTTCGCCAAGACCTATACACGTATCCAAGGAACAAATTAACTATAGGCTGTTCATAGTAAAGTGAGCACTTTTGAAGCCCTAGTTACTTTTTTCATCGGCAATTTTTTTATCCTTTCACCGCCTTTTAAAATCACGTAAGTAATAACCACAGGGTATATATTTCACCGGACTCGAAAGTTAACGTCTAGAGCTAAAATAGAATACATTTATTTACTATTATTTCAAATGAAAGGGCTTCGAAAAGTACTCACTTTACCGTGAATAGCCTATATAATGTAAATACGTTTTAAGCTACTTAAAAATTTTTATCGCTGAAGAAAGTAGCAAAGCTTAGGTTTTCACGCCATACATTTAATTCCAAAGTACAAATTCTGTCTCGTATTTTCAACTATTGTGTTGAAAATTAGCCTACACTGTAAAAAAGTAGTGTAATTTTACGCAGCCAGTGTTGGTGTATTTTTACATTTTTGTCGTGTAACCCGAAAAAACTACTGACATTTGGTGTATTTGTAGGCAAAAGTATAACTAGTTTCCTAAAAGCGACGTTTTATATGTTTAAACACATAAACAAAGTGTATTAGTACACGAAAATTAGGTGCGCAGAAGAAAAACACTAGGTGCATGCATAAAAACACAAACATTATGTATTAAAACACATGTGTGTGTGTGTGTGAGTATTACACTCATATTGTACTCGTAATAAAACTCACACACACACAGGGAAAAAACACGACAGTTCTAGCACAAAAACCGCTGCAAAGAAAATGTATTTAAACAATAGCCTAACGTGAAAAACAACACATATGTTTAGGGTAATTTTACTCATGTGTGACTATTATTCCTTCTTGAAGACACCTCATGTGAAAAATAACACCGACACCATGTATTTTTGCCAGTAATGTTGGTATAAATTGAAGAACTAGATGCAAAGTGTGAAATTACACCATAATCGTGTAAATAAACACACGTAATTAGTATATATACATAAACTATCTAGGAGTAAAAATAAATGACAGCTTGCAAAAAAAACACAAATTTATAGTAAAATATACACATACATTGAAGATGTTATTAAACATCGACTTTCTGTGAATAATAACACTTGCATTTAGGGTAATGTTACGCGCACATAGGACAAAATGACAACTGAAAAACTCCGCATGTGTAAATTTACACCGACACTGTGTACGTTTACCAGAAATGATGCTATATATTGAATGAACTAGATATATGTGTGAAATTACACCATAATCTTGTAAATAAACACACGAAATTAGTAAAATTGCACAAACTACGTAGGAGTAAAAACACACGACATCTTGTTAAGGAACGTAAATTTATGGTAAAATATACGCTGACATTGAAGGTGTTATTTAACACTGACTTTCTGTGAATAATAACACTTATATTTAGGGTAACTTTACTCAAATGTAGGAGAACATTATAACTGAAAAACTCTCCGTTTGTAAATTAACACCAACACTGCGCATTTTTACCAGGAGCGTTGCTATATTTTTAAGAACTAGATGTATGTGTGAAAATACACCATAATCAGGCAAATAAAAACACGCATTTAGTAAAATTACACAAATGTTAATATAGTTGTACATCTTTAAATGTATAATTTTACAATGACCACGTGGGTGTAAACTTGCATTACATTCTGGAGTATTTGTGAGCGTATTTTTACACAAACAAATTTTCGGTTATTTTGCATTTTTATGCGTAATTTGCTAAAACGAGTAGAGCTTTTGTAATTTTACACTAATAGTCCTGTGAATTCAAATATAACTACGCGTATTTGTTTAAACATGCGATATAGCGACAGGGAGTAGAACTACTTCGACCTCCCTTCGTGTGTTCAAAAGGAAATCATAACTCCCGCTGATGGAATATGCTGGTTTCTGTATATAATTACCTATTCTAAATATAAAGTTAATTGTGACCTGTATTTTGTAGATAACGTTATATAACTCTGTTATACCACAAAACGCAACAATTATTCACACTGACAGTGTTGGTGTGATTTTACTTCATGTATGTGTAAAAATACAAAATGATGTCACATATTTACACATACAGTGTCAGTG